>OW240915.1:146767638-146779124 GCA_933207985.1 Pelobates cultripes
TTCTGCCTTTCACTCTGGTCTGGCGCTTTACCAGTGAGTTGGAGCATTGCCATGCTGTGGATTGCTGGAAGCAATGGATCATGAAGGAGAGTCCTCTGTGGTGCCTGCACCAAAGGTTTATTTCTGCTCCAGACACTGGTTCATTCTGGACCAGCTAAGAAGATCCTCTGATCCTTCCATCTGGCCCTTTGTGTGCCACATGCTGCCGACCCCTGCATTATGGTATTCCTTTTGTGTTATGTAAAGCTTTACAATAAATAAATTAATAAAATGAAAAAAAGCACATTTACTTGAATCTATACATAATTCTGTACAGTTATTTAATAACAGATGTAGTGCTTTACATGGCACTTAAATATAGTTAATTGGTTAACAGTCTAAGTATCATTTGTTATTTTGAAAGAGTTCATCCTCCTTGCCATTGTTCAGATCCCACACAGGAGCACACCCTTTTCATTAAGAATTATTCAAAATAGCCAGCAGGAACAAAGATTAATTTTACTAGTTTTTTTTTATACTAGTTCAGTGTTGCGAAATCTTTTCCATGAGCTCTAGGAAATAACTTTGTGGTATACCGCAAAGGGCAGCGTAGAAACAATTGATGCTTTCAGAGTTTGATATGCATCACAAGTTTTCTTTTGTCTCTTTCTTTAAACAATGTCAGGACAATTAATGTTCTTAAACAGAAAGGTCTTACAAGTGTGGTATAATCACCTACTCATTACAAGTTGGTTCCTTACTGCTACCCTACATACCATCAAGCAACAAATAGTATATTGTGCAGGAACACTGGAATAGTTCCCAAGGTTAATTATATTCAGGTACAAAATGTTACGAGCAATAGCAATGTTTTATGAAAAGAAAATGATATAAATATATAATTACAATATATATCTATACAGTGTGCAGTCAATAAATACAAAAAGGAAATCTAATCATAGTTATTGATTGCCTTCACTTTATATTGGTTTGTTTTGTGTGTGTCTGACTATCTTAAGAAGCAGCAGCTAATGCTTGTATTAAGATCCATGGGAGCTAGAGGAGTTTATTCACAAAATGGTAAATTTTAGCTAAATGAAATCCAAATGGCACAATTTAGGCTAAAGCAGCCACAATGGGAATATAGTTGGGAATGACATATTTTCCAAATCAGTTATTTTGATCAGATTTTTGATGTTGCCATTCAATTTCAGAATGCTAGAATTCATAGAGTTTATTAATATAGATATCTCACAGCTTCTGTGAATTATTCCTTTGAACTTTGTCCTTCCAAATTTGTATAATTTAAAAGGAAACTCCAAGTACCATAATCACAATGTTTAAGATGAAAGGACTCTATGGGTAAAATCTCTTTCTCAAACTATTTTCAGTTTTCAAGTTTGATGAAACTTGAGGTTTCCTTGTCGCTCAAACCCCAAAAGCTTAGAGGCGAAAGACTTCTTTGATAGGGATGACCTCCAAACATCCATTCTTTTTGTGGAATCTCCATGTATATGAATGTAGCTTGATATTTTCTACTCAACAATTCATTTGGTACAAATCATTCATAAATAAAGTATAACAGTTTGTCTTTGACACAATCCAGTAAAGGTATGGTGACATACAGTATTACAAAAGTGTGCAATAAAAAAAATCCTTTCTGGCTATGATTTCATAAATGTTAAAGGATCACTATAGTGCCAGGAAAACATACTCGTTTTCCTGGCACTATAGTGCCCTGAGGGTGCCCCCACCCTCAGGGTTCCACTCCCGCCAGGTTGGATGGGGAGGAAGGGGTTAAACACTTACCTTTCTCCAGCGCCGGGCTCCCTTGGTGCCGGAGACTCTCCTCCTCCTTTCCCCGTCATCGGCTGAATGCGCATGCGCAGCAAGAGCCGCGCGCTCATTCAGCCAGTCTCATAGGAAAGCATTTTCAATGCTATGAGACAGCCACTAGAGGCTATATTAACCCATTTGTAAACATAGCAGTTTCTCTATAGTAGTCTTTGAAACTTTCTTTCTATTGGGTGTTACTGGTGTGTTTTGTGTATGTTGGAAGTGTCACAACTGGTTTGCCTTGCTTGAGGTTATTATATTAAGTGAAACAAATAACAAAAAGGAAAAACATTGAGGAAACAAACAAATGGTAAATCGAAGGTTGAGCTTGGTCAAAGTTGTCGCTAGTCCAGACTTCTCCAGCCCTCCCGTTAAATTCCCAGATTCCTTATTTCCCATGATCCTCTCTAGTTTTGCAAGGTTCTCCATGGGACCCATATGTTGCCATAGTGTTTCAAATTGTTATGCTGTCATTTGTTCCCAAACGCTGTGGTAGCCCAGAATCTCTGTGACTAGGTGTATTTTTGCAATGTCAGGTGATTTACATCTCCTGATTATGTTTTTTTTAGCTGCCAAAAAGAGGTGTGCTAGTAGTTTCTGCATAGGTTTTCATAAGTAGTTTTGGAGGAGGAGTAGGAGGACCATTTGAGGGTTTGGCACCCCCATTAATGTGCAAGAGTCTTGCCGAAACTAGGTACCATGTCATCATAGGTTTGTAAAATAATTTGATATGTGTAGTACAACATGTTATATCTCTCAATAGATTAAATGCTGAGTCCTATCTCTCTTTAGCTATCTCTCTATTTAGATCTTTATTCTGCTGAACTTTGCAAGAATTTTTTTTTACCTAAAATAAATCTGTAGAAAAACAGTATAACAAATAGTGATTCCTTTTCTAACTGATACCTGTTTGTTTGCTGAAGTGATTAGTATAGGGTGTAGTGGATATTTGTGCAACTTCTAAAATGTGTGATATTGTTAGTGGTGTATAATTCCTCAAACATGGGGTGTTTTGACCGATTGCAAAAGTCACTAAAAGTGTAATAGCCTTTGAATTTCCACTCTTTAATCTTGAGGTTGGGGATATTTTAAGTAAATAATAACACAGGTGTGGAGTCAGATATGTGTGTAACGCTGCAAAGTGTTTTCCAGCCTTGTCCCAAGTGAATAGGAATATAAGAGTTTCTGTAGTTAAGAGTGTCCGTGTTGAAGGTGTGGCCAATTTTGGGGTTATAATGAGATTAAACCTTCCATGGTGATATGCAGGTATCTTTTTTTTTTTTATCCACCCATTGTATTGCACCCTTTGGGGCAATAAATACGAGTGCTTAAGCAAGTATTGACCTTTCATAGTATGCAGTGATATATGGTATGCCCAAGCCTCCCATTTCTCGTTTTTGGTATATAGTACCCCTGGATACTTGCCTTGGATATTTGTACGCTATGATTTTGTCTATTCCAAACTGGATCATGCACAAACAGTCACTTAAAATATTGATTGAGATTGTTTTCAGTAATAATCAAAGTTTGGGTATAACCATCATCTTCACACCTGCTAGACTCCCTAGCCAGGATAATTCTTTTTTTTTCCAGTGGGATAAGTCCATTATTTGATGACAAGGATCTGGCTAATTTTATCCCCAGGTATACCAAGTAGTCTTTTCTCTAAATGGGAAATAATTTTGAATGTGTTAATTGTGGTTTCAGAAATGCTTAAGGTAGGTAATTGTCATTTGGTTACAATTACTCTGTGAAATGATGCTTCCCCTAATATCGTCAGAATTATATGTAGATTTGGAAGAGAGATAGTGATGTAAGTGAAAACTAGCATGATGTCATCGGTGAACACGCTGGTAGAATGGTACCCTTCTATAGTTGCATTGTTATGTATTGCAATTGGAAAGGACTCTAGTGCTAAGTTGTATAAAACAGGCAATACAGAGCACCTTTGTTGTGAGATTGCATTGGAGGGCACAAAGTTAGTAGATAAAAATTCAGAGTGAAGTACTGCTGCAGATGGGTTGGAGTATAATATCTAAATGACATAGGTGAATATTTCAGGCATTCCAAACCTACAAAGCATTTAAACATGTAATTCCAGTGGACTCTATGAAATGCTTTTTCTGTGTCTAGTAACAAGAGAAGGGTTGAAATATGAGATGGGTAGGCATTCTAAATAATGTTCAGAAATTTGCAGGTGTTGTCCAATGCCTGCCTTCCTGCTATAAAGCCTGCCTGATCTGTATGTATGATTTAGGGAAGGAGAGTTGCTAAATGGTTTGCCGGGATCTTTGCATAATATTTTGTGTCCATTTAAATGTCATATAGGTAGAAAGTTGTGTCAAACTTTTTTACCAGGCTTTACCAGGGTGATAATTTGCATGTATATGAATTCCTCTGGCATGTAAGAGGCAGAGGTTAGGAGCAGAAAAAAGTCATCATACGTGGGAGTAGAGTGTCTGGTAGTAGATTCCTGGTCCCGGCTTATGATTTTTGAGTTTTTGGTAGTTGCTTATTAAAGTCTATATTTCAACTCTATATATATCTGGCGAGGGCATCTATTGCTAGCAAGTTTTTATAATTTTTAGGTCTGGCAAAGGGGTGCTCGAGTCTGACTGCCAATTAAAAAGGAGGCATAAAATGAGGAAAATTCCTCTACTAACTTTGCTGGATCGAGCAATTTCTGCCCAGAGGCCGAGTATATGAACGGTAGTTGTTACTCTTTTTTTCTCTAGAACATGTATTGGTTTGTTGAAATGTGCATAATAACATTGTTTGAACCAACGTAACTTTTGTTCTGTTTGGTATAGTTGTATCTCGCTAATGGATCGTGTTATTTGGTCTAATTTTATGGCAGATATTTTGGACAGAGTTTGCTTGTGTAGAATGTGTACCTCTGTAAAGGTTCTTATCAAGTTAAAGGAGATGTTGAGCTCTCTTCCTCTTTTCATGAGATGCTAGTTCGATCAATCCCTTCGCATTACTGCCTTATGGGCAACCCAAAGGCTTGTTGGAGAGAGTTTGAGTGAAGTATTTTAGTTAAAGTATTCTTTTAGCTTGTCTTTTATAGTTTGGCAGGTCATCGTCTTTGCCAAGAGAAGCTCGTTGAGTTTCCAAATTTATTTTCTCCTGAATAGATATGCAATTGTTCAGGAGTGGTTACCCATTACACATTTTGTTACATATTTCAAGGTTCTTCTGTCCGTCACAAAATATTCCAGGAGGAAATATGTGTGTTATCTATGGGAGTAGAAAGATTAATTTCAATCTCCATGCATCTACTTCCCCATAAGTGTGCCATAAGTTTGTAAGGTTATTACATAATGAGTAAAGGCATGATAGATAGTGTTGCATTGTGCAGAGACGTCTAGTGAGGATTCTAATGTGAGGTTAAAGTCCCCATGTTTCATATACTTTCCAAAACAATTTCCTTTGGAATGGAATTTGGCTTTGATTGGGTGCATAAACATTTATTCTAGTATATTTCACATTGTTAATTAAACATGTTCATATGAGATAGTTACCTTTACCATCACTTTGCTTGTGTTTAGTGAAAGAGTACACTGAATTCTATATGTAATAATTTTCAAGGTGCTTTGTTCTATCTCAACATGATTTTCTTAAACATCTGTTTGTATAACATAACCTATGTGAACCCCTTTTTATATGTACCATACAATACTTTTTGGGATTGCCTATTTAAATCAGTCATCTTTTCTAGCAACAGTTAAAAGGGACTGATACATTTCTCAACTCCTCTGCATAAAACAAGTTTTTGCAGGTATTAAGGTATGATTAATCCCTATTTCGTTATCAGTCTGAAAAGAGAAAAAAGAACCCTCCTGTTATTGCATACACGTCACGTATTTAAATAAAATAGTTCAGTCTAAAAAAAATCCAATGTCTTTTTTCTCTGATTAAAGCTTTTTTTTCTCTCTTTATAGAGCAAAATTGTGATGTCTTGTGTTTCAAATACTCTATTAACTTACATACAGTTTGTATTTTTAAACAAACCTGTACTGTTTGTTTATCCCACAGTAATCTATGGCTCTCAATT
Organism: Pelobates cultripes; assembly: GCA_933207985.1. Classification (NCBI taxonomy): domain Eukaryota; kingdom Metazoa; phylum Chordata; class Amphibia; order Anura; family Pelobatidae; genus Pelobates; species Pelobates cultripes. The sequence goes on from OW240915.1 coordinate 146,773,511, forward strand.
GATTTAATTATACTAAAACATCTTAAAAGCTTCAGGCTAAGTAATATGTCAATTACAAATGGTTTTAACGTTGAAGAAATATAAATGTAATACTTGTAATTTATTGCTTTAAATATGAATTCACGTCTTCATGAGGCACAGTTCATTATTAATTCCTACAGCGCCTTGAGCATAATTAAGCACAATCATTTACATTTTATTCTAACGAAAGTAAACATTCATACTTCCAACAAAGAATAATTTTAGTGTTTTGAAATAGTTTTTTTTTTTTAACTATTTGACTTATGAAAACACGTAAGCTTCCTAAATATTAAAAATGAGTAAGTAGAAAAAAATTGAAAATATATGTTCATTCAGAGAATTTTTCTCTATCCTCAAATAACATAAAAATAAACCTTAATGAAATATTTTTTGTACATGCTATCCTTCTAAATATTCTGAATTTAATGAGAAGCAAAATATCAATGTGTCTTCCCAGGTTCTCCACTTATTCTATGCACACCATTCCTCATTTCTGGTTTGTTTCCAGAGCTGGTAAATGTAGTATGCTAGTGAATGAAGTATACTTATCATTTAAACTTATGACATTGGAACCTGCTTTCTAAATATTGCTAAAAAAAAAATATCACCCTACAACTTTATGATTACAGAAACAAAATACATGTAATTGGCATTACTCGCTTACTGAGTAGTTGAATTTATAACTGATAGACTGATAGACATTATTAAAATATATATATATAATATGGTCATTGGAATAAAACTAATATGGTCATTGGAATAAAACTAAAGAGCCTCCATTTTGTCTAAATGTACATTGGGATTTATGCCTGAGTGCAGGTAACGTTCTCTTTGTCTTTATTGTGTATTTTGAGCTGTTGGATACTAAGCTACTGTTGCTGTAAGTGCAGTGCTTTATCTTTGTGTTTATTTATATATACTTTTTTTTCTCTTTATGCCCTATTGCAATGTCTTATCTGATTCCTAGACATGATTGCCTAGCATGGTTTTGTTTCAAAATCTGAGATAGTTAAGAGGGGAGTATATCTCACATTTGCATTATTGATCGTTAATTTTCCATAACTCTGTTTTTCTTTTCTGTACCATGTTGCACGATATATAAATCCTAATTCTATAAACATGAACCCAAAATAAAATAAAATAAACAAGCCGCTATTCCTTCAAAACCAGCCCCTATAAATGGTATACTCAACAAGTAATTTAAATTAGTCAGGAAGAGCTCCAAATACTAATCAAGCAAATATTTTATTCAAAACATATTATTAAAACATATTAAAAACATATTAGAGATACTAACTAATTAAAAATTAAAATACAAATAGTACAAAGTGATCATCACTTCAGCATAGCAGCTACAAGATAAATAAATGAGTGTGTAAGCTTAAAGAAGCAGCTCAAGAAAAGTACCTAAATACCTTTTTAAGTACATAGCTTCATATCTTGAACAAGATATGTTGTTTCAATTAAACAATATTCCATCATTGTTCCCAGTTCCGACCCATGAGGAAAAAAAATACACAAAAACAAAATGTTTAACTTTGCCAACCTTTTCAAAAACTCAAATGGGCAATATTCTATAATGTTCTATATATTCCGTATAGTATGACAAAAAATAAAAGTATCCAACATATCCTCTTTGGATAACATGTTGCTTTGTCATCTCTTATTAACTTCAATTTTAACTGCCATGAAGATTACATTTATAAAACTTCTCTACTGATTTACAAATAATGTTAGAACAAAAGGACAAATGGATAACGGTTCAGCGCTAAATAATCTAAAAGAAACTAAAATAAGTATAAAAGCAGCAACCTATAAAAATGAGGTCCCTCAACAAGCCTCACAAGGAATAAGATAGACAAAAATTGGTATATAGGTCGCGCTAAAGGGACAGAGAGATGATATAGAATGAATAAATAAATATGATAAAAAGTCCCAAGTTAGTAGATAAACCTGTATTTTTCTTGGGTGGATATAAAGAAAAATAACTTTATATCCACCCAAGAAAAATACAGGTTTATCTACTAACTTGGGACATTTTATCATATTTATTTATTCATTCTATATCATCTCTCTGTCCCTTTAGCGCAACCTATATACCAATTTTTGTCTATTGTTAGAACAAAAGCCTACTGCTATGTCTGCGTTTTTCAAAGTGTTAACCCAGTAGATCTTTTATATAAAATATATCTTCCCAAAAGCTCTCTATTTTTTTCAGCAGAATACTTATTAAGACTTTTCTGTTCTCCAGCATGAGAACGAAGTGTCCTAGGCTGAGAAATACTATGATTGGTTGCCAGTCAGCGGGATGGGACTTAATAATATTTTTAGTTTATTAAATATGTTTTATATTGTACTTTGACCTTATTTCAATGAAATGACATTGAGCCTCAGAAACTTTTACGTTCATGAAGTCTGTGACATCATACATGCTATTGTGCTGGCAATTCACCTTGAATCAATGTGTTCCACTTTTATTCTTCCATTATAATGCATCAGGTACTTGAAAGCAAACCTCTTACTCAATTTTTTTAAACCTATGAATTGTACAGAAATATTAACCAATGGGGTATTGATGATTTATTACCATATACAATCTCATCAGAAGATTTTTGCATTACCTCAATTGATAGCATAATCTGCTGCGACTGTTAGATTAAAGTCAATTACCATGATAAACGTTTGTCTTTGTTAAACCTTTATGTACTAACTTTACGATCTGCCACTTTGAATATACCAGACAATGGTACCAATTTCAGCAATCAACAACATTTTTCCTACGAAACATCTTCATCAATATTTCTGTGTTAATGTTGTCTTTATACTATACACAGACCAATCACTGTTCTCTAAAACAAACATCAATTATAATTGTACCAGTGTTACATAAAGAGTAAAGACAAATGCTTGTCTTACTTATACTTGGACAAAGGCATCAGTGTATAGGAATCATTTTTAAGAACCCACTCATTTCCTCTGTCATAGTTTTATCTTTGCCAACATAACCAACAAAAGGAAATTTACAATAGTTTCACATTTTTTTACACCCACACAAATGAAAACGACATAATTGAAATGATCGTTAATACAACTAACAACAAAATACTAAAGAAAAGTTTGCTCCTTTCCAATACCTGTTAAAACCCTGAGGGCTACAATGAAGCTGTTTCTGGATAAAAAGGATGTTGCAAGAACTTGTCATAATTATATTTCACAGAATAGCAACTGTTTTTTTGTTTTTTGTTTTTTTTAATGTTCTTTGCTTCTGCTTTTTTAAATAATGCTGCTCTTGTATTTATGTTTATATTGAACTATGCCAAATATATTCATTCATGGTTATTAACCCTGATCTTACTTTACTAAATGTAAAAGTGCTACATTATATTAAAGTTCCTATTTTATTGTATTAATGAAGTTGATTAAAGATGCAGTCCTCAAGTCAAGATGAAATAAAAGTAAGGATATATTAACCCCACCTCTTATAGACTGTAAGCTTGTTTGAGCAGAGTCCTCTTTAACCTGTAATTCCTGTATGTTTTCTTGTAATTGTCCTATTTTTAGTTAAATCCCCCTTCTTATAATATTGTAAAGCGCTACGGAATCTGTTTGCGCTATATAAATGGCAATATTGATTATAACAATAGCCTAACCTTATAGAAGACTAGATCATTGTTTGGTCTTTATTTTATTATGTGATATTGCTGCCTTGAAATATTAACATTCATATGTAAATCTACATCTCAGATTATATTTCACACCAATGTATTTTGATAATGCTGTATTTCAGCAAGCCTTAACTTGAGTATTTTCTGTTTACTCTGGAACAATTAGGTCCGAATGGTCATCTTCTCACACAGTTTATCAAATCCAAACCCGATTCATTTAAAGGGTCTATTACAACCAGTTCCCATAAGTAAACCAATATTACTGAGCAGATAAAGCAAGTTAAGAGTAGAATTTAAATGCTGGGTGCTAAAAAGCATGTCAGAAGCTCTATAAGCAACTTTTATTTAGTAGGGCCCTGAAAAGATATTGTCGTTTATGTGTACACAAAATAAAAAGCAACCCGTTTTGTGGAAGTAGCATTTAGATAGCATCATCAAGAGTCTGTACAATTCAAACAGGCAGACAGATAAAATTTGAAGAATCTATTGAGGAATAGATTAAAGGAGCGGAGAGAATACGATTTATAGAAGGAAATAAGGCATCCATGCATTTTGCATCATTAACGTTATCTGTCCACAAGAATTCTGTGGGTCTCTTTCCTCAGTCCCAACCTGGCAGGAGTTATTGCCCCTTGAACAGTCCAGCCACCTGGGGACACCACATGCCCTTTACAGTGCTACTTGAGAATTTTTTATTTGTGTTATCCAAAATCTGAAACCAAATCCTTTGGTTCCATTTTTCTTGGCTGCATTTGTTAATTATTTCTTTGTTAATTTTAGTTAAAATTTTTGTACTAAACATTAAAATCTGTCTGATGATACACAAACACAGGCTTCATGCTATAACATATATTGTAATACTATGATCATTACTGTGCAAATCTTGTCTCAGTGCTCAGAAGCTCTTACTAACTGTAATTACGTATTGTCATGTCATGATTGTCAAGTGTTATCAAAATGTCAACTGTTTTTGTCAAATCTAATAAAAGCTTACAAGTTAGAAAAAAAAAAGATGTTATTGTGCACATGGTTAAAGCTGCAATATATTTATTATCTTATAAGCTCCTTATTAACTTTACAGCTGCAAATATGTTGAACCTACTGTGCTAATTTGAAGATTAGAAGTAGCTGACATAGTTAACAGAAGTAACAATCATTACAGACTGAAACTATCTGAACTAGCTCAGTCCTCAGAGTCACTGCCCCAGTTCTGTAGTGTGGAGCTTCACAACTTTTAAACTAACCACAGAATGAATGTCTCAGGTGTCTGTCAGTGATCACTTTAAACAAGATTATGGGCAATGGGAAGCTGAGCCCATATTATGCATTGTGCAGTTGGGGTTATTAAATCTATTAGTGACAGGCAGAACAGTGCCTTGTCATCCCTGGGCTTCCCTGTATATATTTTATATATTATGCATTTGAATGGGGGCATGAGTTGCTACTGCTCTGCCTCTCTTTGCTACTACCAAGATGGCTTCTAACTCCTCTTTATGGGAAACATTGACACCTCACCTTTTGCTATGCTGTTATGAGCCAATGGTGTTCCGTGGTTAAAGAGGACAATAGCATGCCTCCACTCATGGGCGCTGGGGTTTGCTAACCATGTTGCAACTCAATGGAAGGCCCTAAAAATCCTTCTTAAAGAACACTAGGCATGTGCAAGAACTCCTGAAACACGACAGTTTTCAAATGTCCAGTTGTTTTGACAAGACCAGGTCAAATGTCCAGTTGTTTTGACAAGACCCAAGAAAGCTTCTTCACACAACCACATCTTGTGGGAGGGGCCTTGTACTACTGAAATCTATTATCGAATTAAAGAGGCGTATATATATATATATATATATATATATATATATACACATACATAGGCAATGACTATGTTAATTTACATTTTTCCTACATTATTTAGTCTAAAAAATCTTAGT
>OW240915.1:146779224-146802774 GCA_933207985.1 Pelobates cultripes
GATCCTAGACTACTGCCAATATTATTTTATCACATAAAAACATGTGGGGCACTGCCACAAAGGCTGCCATGGATGAGCCATCACTGGTGCACCATTCGGTTTAGCTTAATGCAGCTACAGATAAGTCAGCAGCAGTCACAAAGTGGATCTCTAGCACCATAACAACTACAACAGGCTGTAGTGGTTACGGTGCTTGGAGTGTTCTTTTAAAGATTGGAGGGATAACATTTGCTTCTTTGTCTTAAATGACATCATGACTTTCTATTATGAACTAGAAACATCCTAGTATGTAATTAAAAACACAAAGATTATTATGCATGTGTAAACATTATTTACAATATTGGTGGATTAAACTCCTTGAAAGTGGAAACCTTATACCAGTCTCTTGCTTTTATTATGGCCTCCAGTCTATATTCATTTATATGTATGTTTTATGTTGCCACACCTATTTGTTTTCCATTTTCCTTTTGTTTCAGTCTGGACCTGCAGCAGTGTTTCAAGTCTCTGCCCTTTCTTGCAGGTAAGTGCTATTGTGGTTTAGTATGGTTCTTTTAGCGAACATTAGGCAGTGTAGGTCCTGCCGAATATGGGGTACATTGGCGTTCTGGTAGGCTTATGCAATGTATGATCATATACTGTAACTAAATCCCCATACTTTTCATATATAGTGCTTGGTTATGTCTCCTCTTGTTTTGCCTATTATATCTTGTCTTGTTTTATTTTGTTAACCCAGTCCATGTACAGTCCTGTCCTGCCCCTGTTTAGTTAATGTTCCCTTATGTATTATGTACATGTTCTGGGTTTAGCTTCCTATCCTTCTCTGGTTCTGGGTTCTACTAATTCTGTCTTGGTTTCATGTTTGGTACCTGTTCTAGCCTTGCCTTGTTTCTGTACTGGATACATGTCTGCTGCAGAGCCCTCCTATCCAGTTCCAGTAGCTGCATCAGGGTTCTGGTATGTAGCCGCTCAAACGCTGGTGCTCAACAACAGGGGGCGTGTGGTTACCCTGCACCAGGCCCTGCTAATCCTCCTCCACACTTTGACTCCTACTCTGAACATCAGGCATACTGGGTCCCGGTCCACGCACCGCCGACCAGACAGTGTCTGGGTCCCGGGCACCGGACCGCCACCCCTGACAGATGCCCACAAGCTGCGTTGGGTGCCACCCTGCTGTGAACACGGTTCCTCCTCCTCCTCCTCTTCCTCCTTCTCCTCATCCTCCAGAAATGTGCCCTGGCTGGACAATTGTGTACCTGGCCTATGCTGGTGCAGGAACCCACCCTCCAAGCCATTTGTGAATGACTGGCCTGATAATCGTGGAAATGACCCCTCTTCCTCCTCCTCTTCCTCCTGTGCCACATCCTCTTCCATCATTGCCCAACGTGTTTTTTTAAGGAGACATAGAAGCAGGATAGTAAGGCTGAGAACGGCGTCATCGGCTCTGGCCATGTTGGTGGAGTACTCGAAACAGTGCAAAATGGCACACAGGTCTCGCATGGAGGCCCACTCATTGGTGAAGTGGTGCTGTTCCGCAGAGCGACTGACCCGTATGTGCTGCATCTGAAACTCCACTATTGCCTGCTGCTGCTCGCACAGTCTCTCCAGCATGTGCAAGGTGGAGTTCCACCTTGTGGGCACGTCGCATATGAGGCGGCGAGCGGGAAGGCCGAAGTTATGCTGTAGCACAGACAGGCGAGCAGCAGGGTAAGAACGCCAAAAGTGCGCACAGATAGCCCGCACTTTCTGCAGCAGCTCTGATATATCTGGGTAGTTTTTCAGGAATTTTTGCACCACCAAATTCAGCACATGTGCCAGGCAAGGGAGGTGCGTCAATCCGGCTAGGCCCAGAGCTGCTACGAGATTTTGCCCATTATCGCACACCACCAGGCCGGGCTTGAGGCTCAGTGGCAACAACCACTCATCGGTCTGTTGTTCCATGCCCGTCCACAGCTCCTGCACAGTGTGGTGTTTTTACCCCAAACATGTGAGTTTTAAAACAGCCTGCTGTCGTTTCCCCTTGGCTGTGCTGAAGTTGGTGGTGAAGGTGTTACGTTGCCTGGATGAGGTGGTGGTAGAGGAGGAGGAAGCGGAGAATGAGGAGGAGGCAACAGAAGGCAAAGAGAAATGCCCTGCAATCCTCGGTGGTGGAAGGACATGCGCCAAACTGCTATCTGCCTCAGGCCACTACATTTGCCCAGTGTGCAGTTAGTGAGATATAGCGTCCCTGCCCGTGCTCACTGGTCCACGTATCTGTGGTTATGTGGACCTTGCCACAGATGGAGTTGTGCAGTGCACACCAGATTTTGTCAGTCAATTGGTTGTGCAGGGAAGGGATGGATCATCTGGAAAAGTAGTGGCGGCTGGGAACCACGTACTGTGGGACAGCCACCGCCATCAGGTTTTTTGAAATGCTGGCATTCAGGGCCAGGGATCGCGTGTGGCTAGGGGGGTACTTCCTCTTTCTCTCCAGTGTTTGGGAGATGGACAGCTGGACGCTTCCATGGGACAGTTTGAGATGCTTGGGGATGGTGGCGGACGTGGCGGCGTTGCTGCCACATCCTCTGTTTGCAGGGTGGCAGGTGACACTGTGACTCCAGAGGTGGAGGAAGAGGCCAAGACAGCAGCAGAAGAGGAAGCAGGAGGAGCCTGAGACCTTTCTTGGTTTTTGAGGTGCTTACTCCACTGCAGCTCGTGCTTTGCATGTAGATGCCTGGTCATGCAGGTTGTGCTCAGGTTTAGCACGTTTATGCCTCGCTTCAGGCTCTGATTGAACAGTGTGCAAACCACTCGTTTCTTGTCGTCAGCACATTGTCCAAAGAACTGCCACTCCAGGGAACTCCTGGCTTTGGTGTGCTCGGTCCCTGGGTGCGGTGGGCAGGAGCAGGTGTACCATCTAGAGGACAGCTGCTCCGCTTTTGCACCCTGCTCCCTCTTATGCTGTGCTGGTGCCTCTGTACGACCACTGTGCAACCACTGCCTCTTCCTCCAAACTGGACACGTCACTCGCATGACCTTAATTCCATGTGGGGTCTAGGACCTCATCATCCTCCACATCATCTTCCACCCACTCCTCAACTCCTCAACCCTGATGATGAGGTCCTTGCCGGTCTGCACACTGCTGAAAGCCACAGCAGTTGGCACCTGTATTTCGTCATCATCAGAGACGTGCTGCGATGGTCCTTGCATGTCCACATTCTGACACATAAGTGGTTGTGCATCAGTGCACTCAATCTCTTCCACTTCTGGGACAGGGCTAGGTGGATGGCCCATGGAAACCCCACCAGCAGAGTCATCAAAAAGCATAAGAGACTGCTGCATGACTTGTGGCCAGGGATGGACTGACAGCCTCCTGGGCCCCCGGACAAAATTAGATCCAGGGCCCTTCAAGACAAAATATTAAAGGAGCACTATAGTGCCCCCCTCCCGCTGGGCTGAAGGGGTTAAAACCCCTTCAACCACTTACCTTTCTCCTGCGCCGGGCTCCCTCGGCTCTGGGGAATTCTCGCATTCTCGAATTCAGCGCACGCATTCACAGTATGAATCGCGGAAGCACCTCTAGCAGCTGTCAGTGAGACAGCCACAGAAGCTGGATTAACCCTTAGTGAAACATAGCAGTTTCTCTGAAACTGCTTTGTTTTCAGCTGCAGGGTTAAAACTAGAGGGACCTGGCACCCAGACCACTTCATTGAGCTGAAGTGGTCTGGGTGCCTATAGTGGTCCTTTAAGGACTAAGTAAATGTTAAAAATAATTTTAAAGTAAGTAGTCAAACAATTTGAGAACAGTTTGACAACTTACCTGGGGTCTGCTATGATATGAGGCTGTAGTAGGGCATAGGAGCAGTGGTGTGTGTGAGTGGTGCAGTGTGTGTGAAAGGTTCAGTGTGTGTGTGGGGGGGGGTGTAGTGAGTGAATGTGTAGGGTGTGTGGGGCAATGTGTGTGTGTATGTGGGGCTGTGTATGTGTGTGTTGGCAGTGTATGTGTATGGGGGGCAGTGTGTGAATGTGTATGGTGTCGGGGCAATGTGTGTATGGGGAGGGCAGTGTGTGGGGGCAATATATGTATGTGCATGGTGTGTGTGTGGGGGCAGTGTAAGTGTGGGAACAGTGTGTGTGTATGTGTACGGTGTGTGTGGGGGCAGTGTATGTATGTGTGGGGAAATGTGTGTGTGTGTATATATGTGTGGGCAGTGTATGTGTATATATGGGGGGGCAGTATGTGAATATATGGGTGGGCAGTGTGTGTGTATATATGGGTGGGCAGTGTGTGTGTATATATATGGGTGGGCAGTGTGTGTGTGTGTGTATATATATATATATATATATATATATATGGGCAGTGTATGCAGTGTATGTGTATATATGGGTGGGCAGTGTGTGTGTGTGTGTGTGTGTGTGTGCATATGTGTATATATATATATGGGTGGGCAGTGTAGCAGTGTGTGTGTGTATATATATATATATATATATATATATATATATATATATATATGGCAGTGTGTGTGTATATATGGGCAGTGTCTGTGTATATATATAGGTGGGCAGTGTATATAGGTTGGCAGTGTATATATATATATATGAGTGGGCAGTGTATGTATATGGGTAGGCAGTGTATATATATGGATGGACAGTGTATGTATATGGGTAGGCAGTGTAGATATATGAATGGGTGGGCAGTGTATATATATATGGGTGGGGGCAGTGTGTGTGTATATATGGGTGGGCAGTGTATGTATATGGGTAGGCAGTGTATATATATGGGTAGGCAGTGTATATATATATGGATGGGCAGTGTATGTATATGGGTAGGCAGTGTGTGTATATATATATATATATATATATATATATATATGTGGGCAGTTTATTATATATGGGTAGGCAGTGTATATATATATGGCTGGGCAATGCATATATATGGGTGGTGGGCAGTGTATGTATATGGGTAGGCAGTGTATATATATATATATATATATATATATATATATATGGGTGGGCAGTATATGTATATGGGTGGGCAGTGTGTGTATATGGGTGGGCAGTATATGTATATGGGTGACCAGTGTAAATATATAGGTGGGCAGTGTGTGTATATAGGTGGGCAGTGTGTGTATATGGGTGGGCAGTATATGTATATGGGTGGGCAGTGTATGTATATGGGTGGGCAGTGTGTGTGTATATAGGTGGGCAGTGTGTGTATGGGTGGGCAGTGTGTGTGTTTGCCAGGTGGGCAGTGTGTGTATATGGGTGAGCGAGGTGGCATATATACTTATATGGGTACTGGGCAGTATATGTATATGGGTGACCAGTGTAAATATATATATAGGTGGGCAGTGTGTGTGTATATGGGTGGCAGTGTATATATATATATGGGTGGGCAGTGTGTGTATATGGGTGGGCAGTGTATGTATATAGGTGGGCAGTGTGTGTATATGGGTGGGCAGTGTGTGTATATAGGTGGGCAGGTGGGCAGTGTGTATATATGGGTGGGCAGTGTGTGTATATGGGTGGGCAGTGTGTGTATATGGGTGGGCAGTGTGTGTATATGGGTGGGCAGTGTGTGTATATAGGTGGGCAGTGTATGTATATAGGTGGGCAGTGTATGTATATAGGTGGGCAATGTGTGTATATGGGTGGGCAGTGTGTGTATGGGCCTGCTTACCTGTACAATGTAATGTTTTTCTTCCTCCAGCAGCAGTGGGGCAGACAGGCTCCTTCTCACCCTCCATCCACGCTGTATGTGTGCTCCGTGTGAGAGGGAAGCAGGTGGTGATGTCACTTCCTGCCCCGCCTCCCATCCTCACACAGAGCACAGAGCACGGAGCAGGGGGAGAGAGAGAGAGGAGACCTGGCAGTGAGAGGTGCGCTGCCAGGTCTCTCACTGAATGGGGAGGGGTATTTGCAGACTGATGGGTTGCAGGGGCCCTTAGAGTCATTATGGGCCCCTGCAACCTTCTTACAGCGCTTTCTTACTTCTCGCTGAGGAGATCTCTGATCTGATCTCCACAGCAGAAGCATGACTGTGCTGCCGGGCCCCCTGACTGACTCGGGCCCTCGGTCCATGACCGATCTGCCCGACCTGTCAGTCCGCCCCTGTATACAGTAGCAAGCATGGGACACTGAACCCGGCCATGCTAGGACGCAGGTGCCTGGCGCTGCATCTCTCCTGCCGACTCTGATACTCTATCGGGTACACAAGGCACCAATTAAGTTTGTTTGATGCCGGCATTTACAATATACAACTTATTTATACATCTTCCCAATGTTCCACTCGCCCGTCTGGGTTTTGGTAAGAGTTTAGAACTCTAATGCTAAAGAATTGCAGCCACCTGCTCTGTCTGATGTCCACACACGCTTCTCCTACTGAACACACAATCCAGTTCAGAGATGTGAGAGATTCTAAAACTGATGTTTCAGAGAAATACAGGCCAGACTGTGCCGACCATGATAATTATTTACCGTTGGCAAAACCTCCCACTACCCAGTCATCTACTATAATTGTACCCTACAACTTACAGTTGCCAAGTCCCAAGGAGCCAATGAACAATAACTAACAAGGTAAATTACATGAAACACTTTTCTCATGACACAACCCTCAACCCATCTGCTGCTAAGGTGATCCTTACAGTCTATAAAAAAAAAAGTGCGGCCTTGTTGAGTGTTTTGCTAAGCGAGGCCGAATTCTTCCATTTCATTGGTTATAGGTATGTTCTGGGCATGGACTTTCGACTGTAGGGGGCATTAACTTAACCTTTAGGCTACTTAAAACTCATACAGCTCTGTGTCATTCGGACACTTAATGTGCTTCTTCAGGTGGCTGTTCCAACTACTAGGCCTTTTGGCTCCAGTTTGCTCAAATATTAAAGTATCCAACTAAATATTGTGCATGTTATTTTTTATTATGTATGCCTTTAAACATTGGGTATTATTATGTATTGCCTTGTCTCCCGCTTCATAAAGGGGAAGTACCATTTTTTACCTTTGAACTGGCACTCTATTTATATCTATTTCATTACTGCCCTATTAGGTTCCCTAGCCTATCAGCTCTCACGTAGCTTTATATTAACTCCCTCTTTCATCACTTCTTTGCCCTGTCATGGTCTCTTGTAGCCGAGAGTGCATTCTGTTGGTTTGTCTTTTCTGGTATCCGTACTTCTGGCATCCTTGACCCTTGGCTTTGGTATTTGTTTTTTCTTCCATCTCCTATCCTGACTTTGGCTCATCTGACCATTCTGTTCTCATCTCTGTACTTTCACATGTTAAGTCCGGCGATTCGAAGGATCTGTAATACGTCTGGCTTTGTGTACCTTTTGAGCCTTAGTTTGCTTGTTGGTGAGGTTAACCTTTACATCATCTAACACTTGTCCAAGTACTAATACTTGTTTAATTTCAAGAGGTTTATAAAAAATTGTATGGTGTTTTTATTTAATCATCTTTGTGGATCATTATGGTTAAGTATGTGTATTGTCGGCTTCCACCACATCTGACCTCAGGTAATCTCATACCCACAACATAACATTAAGAGCTCTTTACAGGTACAAGTGTATTGTTTACCTGACATGAATAATTAAATATTTATAAAATATAAAAAAAGGGAGAAAATAAGAATTTTTAAAAATAAATTAGTTCTACGTGGCATTTTAACTGAGAATGTCATAATACTGTTTGCTTTTACTGCCAATACAATACACATATTTGTATTCAGCGATGTCTCACATGTAAAACAGTACCCCCTATGCACAGGTTTTATGGTGTTTTCGGAAGTTACAGGGTCAAATATAGCATGTTCCATTTTTCCGTTTTTTCACGTTAAAATTCGCCAGATTGGTTACGTTGCCTTTGAGACCGTAGGGTAGCCCAGGAATAATAATTACCTTCATGATGGCATACCATTTGCAAAAGTGTTTGTGACTAAGTGGCTACTAAAAAAGACTGGACATACCCCATTTACAATACCTTGGGTTGTCTACTATTGCAAATGGTATGCCATCATGGGGGTAATTTTCATTCCCGGGCTACCGTACGGTCTCAAAAGGCAACATAACCAACCTGGCGAATTTCAATGTGAAAAAACTAAAAAAAGCAATATATAGCTTTTTGACTCTGTAACTTTTGAAAACACCATAAAACCTGTACATGAGGGGCACTGTTATACTTGGGAGACTTCGCTGAACACAAATATTAGTGTTTTAAAACCGTAAAAATTATCACAACAATTATATCGTCCGTGTAAGTGCCATTTGTGTGTGAGAAATCCTTTATATACTAATTCTTATACTAATAATGGATTATCTTGTACATTGTTCTATTTATATTATGCATTTCCCATTTTTATGTTTTTATGATTTCTGTATTTTACAAATTGTATTGATGACGTCATTTTGGCGCCAAAATTTGAATAAGCATGTTTTAACTAAGTTTATATAAGCATCTATGTACCAGGTTGATTTTTACTATTGCCAGTTGATAAAGCCCTGTGTGGCGAAACGCATTTTGGCTATTTCTTATATTTTATATTGCACTAATAAAGGAATATTGGCTTTTTTACTATACTTTTTCCATATACCTTTTTATTTTATTTTTATATTTTATATTTCTCCTGCTACCTGGTCATATACTATCTTGGAGTCTACACACGCCCAAGAATCCTAGGTGGGGATTGTACCACCTACGTGATTATATTGAGCAGTATATCCTGCTCATTCAAATGTGAGTACTTTTATTCTTTTATTTTATTTTATTTTATTTATATCCAGTGAGCACTATATTTTGCTCTTATCTCCTTTCTATACCGAGGAATTATCTACACCTATATCCTACCAGTGGGGGACAGATGCCACTGAATGCCAATCATACTAGATCGAGTTTATGCTCTTGAATAGGGGAGTGAATTACCTCCCTATTATTTTTCCTATCCTTACTTATTAGTATACAGTCTACACTATTGGATCGTCTCTGTTTTTCTATTTCTATGTTTATCACCGAGTCAAGACTCCCCCAATATTAGAGGATCCAGTCTCCTATTGGATATACCATTCATCAAAGTCTTCATACACCTATTGGAACTCGTAAGAAACACACAAAGTATTGGGACTACCATTTATTAAAGTCTTTATATACCCATTGGAACTCATAGGAAGCATACCAAGTATTTGGACTATTATCTATATACTCCTTTTCATTTATGTTTCTTAGTGTATGTGAGTACAGAATATTTATCTTTTTCCATTTGCTATTATTTTTCCCGTAGCGCGACCTATTATTTCTGTTTTGCCATATATATGTATATACTTATGTATATACAGTATATATATATATATATATATATATATATATATACATATTATTTCATTCTACATGTATTTTGATATCAATATATATGTAGAAAGGCCATTAGGCCTGAATTTGTGGGAGGAGTAAGTCCCCTACTTAAGCTCCCAGCCCCTACTCACCTCTGACGCTCGAGTTCAAGTGTTCCTGATCTACTTCCGGTTCGCGTGACTTCCGGTCCGGGCATCCTGTCTAGCAGCTGCAGTCTCTGGCAGAATCCTCCGGTCTTTCGGCGGTCCGGCTACTTGGCTGCTAAACCGTGAGTCACACTTGCGGTACATTCCGGTCCCCTCCACGCCTCCATCTAGGCGGTCGGTTTTCGTACATCCATCTGGGGGGTCCTACACCCCCCGTCATTCCCCCACGGACTCAGGTTCGCGGTAAAAAAACACCCACAAGCCAAACGTTACTCTGGCAAATAGGGCCATACATATCCACTTGGGGTCTCTCTAAGTTAAGGCTGTTATAGCTATGCTATTATACTGTGTGTGTAAGGGATGCCAGTATTTTTTACTAGTGTGCATGACATATTGGTTGTAAAACTGTCATTCATTCTTTCCATTATTTTTTTCATGTGTCAGTTACAACAGGCAAAGTTTAGTGGGCTGTTATCGCCACCTAGTGGCTTTTATGGTATTTGCTGGTTATTTTGTATAATATTTAGCTTCCCTGCACTAAACTCTAGCAGTAGCTGCAATCTTACTTAGAGGTGTTACCAAAAAATTTCTATTCACACAATGTTATACCATTCCTGTATGTGCAAGCTAATCTGTATGTGCAAGCCCTGTTAAAAAAAATTTGTTAATCTCCACATCTCCCCCCCTTTTTTGTCATTTTACGGTTAAATTGAAAAACCTGGGTTCTTGTCCTTTAAATCCAGGTATAGTATTTATTTTACTTCAGTTTCTGTTTTGTGAATACCTCAGGCAGCATTCACTTACACTTGCTCAACTCACGTTGCGCTCATACGTCATGCTCTCTCAGATCTACATCTGTCTCAAACCCTTAGGTTTCTTCTACGATAACACAAACCGCCTCGCCTCTTCTAAAATTGGAAACCCTGGTTCTTATCCCTTAATCCAGGTATAGTTTTTATTCAACTTCAGTTTATGTTATCAAAGCCTCAGGCAAGCCTTCACCCTACAATTGTCACTCTGTCTCAGATCACTCGTTCAGACCCCCCATGAGCCCACGTTGCGCTCTTACGTCACGCTCATACAGATCTACATCTGTCTCAAACCCTTAGGTGTCTTCTACGATATCACCAATCGCTGTATCTCTTCTAAACTGGAAACGTGGTTCTTGTCCTATAATCCAGGTATAGTATTTGTTTCACTTCAGTTTCTGTTTTTAAGGCTTCAGGAAGCCTTTTTTTTTTTCATTTTACACTTGCCACTCTCTCGTATCACTCGTTCACACCCCACAGGAACTCATGTGGCACTCATACACCACGCTCACAGATTCACATCTGTCTCAAACTTCTTAGGCTTCTTCTACGATATCACCAACCACTGTGCCTATCTTCCTAAAATACTCGAAGGTTCAAGTTCCCGGGTATAACCACTATCAAGGTTAGTATCCAACCATTACATAATTTGCCAATTTATCTCATAGATGGTACGTGAACTGGCTCACAGGGTCTGGGCTCCAGACCTAGCTCACCGAGGCATTTACAGGCCCTGCAAAAGCCTTCTCCCACCTCAACACGGAGGTACGGTCCCACGTCCAAATCATAGTTAAACGCCTCATCCGCTCTTCTACAGGGCCATAGTCAGGGCCTCACTTTCCACGGCCACACATTTTGAACCTTTTAAAAGTCACCGAGAGGCCACCATCCCTCCACCACATCTGTGGCAACGTACTTACCTCGCCCAAATCATAGATAGAGCCTCTCACCGCCACTTGGCACTAGTAGGGCCTCATCTGTCACTAGTCAAAGTTAAGTTCTTCGCTTCGGCAATAGCCTTACAGTCCAGTTCACCTGAGGAATTCCCCCCCGCACCCCACATTTAATTTTTCTCATACGCCCCTACTAAATCCAATTCATTAATTCATTTCTAGAATGTCTCAAGATCCGTCTCCCACTGACGAGTTGCCAACCATTGAGATTCCGTTTACTCCTATCAGACCTGAGTCTCCAGGCCAATCTCTCACCCCCTCTACTCCTACGTCCTTGAGAGCGTGGACTATTCCAAAAATTATGGTCGAACTTAGGCTTAGGGGCATCCCCTTTCCGGCTACGGCACGTAAGGCGGAACTCTACAGACTTTTGACATACCAGGCCCCTGAGCCTAGGCCAGGCACTAGCTCTCAAGGTCTACCATCTGGCGCGGGCATAGCCACCCAGGACACCCTTGCGGCAATCCTGGCCAACCTTCAAACCTTGAACAGCAGGTTAAGCAAGGTCGAGAGTGCCATAGCCTCCCCAGGTAACCCTCCTGACCTCTCAGCCCTCACCCCGGCAGTACATACGGCACCAACTCCTGCCCCTATATATACGTCTTCAGCTCCTGCCATATATACGTCTCCTTTTGTGTCACCAGTTCACTCCGTCCCAGACTCCATTAGAAAAGAAATCCTGGATGGGAAGGATGTATGTCTGGTGTCATTGCTTATAGCCTCCCAAGACGTACTGGAGAACAGGGCTTATAACTTTGGGGACATTTCGGTGGTTCTTAAAACCAGAGACCCCAGACTCAATAAAAATTATCTATTCCCAACTTCGTTTTGGCTTTTGGGATATACCGTGATGTCATCTGCTCGGTATATCCCCACAGGAGAGAGGAACTGGACCTCTATCTCCATAAAGTGGTGGATTAGGGCGTCAAGTACGGGGGCTCTTCTTTTTATGATTATCATAAATCGATATCAGCAAAAGCGGCGACACATCTGAAACAGTTTAATGTAAGAATCAACTGGTGTCAGATGGATACAGAATTATTCTGTCGCCACTTTGCTGCTCTGAGGCCCCCGTCCTGTGCCATATGTAATTCTTCAACTCACTTGGCTGATTTGTGTCCTTCTGTGGCTGATCCATCCACCCCCACTCCCACCCCTCAATCCACTTCCACTCCTCACAATAAACATGAGGGTGGTCAGCGGGATAAACTCTGTAGGCCCATCTCCTTTCTAGGGAAAGTGCAGGTGTGCAACAATTTCAATGCAGGTTCCTACAGCTTCAGTGCCTGTAGATTGTTGTGCATCTGCTCAATCTGCTTCAGGGCACACACTAAGACCATGTGCCCGGCCAGGTTGTCCCCTAGCAAATGACTAACCGACATTAATATCGACTGTCACGAACGCACCCTACTCCAAGTTTGCACGTGACGTAGTTGTGGTGGTGAAAGGGTTAAAGTACACTATTTGTCTGCACTAGACCGGAAATAATGACAAAATCCCCCTTTAACACCACCCACACTTAAACATAATAATATAACTATTACTACTTCAACGCTGCCACCACCAAGACAATTTATAAATGGGGTGCCTTGGTCCCCCAGGTAAATCAACAATAAAACCCACCAAATATTACTTAGTACAATATTTAAGGAATTATAAAAATACTAACTAGTCTCTTCAGGTAACGTGATCCTTAACCAGACAAAGACAAAACTTAATAAATGAATATTTATTATGAGCAAAAGATAGTCACAGTGCATATAAAAATATATGATAAACAAATTATTTACACCAACAACAGGTAAAAACAAAAAGGATAAAATACAGAAGTCCTAATTACTCACTTAGGTTTTCAAAGTACAACTTCTGTCCAGAGGGTCTCTGGCAAGGAAAGATGGTGACTCACTCAAAATTAGATCTTGGCCCCAAGCAAGTACACAAACACCCTTCAGTTTCATTAGATATATACCCTGTGGTTTATCAAGTCTTGCCCAGGGGTGGAGTTAAGGCATACCTACAGTAATAATAACTGACCACCTCCTTTGTTCCAGACCACTGTCAATCCAAATGGAAACATTTGACTCTATCTTCTTTTTTGTACCTGCCACAGAAATAATAATTGCATCTACAAATTTGTTATTATTTTCCCATTCCATAGACAGGTTGCACGTCCCACCCACGATCCAATAGGACGGACATCACAATTCCTTTCCCTAGGGTCAAGTTAGGCCACTCATGTTTGGACTTGGTTAGAAGATGGCGCTTGTCACATTCCAAATATAACAAAAATGAGGCTTTATTATTATTCTGTGGGGGTAAATATGAATGTTTTTGTCCTTCCTTTGGATATGATACTAGAACAAAGCTAATGGCATTTACATATCAAAGAGATTTACTCATCCCTTACAAGGTACATGCCAAATGGATGAAGAGACATTCAGACTTTTTCCAAGTGTAGAACCTCACACCTTACAGAGCTTTTATTACTTCACATCCATATAGTAAAATCCTTTTCACATTCTTATGCCATTCACACTACCCCTTCTGTCATCTGACCTCTGTGGGGGTCCCAGCTTCAAAAGATGTAACCCCTGTTGACCTCAGCAATAGCATCTCTGATGATATTCCATAGTCTCATAATAAATTATACACCCTTGCCGTGACCGCTGTGCCTCTCTTCCTAAAATACTTGAAGGTTCAAGTTCCCGGGTATAACCACTATCAAGGTTAGTATCCAACTATTACATAATTTGCCAATTTATCTCATAGATGGTACGTGAACTGGCTCACATGGTCTGGGCACCAGACCTAGCTCACCGAGGCATTTATAGGCCCTGCAAAAGCCTTCTCCCACCTCAACACGGAGGTACGGTCCCACGTCCAAATCATAGTTAAACGCCTCATCCGCTCTTCTACAGGGCCATAGTCAGGGCCTCACTTTCCACGGCCACACGTTTTGAACCTTTTAAAAGTCACCGAGAGGCCACCATCCCTCCTCCACATCTGTGGCAACGTACTTACCTCGCCCAAATCATAGATAGAGCCTCTCACCGCCACTTGGCACTAGTAGGGCCTCATCTGTCACTAGTCAAAGTTAAGTTCTTCGCTTCGGCAATAGCCTTACAGTCCAGTTCACCTGAGGAATTCCCCCCCGCCCCCCACATTTAATTTTTCTCATACGCCCCTACTAAATCCAATTCATTAATTCATTTCTAGAATGTCTCAAGATCCGTCTCCCACTGACGAGTTGCCAACCATTGAGATTCCGTTTACTCCTATCAGACCTGAGTCTCCAGGCCAATCTCTCACCCCCTCTACTCCTACGTCCTTGAGAGCGTGGACTATTCCAAAAATTATGGTCGAACTTAGGCTTAGGGGCATCCCCTTTCCGGCTACGGCACGTAAGGCGGAACTCTACAGACTTTTGACATACCAGGCCCCTGAGCCTAGGCCAGGCACTAGCTCTCAAGGTCTACCATATGGCGCGGGCATAGCCACCCAGGACACCCTTGCGGCAATCCTGGCCAACCTTCAAACCTTGAACAGCAGGTTAAGCAAGGTCGAGAGTGCCATAGCCTCCCCAGGTAACCCTCCTGACCTCTCAGCCCTCACCCCGGCAGTACATACGGCACCAACTCCTGCCCCTATATATACGTCTTCAGCTCCTGCCATATATACGTCTCCTTTTGTGTCACCAGTTCACTCCGTCCCAGACTCCATTAGAAAAGAAATCCTGGATGGGAAGGATGTATGTCTGGTGTCATTGCTTATAGCCTCCCAAGACGTACTGGAGAACAGGGCTTATAACTTTGGGGACATTTCGGTGGTTCTTAAAACCAGAGACCCCAGACTCAATAAAAATTATCTATTCCCAACTTCGTTTTGGCTTTTGGGATATACCGTGATGTCATCTGCTCGGTATATCCCCACAGGAGAGAGGAACTGGACCTCTATCTCCATAAAGTGGTGGATTAGGGCGTCAAGTACGGGGGCTCTTCTTTTTATGATTATCATAAATCGATATCAGCAAAAGCGGCGACACATCTGAAACAGTTTAATGTAAGAATCAACTGGTGTCAGATGGATACAGAATTATTCTGTCGCCACTTTGCTGCTCTGAGGCCCCCGTCCTGTGCCATATGTAATTCTTCAACTCACTTGGCTGATTTGTGTCCTTCTGTGGCTGATCCATCCACCCCCACTCCCACCCCTCAATCCACTTCCACTCCTCACAATAAACATGAGGGTGGTCAGCGGGATAAACTCTGTAGGCCCATCTCCTTTCTAGGGAAAGTGCAGGTGTGCAACAATTTCAATGCAGGTTCCTACAGCTTCAGTGCCTGTAGATTGTTGTGCATCTGCTCAATCTGCTTCAGGGCACACACTAAGACCATGTGCCCGGCCAGGTTGTCCCCTAGCAAATGACTAACCGACATTAATATCGACTGTCACGAACGCACCCTACTCCAAGTTTGCACGTGACGTAGTTGTGGTGGTGAAAGGGTTAAAGTACACTATTTGTCTGCACTAGACCGGAAATAATGACAAAATCCCCCTTTAACACCACCCACACTTAAACATAATAATATAACTATTACTACTTCAACGCTGCCACCACCAAGACAATTTATAAATGGGGTGCCTTGGTCCCCCAGGTAAATCAACAATAAAACCCACCAAATATTACTTAGTACAATATTTAAGGAATTATAAAAATACTAACTAGTCTCTTCAGGTAACGTGATCCTTAACCAGACAAAGACAAAACTTAATAATAAATGAATATTTATTATGAGCAAAAGATAGTCACAGTGCATATAAAAATATATGATAAACAAATTATTTACACCAACAACAGGTAAAAACAAAAAGGATAAAATACAGAAGTCCTAATTACTCACTTAGGTTTTCAAAGTACAACTTCTGTCCAGAGGGTCTCTGGCAAGGAAAGATGGTGACTCACTCAAAATTAGATCTTGGCCCCAAGCAAGTACACAAACACCCTTCAGTTTCATTAGATATATACCCTGTGGTTTATCAAGTCTTGCCCAGGGGTGGAGTTAAGGCATACCTACAGTAATAATAACTGACCACCTCCTTTGTTCCAGACCACTGTCAATCCAAATGGAAACATTTGACTCTATCTTCTTTTTTGTACCTGCCACAGAAATAATAATTGCATCTACAAATTTGTTATTATTTTCCCATTCCATAGACAGGTTGCACGTCCCACCCACGATCCAATAGGACGGACATCACAATTCCTTTCCCTAGGGTCAAGTTAGGCCACTCATGTTTGGACTTGGTTAGAAGATGGCGCTTGTCACATTCCAAATATAACAAAAATGAGGCTTTATTGTTATTCTGTGGGGGGTAAATATGAATGTTTTTTGTCCTTCCTTTGGATATGATACTAGAACAAAGCTAATGGCATTTACATATCAAAGAGATTTACTCATCCCTTACAAGGTACATGCCAAATGGATGAAGAGACATTCAGACTTTTTCCAAGTGTAGAACCTGACACCTTGCAGAGCTTTTATTACTTCACATCCATATAGTAAAATCCTTTTCACATTCCTATGCCATTCACACTACCCCTTCTGTCATCTGACCTCTGTGGGGGGTCCCAGCTTCAAAAGATGTAACCCCTGTTGACCTCAGCAATAGCATCTCTGTAATTTGTGCCATTTACTACAAGAAATCACATTAAAAGATGATATTCCATAGTCTCATAATAAATTATACACCCTTGCCGTGACCGCTGTGCCTCTCTTCCTAAAATACTTGAAGGTTCAAGTTCCCGGGTATAACCACTATCAAGGTTAGTATCCAACCATTACATAATTTGCCAATTTATCTGATAGATGGTACGTGAACTGGCTCACAGGGTCTGGGCTCCAGACCTAGCTCACCGAGGCATTTACAGGCCCTGCAAAAGCCTTCTCCCACCTCAACACGGAGGTACGGTCCCACGTCCAAATCATAGTTAAACGCCTCATCCGCTCTTCTACAGGGCCATAGTCAGGGCCTCACTTTCCACGGCCACACGTTTTGAACCTTTTAAAAGTCACCGAGAGGCCACCATCCCTCCTCCACATCTGTGGCAAATCTCGCCCAAATCATAGATAGAGCCTCTCACCGCCACTTGGCACTAGTAGGGCCTCATCTGTCACTAGTCAAAGTTAAGTTCTTCGCTTCGGCAATAGCCTTACAGTCCAGTTCACCTGAGGAATTCCCCCCCGCCCCCCACATTTAATTTTTCTCATACGCCCCTACTAAATCCAATTCATTAATTCATTTCTAGAATGTCTCAAGATCCGTCTCCCACTGACGAGTTGCCAACCATTGAGATTCCGTTTTGACATACCAGGCCCCTGAGCCTAGGCCAGGCACTAGCTCTCAAGGTCTACCATATGGCGCGGGCATAGCCACCCAGGACACCCTTGCGGCAATCCTGGCCAACCTTCAAACCTTGAACAGCAGGTTAAGCAAGGTCGAGAGTGCCATAGCCTCCCCAGGTAACCCTCCTGACCTCTCAGCCCTCACCCCGGCAGTACATACGGCACCGACTCCTGCCCCTATATATACGTCTTCAGTTCCTGCCATATATGCGTCTCCTTTTGTGTCACCAGTTCACTCCGTCCCAGACTCCATTAGAAAAGAAATCCTGGATGGGAAGGATGTGTGTCTGGTGTCATTGCTTATAGCCTCCCAAGATGTACTGGAGAACAGGGCTTATAACTTTGGGGACATTTCGGTGGTTCTTAAAACCAGAGACCCCAGACTCAATAAAAATTATCTATTCCCAACTTCGTTTTGGCTTTTGGGATATACCGTGATGTCATCTGCTCGGTATATCCCCACAGGAGAGAGGAACTGGACCTCTATCTCCATAAAGTGGTGGATTAGGGCGTCAAGTACGGGGGCTCTTCTTTTTATGATTATCATAAATCGATATCAGCAAAAGCGGCGACACATCTGAAACAGTTTAATGTAAGAATCAACTGGTGTCAGATGGATACAGAATTATTCTGTCACCACTTTGCTGCTCTGAGGCCCCCGTCCTGTGCCATATGTAATTCTTCAACTCACTTGGCTGATTTGTGTCCTTCTGTGGCTGATCCATCCACCCCCACTCCCACCCCTCAATCCACTTCCACTCCTCACAATAAACATGAGGGTGGTCAGCAGGATAAACTCTGTAGGCCCATCTCCTTTCTAGGGAAAGTGCAGGTGTGCAACAATTTCAGTGCAGGTTCCTGCAGCTTCAGTGCCTGTAGATTGTTGTGCATCTGCTCAATCTGCTTCAGGGCACACACTAAGACCATGTGCCCGGCCAGGTTGTCCCCTAGCAAATGACTAACCGACATTAATATCGACAACCTGGTTTTTTACTTGAAAACTCATCCAAGTAGGCCTCTAGTGGAATATTTGTTAACAGGGTTCACCCAGGGCTTTCTCACGTGTCTCGTAGCCATCCCCTCAGGCACGCTTGAATGCCCCAATCTCCTATCTGCCTGCCTAGACCCTGAGGCCACAGACGCTCTCCTGTCCACCGAAATAGCTCAAGGTTTCATGATCGGCCCCTTCACCTCCTCACCGTTTTCCTCCTGGCGCACTAACCCTATTGGAATAGCTGTGCACAAATACTCAAATAAAAAGCGCATGATTATCGATTTATCGGCACCGCACTCTTCTTTTGTTCCCAACATTAACGCACTCATTCCTGCAGACGAATTCTCCCTATAGTACGTAAAAATTGACGACGCTATACAAACCATCATTTCAACTGGTAGCAATGCTTGGCTTAGCAAAACAGACATAACCAATGCATTTAAATTACTACCCATGCACCCATCACTTTGGCACTTGCACGGTGTTAAATGGAGACAGGTACTATTTTTCCATGTGACTCACTTTCGGGTCCAGAAGCAACCCTAAACTGTTTGATATTTTTGCAGAAACTCTATGATGGCTGCTTCTGAACATTCTAAGGTGTCACACCGTCATTCATTATTTGGATGACTTCCTCTTAATAGAACCAAGCGCACACACACCCACCGATATCCTCAGCACCTCAGCACTTTTTTCAACACTCGGTTTACCTTTGTCTCCCTCTAAAACGATTGGCCCCACTACTAAACTTACTTTCTTGGGACAGAGCTGGACTCTGGTACCTTCCGCGCCAGCCTTCCCCCCGACAAACTGGTCTGCCTGAGAGGGGAGATAGACATCTTCCTGCGGAATGATGTATGCACCAGGAAAGAACTTCAGTCCTTATTGGGGTCTCTGAATTTCACGATGCACATCATTCCACAGGGAAGGTCTTTTGTATCCAGGCTTCTTTGTCTGCTTCACGGGGTACCAGACGCCTGCCCAATTGCATTGGACCAGCATGCCAAGGCTGACCTAGTCATGTGGGGGAAGTTTTTGACAGAGTGGAATGGTATCTCCATGTTTATTCCCCCTCTCTCCGACTCCTCACCCTGCATTTACACTGACGCTGCAGCCAACAGTTTCGCAGCTATATTCGGTAATCACTGGTTTAGGGGTCACTGGCCCACTGAGACGGATGCCTTGCCGGGTTTTAGAGAGACTTCAGCACTTTTTGAAATTTACCCCATCGTGGCAGCCGCACACACCTGTGGTCATCTCTGGTCCGGCAAGGCAGTAAAATGCTATTCCGACAACTCGTCAGCTTGCGATATCATTAACAAGGGGCACTCTTCCTCCCTTACCATTATGCGGCTGATACGCAAGCTGACCTGGCTTGCAGCAACCGTCCAGTTCCACTTAATTTGCTTTCACATCTCGGGTATCCACAACACGGCTGCTGATGCTCTGTCTCGATCTCAATTCCAGGTATTCTTTCAGGCACTCCCATCAGTCCACCATCAACCATCCAGAACACCAAGCTTTCACAAGTTAATCCTGGATTGAGCACACTTATGCACCATGCCAGGACTCTTACGCACCAAGCACTATCACCTAACACAACTATCACCTACAGTAGGGCACTTACTGTTTTCAATAAACAGCTGAATTCGGATTACAAGGTGATTTCTCTACCCAAACTATGGTGGCTTTTGCCTCCTTTTGCCACTTACATTTAAAACTTTCCCACAATACAATTAAATTATACCTCACGGGGGTGCAGCATCACAGCCTCACAAATTTCCCTAACAACACCCCCTTTTTGTCATCTTACTCCATCAAGAAAATCTTAAAGGGTATCTCTAAAGTTTCGGTTCCACTTTTCACCACCAGACTTCCGATAGATGGGCCTATCTTTAGATTACTTAGTAATCTCCTTGACGAATCCCCATTTGACCCCAACACAAACCTGGTGATCAAATCTGCTATCTATTTAGCTTTTTATGGGTTCCTAAGACCTAGGGAATTTACCGTTGTTTGTCAAGGAGATATCACACACAGCCTTAAAACCTCACAACTCACAAAAGTAGACGATTACTACATTCTCACGATCCCATCTACCAAAACTAATCATTCACTACACCCCACTATCATTCCTCTCTTTCCAACGGATAATGCCTGTTAAGGCACTAGATCACCTAAAGTCAACTCATAACGCGCACTTACCAGACTCACCAACTACAAGGGAACCCACTCACTACAGCAAAATTCACCACGCATGTTAGAATCTTATTGGAAAAACTGGGTTACAACCCAGCTTCGTTCTCCGGGCATTCCTTCCGCATAGGAGCCGCTTCATCAGCTTCTAGTACAAACACACCGGTCCACATCATTAAGAGACTGGGTCGCTGGAAATCCTCTATATACAACACGTACATTCCACGACCAGAAAGAGAGCTCCGTCAAGCCTTCAAGAATTTAGTTATGTAAGAAATGCAATAAAGTGTGTTTTTTGTACTTCTCTTTTGTCCTCTTTTATTTACAGGCCCACTCGGACGTTGGTTTCGGCACACCACAACCAACTTTCATCCCATTCACTATCCATTACATATTAAATTCCGAGCACAAGTAGAAAGGCCATTAGGCCTGAATTTGTGGGAGGAGTAAGTCCCCTACTTAAGCTCCCAGCCCCTACTCACCTCTGACGCTCGAGTTCAAGTGTTCCCCACCCACCAGCACCCTTAAGAACATACAATTCTTCTTGGTGGGCCCTCTTTTAATTTACAGGCCCACTCGGACGTTGGTTTCGGCACAACACAACCAACTTTCATCCCATTCACCATCCATTACATATTAAATTCTGAGCACAAATATATATATATATATATATATATATATATATATAGTTATTTTAAAATACAATTAGAACGAATTTACACACACATATATATATATATATATATATATATTATTTATTTATTTTTTTTATTATTTTTAACATATTTACATATTTATTTATTTTATATTATATATTAATATATATATAATGAAAATTGTATATATCTATATATGTTTAATCAATATCATTGTACGTATATTTTGATATTAATATCACATGGCCCAGGGGGGCCGAAGAGGAAGGAGAGCAATTCCCTGGACTCCCAGCATTCGACCCAGATTTCGACCTTCATACCATTTATTTGTGTTCTGAGTTCCACTTTTCGTTTTGTCAATTCATATGTGTTTTATTTTATATTTCCCCTTTATTGTTGTAAGTTAAGTACTTGTATATTATTGTTCAGGTTTGGAAATATAGACCATAGTTATTACTATCATTCTTCCGACCTCATACAAGCTCTGTTGATAAGCACGATTCATAGGCGTATGTATCTGTATGTATCTCTGTTTATTTATTGTAATTTTTTGTTATGTTATACTATGAAATCGGTTACTCTTATTCCTGTTACATACCTCAAGGGTCATTTTCAGTTATTTATGACCTCCTTTTTGGGACCTATCCAACGTATCTACATGTGTTTCAAGCATTTCTGTACGTAAGACACATTTCACTTTGTCTGCTTTATATGTACCTTTGAATTTCTGGGGCTGTTTTAATATATGAGGTCAACTGGGTCTTTTATTTTATTTAGATTTTCCTTTTGTTATGTGGTACAGATTTCACTAGAGTATTCGTATCCTGGAGTAAATGTTATTACTTTATCTCTCTTACCAACAATCTCACTGCTGCATTTTCACAGTATTGGTAAATGTATTCTGTTTTATATACTATCCCCTCTCTGGGTCACTTTTGTTGGTTATGATGAACCGAACCTCCTGTTAGCCAGCCTCCTGACCAAGGATTATGGGTCATGCAAAATACACTGAAAAAAGGCTTGGTTTGTGCAATTTGGTTTATATTGTTTGAAAACCGAACAGTCGCACGAACCAGAGACCACCCAATTGCTTGTTAAGCCCAAGTGATACTTTGTAGTAATTTCCACTGCAGTGTTCTGAGTGTTCTTTCGTATGAATCACCACAAGATCATATGCCCAAGGTGTTCATGGAACTAAAATTGGACACAGAAACTCTCGAACACCGCTGGACTTCTCTTATCATCTGCGTTCGGTTTTACCCCACTTAGAAAGGCACTGTTCACTGGAAACGTTTCCACGAACAAGGGGAACAGGCTACACAAATCACTTAAGGATTCCGTTCAGGGTTTTATATACTTTTGTGCCCTTGTTTTGAGCATAGGACCATGTGCACGGTTGGTCAAAAATGTGACTTCCATGAGCATCCCAAACTCATTAACCAATCTGGGTGATTTTTTAATATGTTGGTCACACAGATCAGGGCTATCTGGAGATGTGATTTTGTGGGGTTTTCATGTGTTTTGGGGGTATTTGTGGGGTTTTGTTATATTGTATGTTTTTGTACCTGAGAGATAATTTAATTATATATTTGTGTGCTCTGGTAATTATCTGTCAGGCACAGGGGAGCAGTGTGTTGAATGTTTGCTTGTAACTAGTTCCCACTCAGGTCCAGAGGGAATGCCTCTTGAATGTTTAAGGAAACCCCTTGCATGGAGAGTTACATAAAAGGCTGTGTATGGCTCCCATTAAACACATTTGTTTTACCCCCTTCATGAAGTCTAGGCTCATGTTTGGGGGATTGGAGAGCTATAATCACTACTCTGCTGGAAATAGGAGAGCTATAATCACTGCAGCACTTGGTATTCGGGGGACTACTGATGGATATACTCAGACGGAGTATAGGGGATCCGTTACATTGGTGTTTTTAAATTATTAAAAAAAGGTCTACTTTTAGGCTTTCCATCTCCAATCGTTTATTTCTTACCTTTCCTCAATTCTGCCAGGAATTCTCTATTTCAGTTAATTTCATACACATTTTGTTTTCAAGTCACCATGCAAGTGACTCTCATGTGAACA
>OW240915.1:146802874-146825752 GCA_933207985.1 Pelobates cultripes
GTGTGTATAGGTGGGCAGTGTGTGTATATAGGTGGAGCAGTGTGTGTATATGGGTGGGCAGTGTGTGTATATAGGTGGGTAGTGTGTGTATATAGGTGGGCAGTGTGTGTATATGGGTGGGCGACAGTGTATATGGGTGGGCAGTGTGTGTATATAGGTGGGCAGTGTGTGTATATAGGTGGGCAGTGTATGTATATAGGTGGGTAGTGTGTGTATATAGGTGGGTAGTGTGTGTATATAGGTGGGCAGTGTATGTATATAGGTGGGTAGTGTGTGTATATAGGTGGGCAGTGTATGTATATAGGTGGGTAGTGTGTGTATATAGGTGGGCAGTGTATGTATATAGGTGGGTAGTGTGTGTATATGGGTGGGCAGTGTGTGTATATAGGTGGGCAGTGTGTGTATATAGGTGGGCAGTGTATGTATATAGGTGGGTACTGTGTGTATATAGGTGGGCAGTGTGTGTATATAGGTGGGCAGTGTATGTATATAGGTGGGTAGTGTGTGTATATAGGTGGGCAGTGTATGTATATAGGTGGGTAGTGTGTGTATATAGGTGGGCAGTGTGTGTATATAGGTGGGCAGTGTGTGTATATAGGTGGGCAGTGTGTGTATATAGGTGGGCAGTGTGTGTATATAGGTGGGCAGTGTGTGTATATAGGTGGGCAGTGTGTGTATATAGGTGGGCAGTGTGTGTATATAGGTGGGCAGTGTGTGTATGAGCCTGCTTACCTGTACAATGTGATGTTTTTCTTCCTCCAGCAGCAGTGGGGCAGACAGGCTCCTTCTCACCCTCCATCCACGCTGTATGTGTGCTCCGTGTGAGAGGGAAGCAGGTGGTGATGTCACTTCCTGCCCCGCCTCCCATCCTCACACGGAGCACGGAGCACCGAGCACGGAGCAGGGAGAGAGAGAGAGGAGACCTGGCAGTGAGAGGTGTGCTGCCAGGTCTCACACTGAATGGGGAGGGGTATTTGCAGACTGATGGGTTGCAGGGGCCCTTAGAGTCATTATGGGCCCCTGCAACCTTCTTACAGCGCTTTCTTACTTCTCGCTGAGGAGATCTCTGATCTGATCTCCACAGCAGAAGCATGACTGTGCTGCCGGGCCCCCTGACTGACTCGGGCCCTCGGTCCATGACCGATCTGCCCGACCTGTCAGTCCGCCCCTGCTTGTGGCTCAGACTGCTTGGCTGATTTGCAAGGGGGTTAGGTGAAAGACGGATGGCCATGGGCTGCAGGTGCCAACTCTGAGCTTTCAGCAGGGGAACTGGTGGGAGACAATGTGCAGGAACTGGAGGCAGTATCCAATCTACTATCGCCTGTACTTGTTCTGACCTCACCATTCGTAGAGCGGCATTCGGGCCTACCAAATAACGCTGAAGGTTCTGTCGTGTACTCGCACATGAGGAAGGTGTTTCACTTGTGTGTGTAGCTGGCACAGATCGACCACGTCCTCTCCTTGCAACAGGGATTCCACCAATACCAGCAGCACCACGACCAGGGCCACGTCCCTTATTTGACGCTCTCCTCATTCTTTGCGTTCACCCACCAAACTAACAGATGTTTTATGTCAGGCGACAATGTAACCACCAACAGTCAAATTTTTTTTTTTATAATTTTTTTTAGTTTATTGGACTGCAAGAAATGCACCGCATGCCGCAAATGTACTATTTAGCACCCAAAAATTAGAATTTTTGAAAGTGCGATGTAACCACAGTATTTGACGCTTCTATTTGACTCTCAGATATGAACAGCATGCTCAAAATGTACTATTTAGCAGTTTAGCACCAAAACAATTAGAATTTTTACAAATGCGCTGAAACCGCACTATTTGACGCTTCTATTTGACTCTCAGATATGAAGAGCACCCCACTAATGTACTTTTTAGCACCCAAACAATTTTAAGTTTTAAAACTGCAAAGTGACAGCAGTATTTGACGCTTCTATTTGACTCTCAGAAATGAAGTGCGTGCCAAAAATGTACTATTTAGCAGATTAACTGCAAAACAACTAGAATGTTTACAAATGCGCTGTAACCGCAGTATTTCACGATTCTATTTGACCCTCAGATATGAAAAGCGCGCCCCAAATGTACTTCTTAGGAGCAAAAAAATGGGAATTTGTCAAAGTGCGCTGTAAACACAGTATTTGACGCTTCTATTTGACTCTCAAATTTGAAGTGCACCCCACTAATGTACTATTTAGCAGATTAGCACCCAGAAAATAAGAATGTTTACAATTGCGCTGTAACCGCACTATTTGATGCTTCTATTTGACTCTCAGATATGAAGAGCACCCCCAAAATGTACTATTCAGCAGTTTAGCAGCAAAACAATTAGAAAGTTTACAACTGCGCTGTAACCGCACTATTTGACGCTTCTATTTGACTCTCAGATATGAAGTGCACCCCACTAATGTACTTTTTAGCACCCAAACAATTTTAAATTTTAAAACTGCAATGTGACAGCAGTATTTGACACTTCTATTTGACTCTCAGATATGAAGTGCATCCCACTAATGTACTAGTTTGCAGAATTCTTTCCTAATCTGTCCCTGAAAGAGGCAACCTCCTCTCCCTACACTAATAAGAGCTCATGTGACATGCGGCGCTACGTGACTACAGCTTATAAATAGAGGCTGGGTCACATGCTGCACTGGCCAATCACAGCCATGCCATTAGTAGGCATGGCCGTGATGGCACACGAGTCAAATGCTTGTTGATTGGCTGCCCTGCAGCCTTTCAAAACGCGCCATTAACTTGCCGAACACCTAACTCCAACCCAAACATAGTGATATGTCTGTGTGAGGGACCGGAGTCCAAAAACCCTAATGTTTGATATGAACCCGAACTTTACAGTCCGGGTTCGCTCAACTCTACCTATGAGAAACTACCATCTGACCCTACCTCAAAAATTGAAGATATTCTAAAACAGTTATCTAGACAAAGGCACTACCCTTAACATCCTTAACAAACAAGAATATGAATACATTAATGTGGCACATCCAAAAATTCCCGTTATATATTTATTGTCTAAAATCCATAAAAATGAGACCAAACCAACCAATAGAGCAACCTAATAACCCACACGCAACGCTACTCGGCCCTACAACTCAGGAGCCTACAAACCCCTACGTAAAAACACATGGCCTGAGCCCACAAGGCCAGAGCCACACAACAGCAGATACGTAACGCAATCCATGAAACCGCCACATACATCGAACTGTCGCAAGACTCTAGAGACAGACAAACGACTGAAACCAGTACCCAGAAGCAGAACAATTCCATTGAATAATGGTTGAAACTTAGAATATGCACTTCCGCAAGCAACTATCTATGTTACATCAAAACTAACATAAAATCAAACTATATGTGGATGACCCATGACATGTATACCCCAAACTTTAGCCCCACCCTATCTTTTCTGTACCCCTCCCCCTTCACACCTGGAAAAATAAAATAAAGAATATATAAAAAAATAAAAAAATAGACCAAACCTCCAGGCCGCCTTATTGTCTCGGGCATACACTCCATTCTATTCAGTTTATCTGAATATCTAGATATCCTACTACAACCTGCAGTAACAAATATGAAATCATATCTTAAATATTCCATGTCCCTCCTACAGTTTTTAAATGGTTTTACTTGGCAATCCATTTATATCCTGGTGACTTGCGATGTACAGTCACTTTACACCATTATACCCCACATGGCAGGATGTGAAGCAGTCTCCAGGATTCTAAAAGAAGAGAAAAAGATTCCCAACACGCAGAATATATTATAGAAGGTATTGAAATTATTTTAACAAATAATTACTTTTGGTTTTTAGATAGTTTTTATCTTCAAAAACAGGGCAGTGCTATGGGTACTAGGTTTGCCCCAAGCAACGCCAATTTATTCATGGCAGACTGGGAGACCCAATCAATATATCCTGGAGCCGGCCACCTCAGGGCCCCCCGAGGCTGGCCCTGGTGTCACCCGGGGGATGGGCGGGCACGCATGCGAGGGAGCACTCTCCCCTGAGTGCTCCCTCTTCAGCTCCCTCGCGCACCGCACTGATGTCGGAGCCGGAATATGACGTCCTCTTCCAGCTCCGGCATCAGTACGCGGCATG
Source organism: Pelobates cultripes (assembly GCA_933207985.1). Taxonomy (NCBI): domain Eukaryota; kingdom Metazoa; phylum Chordata; class Amphibia; order Anura; family Pelobatidae; genus Pelobates; species Pelobates cultripes. Next base: position 146,806,989 of record OW240915.1, read on the forward strand.
CAAGGGAGTTGAACAGGGAGCACTCAGGGGAGAGTGCTCCCTCGCGCACCCGCCAGCCTGCCCGGTTACCGGCCGCCCAGCAACACCACTGGACCCCAAGGAATCCCCTCAGCTCTCCCAAAGGTAGGGAGGCTGGGGGACTAAATTTAAAAAAAAACGTGTTAGTGTTAGAGTGTGTGTTAGTGTGTGTGTGTGTGTTAGTGTGTGTGTGTGTTAGTGTTAGAGTATGTGTGTGTTAGTGTTAGTTTGTGTGTGTCAGTGAGTGTGTTACTGTGTGTGTGTGTTACTGAGTGTGTTTGTGTGCGTCTGTTAGTGAGTCTGTTTGGTGTCTGTTAGTGAGTGTGTGTTTTGTAAGTGAGTGTGTATGTGTCTGTCTGTCAGTGAGTGTGTATGTATGTCTGTCACTGAGTGTGTGTCTGTCAGTAAATGTGTGTCTCTTAGCTAGTGTGTATGCGTCTGTTCGTGAGAGTGTGTGTGTGTCTGTTTGCTAGTGTGTATGCGTCTGTTCGTGAAAGTGTGTGTCTTCAGGACTTACCTTTCTCCAGCGCTGGAGTCCCTTGGCCCTGGGGATCCCTCCACCCCGATCCGCATCTCAGCTACGAATGCGCATGCGCAGCAAGAGCCGCGCGTGCATTCAAACCGCCCATAGGAAAGAATTACTCAATGCTTTCCTATGGACGTTCAGCGTCTTCTCACTGTGATTTTCACAGTGAGAATCGCGGAAGCTCCTCTAGCGGCTGTCAATGAGACAGCCACTAGAGGCTGGAGTAACCCTCAAAGAAACTGCTATGTTTTCAGCTACACAGTTAAAGCTAGAGGGACCTGGCACCCAGACCACTTCATTGAGCTGATGTGATCTGGGTGTCTTTAGTGGTCCTTTGTATGTGTATCTGCATGCACTGGCGTACATACTGCGGTCGCAGCCCTGCGACCCCTGCGACCAGGTGCCCGCCGACCATGTGTTGCTGCCCCGGCCCGCGTAGAGTAAACATGGGGGGAGGGGCCCACTGATCAGTTTTTGCACCGGGGCCCCATGGGTTGTGTGTACGCCACTGGCTGGAGAGCGTCCCAAAGAGCCAATTTTTAAGACTTAAAATTGCTCTAAACTTGAAGACTTTGAAAGGCAATTCTCAATTTTAAAACACCACTTTGTGGAGAAAAACAAGTTTTAAACAAAGTTATAGATCAATTAAAAACTCAAAATAGAAATTTGCTTTTAACATATAAAGATAAAAAAAGGATGCTCCAGCCGTACCTATCATTTTTTGTTATAACAGTAAAAATAAAGAAATAAAAAAGATAATTAATAAACATTGGCATAATCTACAACAGGACGACATACTGAATAAAATTATCCCCAACAAACCTAATATTATATTCTGAGGAGCCCCAAATCTTAAGTCAATCTTAACTAATAATTTTACCAGATCCACCAATATCAAAAAGAAACCCACAATATAGTGATATAGAGATGTGATTGCCACAAAAGGTGGCTCTACAAAGTATTGACTTTAGGGGGGTGAATAGTTATGCATATTGACTTTTTCTGTTATTTTGTACTATTTGTTGTTTGCTTCACAATAAAAAAAAAAATGCCAAGGGGGGTTAATACTTTTCCAAGGCACTGTATGTTTATATGTATATATACATACATGTAGTAAAACAGCACGGTCTGTTTAGCTGTAACTCAATGAAGCTTTTTCAAGCTTAACTCTTTTATTAGACAGCATAAGATCTATCAAGGTATCCTGCTTCCTAAATCATCAGTCTATATTACACAGTGGATGGATTTTATTTATTTAAATGCATTCAGAATGACAATATTATTATATTAAACCAATAAAAAAAATGTAACCAGGCTTTGCAAATATAATTTTTAGTTTTTTTTCTAGTCTTCTGCTAGGAAAAATGCTTCTTCGTGCATCTTTTTTCAAAGAGGTTATGCATTAAATGGGAACATTTTAATTTTAAGCTGAAACAAAGATGTCTCAATTTTTATGAATATAATAATCATTTTTTTTGCTTGCAGGCACAAACTGCAGAACCATATCAAATCTATTAAATGTGTCCAAGACCCAGCTGTCATTGGCCCAGTAGAGTAAATTATATTTTTAGAGTCAATATAGAGCACAGCTGCATAAAGCATAGGATAATTCTGGTAAATTATTCATTTGTATACAAATATAAAGTATTGTCTAGACAAACTATAAGACAAACTAACTTTATACAAAAAAAGAATGCATTGAGAATATTTGAAGTAAACGGGGGCTATTTACTAATTTTGTGTAATTTTGAAACATGCTTTTTATCAGTATGGATTGTTTTATTTGTACTTTTGGAACCCAATAACATATAGACAAAAGCGTGGATCTCCGTGACCCAGCAGGTAACTGGATCCACTGAAGCCTTGCATTTAATGTGGGGCCCTTCCTGGCTGCACAAGCACTGCTTGCAGTTTCCACAAAACAGTAAGAGGCAAGGCTGCAAGGAAGCTCATCAGGATCAAGAGTAAACATTTAAAGTACACATCGCAGGAGAGCTGAAGTGAGGGTATCTATGTATGTGTGTCAGTGTCTGTGGGTCTTTATATGTGTACCTATGCCTATGTGTCAGCATTTGTGGATATGTGTGTATCTGTGAATGTTGTCAGTGTTTATGGATCTGTATGTGTGTTTTTGTGGATATGTCAGTGTAAGTGGATATGTGTGTACTGTGTACCTGTAATGTAGAAAGGCTTCAGGCACTCACCAGGTTCAAATAGATTTATTGGACCACAAAAATACTACAGGGCAATGTTTTGACCCTCACCAGGGTCTTTGTCAAAGTAACACATACACTGCATATAAGTACACATAATAATTAGTGCAAAGGAAAACACAATAATTGTAAAATCCACCAATTAGGGCAAAATTAAAGTGACAACACTTACAGTTGTGCTCAAAAGTTTGTATACCATTGGAGAATTGGTAATACATGTACCATTTTTAAAGAAAATATGAGTAAGCAGGCAAAACCAATTTATTTTATTTTTTATGGGATTCATATTCAACTGTAAATTATAACAGAATGGCAGAATCATAAAACAAAACATGGCAACAAAGAAAAAAATGAAACGACCCCTGTTCAAAAGTCTGGATACCCTTAGTTCTTAATATTGTGTATTGTACCCTTTAGCATCAATGACAGAGTGCAGTCTTTTGTAACAGTTGTCCATGAGGCCCCTAATTCTTGCAGGGGTTATAGCTGCCCGTCCGTTTTGGCAAATGCCTCGAGGTCATGCAAAGTATTTGGTCGTCTTGCATGAACTACACGTTTGAGATCTTGACAGAGTGGTTCGATGATATTAAGGTCAGGAGACTGTGATGGCTACTCCAGAACCATTACCTTTTTCTGCTGTAACCACTGGTGGGTCAACTTGGCCTTGTCCAAAGTCCAAAAGTGTCCCATCGAGCAGAAGAATGCAAATTGTCTGTCAGTATTTTCTGATATCACGCTACATTCATCTGGCCATGAATTTTCACAAGATTCCCCGTTCCTTTCAAGCTCACGCACTCTCAAAACATCAGTGAGCCACCACCATGCTTCACAGTGGGGATGGTATTCTTTTCACTATAAGCCTTGTTGACCCCTCTCCAAACATAGCGCTTATGGTTGTGACCATGAAGCTCTATTTTGGTCTCGTCATTCTAAATTACAGTGTGCCAGAAGCTGTGAAGAATTTGAAGGTGTTGTCAGGCATATTGTAACTGGGCTTTTTTGTGACATTGATGCTGTAAAGGCTTCTTTCTGGCAACTCGACCATGTAACTCATTTTTGTTCAAGTATCATCATATTGTGCTCCTTGAAACAACCACAGCCTTTGTTTCTCCTGAGGTTACCTGTGGGTTTTCTTTGTATCCCGTACAATTCTTCTGACAGTTGTGGTTGAATTTTTTCTTTATCTTCCTGAAATTGGCTTGGTATCAAGAGATCCCCAAATTTTTTTTACTTCTTAATGAGTGATTAAACAGTACTGATTGGTATTTTCAAGGCTTTTGATATCTTTCTATATCCTTTTCCATCTCTATAAAGTTCCATTACCTTTTTACACAGGTCTTGACAGTTCTTTTCTGCTCCCCATGGCTAGGTATCTAGCCTGCTCAGTGCTTCCATGTGAGGGCTAACAAACTCATTGACTATACACAGACACTAATTATAATATAACATGCAACAGGTGTTGGAAATTAACCTTTAATTGCCATTTTAACCTTTAAACATTCAAGGGTATGTAAACGTTTGATCAGGGCAATTTGGGTGATTTATTTTATGTTATGATTTAAAAAGGAGCCAAACAACTATGTGATAATAAAGGGCATTCACTGTCATTCAATAAAATACATTATTTTGCATGATCAGTCATATTTTTAAAATCAATGCCAACATTTTAAAATTTTTGCTGGGTATGCAAGCGTTTGAGCACAACTGGTACAGTTATTGTCATCTGTTACAGGGTATTGGAGACAGGCAATAGACTGTAGCACAAAATAAAGTAAAATAAAAGATATAAAGGAAAAATTTTAAAAAACAAAGGTAAGTGCTCTGAAGATAGATGAAACGCAAGTAATTAATGCTATGTGAGATGGAAAGCAAAACAGAAATGGGTAAGTATAAGGGGCACATGCGTGTCAAATTTAAATAATGCAGAAAGGTGTTAAGTGCCAAAGACATAAAACATGCAAGTGCAAGGGCACTACACCAAGTGTAGTCATACGGAAGAACCCCTGCCCAACAAGGGTGTCCTACGGTGCACAAGAAAGGTTATAACATGACAACACTAACTCTGGTGCATCTGCAAGGCTCCGAAAATAAAACTAAGACCTCACTAAGGTGCAGCAAAATACAAATGCCCAAGGGACCACAAAGTATTGGAGCAAAAGTTTGGGCAGAGGAAAGGGCTACAAATATCTCACCACATGAAAGCAATAAAAAGAAAAACAAGGAAAGGGAAATACAAATGCTAAAAAGAAAAGAACTATAAAAATGAACAATAAAGAATAAAAAAATAAAAAAATAGAAAAAAGTAGAATAATAAATAATCAAAATAAATATACAAATATTTTCAATTAAAGAAAAATAAAATAAAGAATAAAAAATAGAAAATACCAAAATAAATAAAGACATAAAAAATAAAAGAAATAAAAGAAAAGAAAATGAATGTTAGCCATTGCCTAAACATCCAAGCACCCCATACAAGAAATACACCAAGGAGAACAAGAAAAATAATGATAAAGACATTTATTGAATGTTCCTCATATAAATGCATTGAAAAAAAAAGGGGGGGGGGTTAATTACAAGAAAAGCTTATAGTCTATAGGAGGTGGGGTAAATAAGGTGGGAGTGAATCAGTGCTGGAGGAGAGAGTAAAATGCTGCCCTTCAGGAGAGAAAGCGTCCTGGCGGCTGGCGAGGGAGCACTTCCTATGAGCTCTATGCTCAGCTCCCTCGCGCGCCGCAGAGTGAGGCTGGGAGCTGGGATATGACGTCATCTTCCGGCTCCCAGCCTCACTCTGCAGCCGGCGCGCGAGGGAGCTGAGCAGAGAGCTCATAGGAAGTGATCCCTCGCCAGCCGCCCGCCTGCCAGCGCCGCCTGCCCGCCCTGCAGCCACTGGACCACCGGACCACCAGGGAGAGAGACCCCCCCCCAGCACTCCAAAAGGTAAGGAGGTTGGGGGGGGGGATTTAAATAAAAAAAAAAGTTAATGTGTGTTTGTGAGTGAGTGTGTGTGTTTGTGTCTGACTGTGTGTGTGTGACTGTGTGTGTGTTTGTGTCTGACTGTGTGTGTATGTGACTGTGTGTGTGTTTGTGTCTGACTGTGTGTGTGTGTGTGTGTCTGACTGTGAGTGTGTGTGTGTGTTTGTGAGTGTGTGTGTGTGTTTGTGTCTGACTGTGTGTGTGTGTGTGTGTCTCTGACTGTGTGTGTGTTTGTGTCTGACTGTGTTTGTGTCTGTGTATGTGTCTGACTGTGTGTGTGTTTGTGTCTGACTGTGTGTGTGTGTGTATTTAGAAGGTGGGACGGGGGGAAGGGTTGGGTGGGGGTGGCACGGGGGGAGGGGGGCGCCTGAGTTTTGTCCTGCCTAGGGCAGCACAAAACCAGGATACACCACTGGGTAGAGGTTACTCTTGGAGGCCATAAGCTTTCCTAAAGAGATGGGTTTTAAGGCACTTCTTAAACAATTGAAGACTAGGGGAGAGTCTGATGGTGGTAGGCAGGCTATTCCATAGGAAGGGAGCTACAAGCGAGAAGTCCCGCAAGCGTGAGTTGGCTGTACGGGTGCGAGCAGCGGACAGGAGAAGGTCATGGGCAGAGCGGAGAGACCGAGAAGGGCCATACCTATGGATCTTATATATTATCAAGTCATATTGAATTTAATGCATTTCCTAATAGCATTTGCTGTGAAGAATACATTTCTAATATTTGTTTAAAAATATTACATTTCACTTAATGTTCACAAAAGATAGATTATTACTGATCGGTTACTTAGGACTCATGGTGCCTAACTTATTATTAGGTTGTTGTGAGACAAAAAAAGATGTGGAAAGTGACAAACTAATCAGTGATATTATAAGTGATCAAAAGTTTGATGAGATGATTTATGATCATGAAAGTAAAATAATATTTCAGATAATTGTGATGAGGGAATAAGTGATGTAATAAAAAATGAAATCAGGAATAAAGGTGAAAAAATGACAAAGGTTTAGAGTTGGAAAAAAAGATGCTCCACTATTGGAATCATGAGCTGGGGCTGGCTAGGAGAGGTGGAATTTGGAAGGCAAGTGGTAGGTTGAAAACATCAGAGAACAATAGAGGGTCAATGCTAGCAGAGGGTGTTGTGTGTGCATAGAGGCTGCCTGTATTGTTGTATGTGTTTGTATGTGTTTGAAGGTTACATGTGGGATTGCACTGCTTGTGCTATGACCAGCAAACCCAAAGCAAACATGCCATTACATCGCCTAACAAATATAGTGCATTTTCCCTATGTGATAGTTCTCCAGAAGAGCTCTGCACATTGTCTGCCCTGGACAGGATTTGAACTCACATACAATGCCTTGCAAAAGTATTCACCCCCCTTGGCATTTTTTGTGTTTGTTGCCTCGCAACCTGGAATTAACAAGGATTGCTTGAGGATTTGCATAATTTAATTTACATAACATGCCCACAACTTTGAAGATTTTCTTTGTTGTTGTTTTTTTTTTATTGTGAAGCAAACAACAAATAGGATAAAATAACAGAAAAAGTCAGTGTGCATAACTATTCACCCCCCTAAAGTCAATACTTTGTAGAGCCAGCTTTTGCATCATTCACAGCTCCAAGTCACTTTGGATAAGTCTCTATGAGCTTGCCACATCTTACCACTGGGATTTTTGCCCATTCCTCCTTGCAAAACTGCTCCAGCTCCTTGAAGTTGGATGGTTTGTGTTTGTGAACAGCAAACTTTAAGTGTGACCACTAGAGTTGAGCGGACACCTGGATTTTCGGGTCCTGTTTTGGGCTCGAACTTGACCCCGAACCTCATTGAAGTCACTGGGGACCCGAACTTTTGGGCACAAAAATGCCGCTAAAAATACTCCAGGAAAGGGCTAGAGAGCTGCAAAAGGAAGTAAAATGGGGGTAAGAGTAGGACACGTGCCCTGCAAACAAATATGGATAGGGAAATCACTTAAAATAACATAAAATACCTAAAAAAAAATAAAAAATACAGCTGAGCCATAAAATAGCACTAGATAGAATCTTTGATTTTAGCTTTGGAAGAACATAAATCAAAATCTAAAGCATGGCTGTCAGGAGGGTCACCAGAATTATCAATTTGAGAGAGGGTTGGAGTGCAGGGTATTCTCTTTCATTGTTCAAACTGAGCTCAACGCCTGATGCATGCAAGCCTCTGCTATTGTGTACATAGTTTATACCAACTGACCCATAGGTTGAGGAGGCTGTGACCGTGGCGGTGTAGGTGGAAGCGGCGGTGGAGGAGGAGTAGATAGCCAACACTGTTTTTTAAATATATATATATATATATATATATATATATATATTGTTTGTTTTTTTTTAATTGGGGTAGCCCCCAAAATATTGGGACATATAAAAAAAGAAACATTTGCAGCCTGCGGTGCATTTCTTGCAGTCCTGATGATTTCTTCTCAACTCCTGATGCATGGAGAAAAGGCCTTCACATGCCTCTGCTATTGTGTACATAGTTTATACTAAGTGATCCATAAGTTGAGGAGGCGGTGACCGTGGCGGTGTAGGTGGAAGTGGCGGTGGAGGAGGAGGGGGTAGCCAACACAGTTTTTATATATATATGTTTTTTTTTAATTGGGGTAGCCTCCAAAATATTGGGACATATAAAAAAAGAAACATTTGCGGCCTGCGGTGCATTTCTTGCAGTCCTGATGCATGGAGAAAAGGCCTTCACAAGCTTCTGCTATTGTGTACATAGTTTATACTAAGTGACCCATAGGTTGAGGAGGCGGTGACCATGGCGGTGTAGGTGGAAGCAGCGGTGGAGGAGGAGGAGGTAGCCAACACTGTTTTTTATATATATATATATATATATATATATATATATATTTATTTTTTTTAATTGGGGTAGCCCACAAAATATTGGGACATATAAAAAAAGACAACTCTGTTCCGCAGAGTAGCTGTTGACGTTATAGTTGCGCAGGCACTTTGTTGACTCTAGAGAACTTCGGGGCAAATCGCACATCCCGTGACACAGACTTTGCATTCGGATGTCATCCATATCAACTTTCAATGCCAGTTTCTGCGCTTACCATGGTGACTACGGGTAACGGGGAATCAGGGTTCCATTCCGTACAGGGACCCTGAGAAACGGCTACCACATGCAAGGAATGCAGCAGGCGTGCAAATGACCCACTCCCAACGCGGGCAGGTAGTGACGACAAATAACAATACAGGACTCTTTAGATGCCCTGTAATTGTAATGAGTCCACTTGAAATCCTTTAACTCTGATCAATTGGAGGGAAGTCTGGTGCAGAGCCACTGACCCATGCATGTTGCAGCTGAAACTCCACTATCACCTGCTGCTGCTCAAACAGTCTCTCCAGCATGTGCAAGGTGGAGTTCCACCTTATAGGCACATCACATATGAGGCATTGAGCGGGAAGGCCAAAGTAATGCTGCAGCGCAGCCAGGTGAGCAGCAGCAGGGTGAGAACACCGAAAGTGTGCACAGCCGCTACAGTGAATGTCACATCCTGTTCCAAGTTGCGGATCAGTCTGATGATGGCTTCTGGTATCTAGTGCTCTTTTTACTGAAGCTGCATCAGGGTCCTGGTATGTGGCCGCACAAACGCTGGTGCTCAATACCAGGGGGTGTGCGGTTACCCTGCACCAGACCCTGCTAATCCATTCCACACTGTGACTCCTAACTTCAACATCTGGCATACTGGGTCCTGGATCGTCCGACCGCTGCCCAGACTGCCCACCTGACTGTGAAACTACGAATGGATCATTATATCTGGTACGAACCCAAACTCTGCAGTTCGTGTTCGCTCAACTCTATTATGGATCCTTTGATCACTACATGTATTACTTGGATAACTGGTAATTCTCGAGCTAATACATGCCAACGAGCGCTAGGGGGCGGCCACTCCGCTTTTGCACCCTGCTCCCTCTTATGTGTGCTGGTGCATCTGTGCGACCAGCGCCTCTTCCTCCAAACTGCACAAGTCACTTGCATGACCTTGATTCCATGTGGGGTCTAGGACCGCGTCATCCTCCACTTCATCTTCCACCCACTCTTCAACCCTGCCCTCCTTGCCGGTATGCACACTGCAGAAAGTCACAGCAGTTGGCACCTGTGTTTTTCCAGCATGTAAATTCTGCAAAGGACATATGGAAATTGTTTTAGAATTTTATCCCGGCAACAGTTTTCACTATAAACTGACCTCTCAGTTTGACTTGTGAGGGTATTGCTCCAGAATTACAATATTGTTTAAGTATCTCTTAGCTATTGATAACTGGTTTAAACATAGCAGCTTGTCATCTGGTAGTTTCTAGTGTAGAAAATATCAATCTGTTTTCTATCACTTAGATCTGTGTAACAAGTGTTGTAGGTGTGACACAATATTACAAGTGACCGATGTAGTAAATTCGAATCAAAGTTACGCTTCGATTTGACTCTCAGATATGAAGAGCAGGCCCCAAAATGTACTATTTAGCAGATTAGCAGCAAAACAATTAGAATGTTTACAACTGCGCAGTAAGCGCACTATTTGACTCTCAGATATGAAGTGCACACCCCAAATATACTATTCAGCACAAAAAATTTTTACTTTTTAAAACTCCAATGTAAGCAGCAGATTAGCAGCAAAACAATTAGAATCTTTTTGACTCTCAGATATGAAGTGCACTGCAGGCCGCAAATGTACTATTTAGCAGATTAGCAGCAAAACAATTAGAATGTTTACAACTGCGCAGTAAGCGCACTATTTGACACTTCTATTTGACTGTCAGATATGAAGTGCACACACCAAATATACTATTTAGCACCAAAAAAAAAATGGACTTTTTAAAACTCCAATGTAAGCAGCAGATTAGCAGCAAAACAATTAGAATGTTTACCACTGCGCTGTAAGCACATTATTAGACACTTCTATTTGACTCTCAGATATGAAGAGCAGGCCCCAAAATGTACTATTTAGCAGATTAGCACTCAGAAAAATAGAATTTTTACAACGGCGCTGTAAGCGCACTATTAGACGCTTCTATTTGACTCTCAGATATGAAGAGCAGGCCCCAAGATATACTATTTAGCAGATTAGCAGTAAAACAATTAGAATGTTTTACACTGCGCTGTAAGCGCACTATTAGACGCTTCTATTTGACTCTCAGATATGAAGAGCAGGCCCCAAGATATACTATTTAGCAGATTAGCAGCAAAACAATTAGAATGTTTTACACTGCGCTGTAAGCGCACTATTAGACGCTTCTATTTGACTCTCAGATATGAATAGCAGGCCCCAAAATGTACTATTTAGCAGATTAGCACTCAGAAAAATAGAATTTTTACAATGGCGCTGTAAGCGCACTATTAGACGCTTCTCTTTGACTCTCAGATATGAAGAGCAGGCCCCAAAATGTACTATTTAGCAGATTAGCAGCAAAACAATTAGAATGTTTACCACTGCGCTGTAAGCGCACTATTAAATGCTTCTATTTGACTAAAATACTATTTAGCAGTTTAGAACCCCAAAATGTAAAGTTTTAAAACTGCAATGTGACAGCAGTATTTGACGATTCTATTTGACTCTAATATATGAAGTGCACCCCACTAATGTACTATCTAGCACCCAAAAAATTTACTTTTTAAAACTTTTTAAAACACCGAACTCCAACCCGAACATACAGTGATAGGTCCATGTTCGGGTCCGGGGTCCAAAAAACGTAATGTTCGGTACGAACCCGAACTTTACAGTCCGGGTTCGCTCAACTCTGCTGACCACAGATTTTCAATGAGATTGAGGTCTAGGTTTTGACTAGGCCATTCCAACACATTTACATGTTTCCCCTTAAACCACACAAGTGTTGCTTTAGCAGTGTGCTTAGGGTCATTGTCCTGCTGGAAGGTGAACCTCCATCCTAGCCTCAAATCATGCACAGAGTGGTACAGGTTTTGCTCAAGAATATCCCTGTATTTAGCAACATTTATCTTTCCTTCAACTCTGACTAGTTTCCCAGTCCCGGCTGCTGAAAAACATCCCCACAGCATCATGCTGTCACCACCAAGTTTACTGTGGGGATGGTGTTCTTTGGGTGGTGTGATGTGTTGGGTTTGGGCCAGACATGGCTCAAAAGTTCAATTTTAGTCTCATAAGACCGGTGCACCTTCCTCCATACATTTTGTTAGTGTCCCACATGCCTTTTCACAAACTCAAAATGTGCCATTTTGTTTTTTGCTGAAAGTAATGGCTTTCTTCTGGCCACTCTGCCATAAATCCCAACTCTTTGGAGCGTACGGCTTATTGTCGTTCTATATTCTCTGCTGTGGAGCTCTGCAACTCCTCCAGGTTTACCTTAGGTCTCTGTGCTGCCTCTCTGATTATTGCCCGGTCCCTGAGTTTTGGTGGGTGGCCGTCTCTTGGCAGGTTTGCTGTTGTGCCATGTTCTTTCCATTTGGTTATGATAGATTTGATGGTGCTCCTGGGGATCATCAAACATATGGATATTTTTTTATAACCTAACCCTGACTTGTACTTCTCAACAACCTTGTCCCTTACTTGTTTGGAGAGTTCCTTGGTCTTCATGGCAGTGTTTGGTTAGTGGTGCCTCTTGCTTAGGTGTTGCAGCCTCTGGGGCCTTTCAAAAAAGGTGTGTATATGTAATGACAGATCGTGTGACACTTAGATTGCACACAGGTGGACATAATTTCACTAATTATGTGGCTTCTGAAGGTAATTGGTTGCACCAGAGCTTTTTATGGGCTTCATAACAAAGGGGGTGAATAGATATGCACATGTAAATTTTCTGTTTTCTATTTCTGAAAAATAGTTTTATGTATATATTTTTCTCATTTAACTTCACCAATTTAGACTATTGTTTTCTGGTCCATCACATAAAATTCAGATTAATAAAACATTGAACTTAAGGCTGTAATGTAACAAAACAGGTAAAAAGTCAATGGCGGTGAATACTTTTGCAGGGCACTGTACCCACTTACCCATATAGAGCACATCCCCATATACCCACATAGAGCAGATATTTCAGTATTACAACTAATGGGTCTCTAGATGTCTTGTTTGAGTGTTACTTTAGGCCTTATATAGCTTAGAGCCAATAACAGGGCAAAGCAAAGAATGCAGGGAGGGCTTAAATAGACATAAGACTCTTGTGACTGGCCTGTGTCACTCCTGCTATGGCAAAATGTATGAGTGTGATGTAACAGGAATGACGCAGGTAGGTGTATGGATAATATGAGAAAGTCATAGTAAAAGTCTCGCACTCATAAATAGACGCAGGTTCGAAGCAAGCAGTGTCCAAAATAATACACCAATACACAATAAGACACCAGAATAACATGTAAGGCAGGTGACTGTTTGCATTAAAATGTATGTGAATGTGACGTGATTATGGAGACAAATGGGTAACCACATCTTGTTTAACGCCAGAATAATGCACCGACCTAACAGGTGACAATTATGTACAAAGATAATCTTGGTGGAGTGGTGGATCCATGAAAAGGTTGTAAAGGCCCATGGCTGGGAATGGAATGTACATAAAATATTACTAAAGAAGACAAACAATAGTAGCAAGAAAGAACAGCTGTCACAGCACGTGTCCAATGTGGGTGCATGAGTTGCATTCCAATGCAGTCCAGTCCGTTTCCTCACCGGAAACATCATCCACGTCTCTCTCCGATGCGGCTGCTCCTCTTTCTGGCATCCTTATTGGTGCTGGCTGCGGCACGCCGGAGCCTTTCAGGCTACATCTTTTAAGACCACATGTGTGCATCATCATGTCGGCAATGCGCACCCTGTTCTGGCATAACATAGGTCAAAATGAGTAATGGCTGCCTTCTTACAGCTATATAAACCCTTTTTTGGTCTTGTACTTTCTATGGTTATTCCAAGTGCACATTATCCTTGTATATTTTTGGCTTATCTGATATTGGCTTGCTCTCAGCCATTCTATTATCTATTGTCCCTGACCTTTGGTTAGTTTTCTTGTCTATGCTACTCTCTCTCTTCCTGACCCGGGTTTGTCCAGTACTATTCTGTTTTGCCTTCAGTCAATCTAAGGCCCAGTAATATATTTTCTGTTCTGTGTGTTGAATCATAGTGAACCGTGACAGCAGCATTCACGAATATCATTCAACAGGGTGAACATGGAAGGAAGAGTACCATTAAATTTGACCTATACTAGGGAACAATCATAAAGAGTTTTGAATCCAACACCACAACCGCTCCCTGTACCCTATGGATTGTATAGTTTTGAACATAAAGGTTCACTTCATTTTCCTAAGGTATTTAACACGTCTGCATAACTATTGTCAAATGAGGTGCTTTTGCTTTGTAGGGTCTAAGAATGGACCTAAGAATGGACCTCACCTGAGGTTAGAAAACAGTGTCAGGTCTTGGAACAGTCACTTTTAAGGGTGCTCGTTTCCCTGACAGACCTTTGGATCCCGACTGCTTGACCATCCACCACACCCCACTAAATATAATCTACATTTTTGAGAGCAGGTTACTTTCATCACAACCCTCTGCACTATATCCTCTTATGCATAATACATTAAACCGATTACAGCCGCAGCCAGCAGTAAACTAAACATCATATTTCACTGCTCCATATCTTCCACTGGGCCAAGTCCTGGGATATTCTGCAGCATTTTATAAGTCCTGGGATATTCTAGGGTACTTTGTAAGTAGTCTAAGTCCATTATTTTTAACTCTCATGCTAACAGTTTGTAAGGACTTATGCATAATGGAATCTTTATTGTAGTGTCCAAGCAAAGGTTGATCAATGTGGGGAGCCAGTAAAGGACATAGCTGATAAAGCTATTGGTGTATTAAGCCACAATTCTCATTGTAGGCCTCAGCCACTGACAGCAAACTGGAAGTCTCTCAAGAAAAACTGAATTTCACAGAAATCAGAGATGGATGTTTTAGAAAAACGAGGATCAGAAAAAAGCAGATCTAAATTTTCAGTATAAAGCAAATATTTAAATGCAAATTAAATCAATTAAATAACTTAAATGTATGCAAAACATAATGCCAGATGGTATTCATCTGGTAAAGGAATACCAATGTTTTACAGTTTTCACATTTTTTTTCTGCAAAGGATTCGAGAAAAGTAAGTGTAGTGCCCATATTTGGGAAAAAAAAAATACGGACCTGTGATCTTAACATTGTGGTTGGGGAATAATTGTAATTACTATTAATAAATAATATTCAGGAATTCAGTGGGAACAACAATGCCATTAGTAGTATTTAACATATTGTTATAAAAGACTGTTCATAACAGAATTAACGGAAATGCATTTTATGTAGAACTCAATAGAGGTTTAGAGTGTGTTGGCACATTGGCTTAAAGAGAGCAGAGAGTAGTTATTAATAAAAAAAAAAATTTTTGGACAAATGAAATAAGTGGAGGATTTTAGAGGTCGGATCTGGGTAGACTATCTATAATAATTTGTGGGCCTGTTGATTTTGAACTCAAGTACAGCGTAACAGCTCTCTATTACAATCACAAACCCAAGAGACTACCCTGAAGATGGAAACAGGGTCCTGGTGGGTCAGTGGTGGCAACAGGTTTTAACACAAGTAGCCTTGCGGTATCCAAGAGGGTAAAGCCATAAAGTGAGGTTAGCGGAAAAAATAAATAAAAAGGCTTAGATTGCTTGTTCAAACAGAGTAATTATATCCGAATGGGAGATTTCTACCCCATTCTTGTTGATTGCATGTAATTTACAGAAGAAGGGCTTAAGAATATATATGGATTAGGCATTAAAGTGCAATTTACAGTAGTTAGGGCCAGGATGAAAGTATATCTTTGCCTTTTTGCAAATCAATAGTAATGCCCCAATTTGAATATGGAAGCAAAAAAGTTTTTTTAAGTTAAATAATTAATAAGGGATAAAAAGACATCTCTGTGAAATATGATATTATATAAATACAACAGGTGCCGTATAAACAGTTTTCTGTTAACCTGTTCAGCAAGAGGTCACCAGCCATTTAGACTTAAAGAAATTAGATTTTGCTCATAGCAGAAAAGATGGTTGTTTAGAATAAGCACAATTAAGAAACCTGGAAATATCTGTCTAAAAGGATTGTTTTGTGAGATTCTGGGCACATTTTTAAATATATGGATACATTTAAAAAAAACAACAAAAAAAACAGAATATTCAAGGATATAATAGTTAGGGTAAAACATGTTCATAAAACAATGAAACCAAAAAATAATAAATTATTACAGGATAATGTGAGGTACACACAATTTACAAAATTAAATGTAATATTATTTCATATTACCCCCCAAATAAAGCTAAGCATGAAATATTGCTAAAATCTAATTTGTTAAAATATCCTTTAAATGAAATGATGCTAATAATCGTTGTTGGCTTGTATAGATATATTTTGAAAGATTAGAACATTACATAGTTATTGACATTCTTTCAGAAACAAAAAACATTTTTCAATCAACTAGCAGCATACTAATGTCTACACAGAACAGAAACAAACACAAGGTCTTGTTACCATTTACAGCACATAACTTCTTGCAGTTTCACAACTGCCATTTGCATAGAATGCTCTACCCACAAAGGACTTTCATTATTTTAAAACATGCTCAATCCTTCTTTAAAAACGACATTCTTAAAGGACTCTGAGAAGCAAAAGAGCTTAAACAAACATGAAAGTAATCTAATTCAGACCCAAACATGAAAGATAATGAGATTACTATGAATTGATCTGAATATTACTTAAAATAATTAGAAACGATTTTCTCATGGTATACTGTTTAATTAAGTTAAGCTGCTTTTTATGATTCTTTAAAAAGCAAATGAGTTATTGCTTTTTAGAATATGTGCTTGTTGTTTATGACCTTCAGTACATAATATATCAGTATTGTCAAGCATGCCAATCATTCTATTTTCAAAGTATTTTATTCCCCCTTTCCTATATGCAATACTTATTTTTTTACTCTTTGCATATAACAAGAAATGCATAGTTGAATACTGATTATTCAGTAAGCATCACTTTCCATTTTCTAAATAAACTAGCTGACAATAAAATATGACAGTCAAACCCCCACCATGTAATAAAAAAATCTATCACATGTATATTTCCATTAGAAATAAAGTGAGCATAGTGAAAAGGTTGAAGAGATAAATAATTTGCATTACAGATTTATGGTACCACCAATAGAACACTAAGTTAAATTAAATACTATTACAAAATTTGTAATTCTTACATTGAAAACAATCTTTATAATAAGAAAAGATATATATACTACAAACAGATGAAACAAAAAATATAAATATCTATTGTGCTGGAGTATTCCAAACCATTATCATAATTTAAGTGGAATTCAAAAAGCAGTACCAATAAGCAAGCAACATGGGCTGCAGCATATAATGTATTAAGATGTGTGAAGAGGGACAATGCAGACCCTTAACTCCTACCTAAATCCTGTGAAGTTAGCATAGGAACTAAAAAAAACACACAATCAGCGTATGAGAAGTCAGTTTAATGGAGCAGGCAAACTTAAAGGAACAGTATTGTCACAAAATCAACTTCGCTTAATCAGTTTTTGTGTATACATCATGCCCTTGCGGCCTCAATGCTCAATTCTCTGCCATTTAGAAGTTAAATAACTTTTGTTTTTGATTATTCAGCCTTATCCACACCTCCTCTGCTGTGACTTGCACATCCTGCATGGAGCATTTTTTTTTTTTATCATTTTCAATCACGTTAACTCAGTTTAGAAGTTTGTATCTCCTGCTCAATACATTTTACTTGAATCACACACAGGCTTGAGCAAGTTCTAGCAGGCTAGTTACAGTGCACTGCATAAGAAATTCAAAGTTAAACAGTATGTTTAATGAAGGAAGTTTAAACATTCGATCTCTTTTAACAGAAAAGCTGTGTAAATCACGTGCAGGGAGGTGTGACTAGCGCTGTAGAAGCAGAGTGGTTTAACTCGTAAATGACAGAGAATTAAACAGTTAGACTGTAGTGGCATGATCTAGACACCAAAACGTCTTCATTAAGCTGAAGTTGTTTCAGTGACTATAGTGTTCCTTTCAAAATAGGTCATACCCCCTCAATAGTGTGGCCCACAGTGTGCTCTACACTTCCAATGTATACTATTGGGTGCTTAACCTCCCGTTTGTAATGTTCAGTAACTCTCTAGGACTCCTTAATGGTATGGAATGATCAATGTGCTGACACATTATTCTACGTATATGAATGCTGATTGCATAATAAGTGTGAATATTTAAGCATTGGTTGACTGTGCTGAATTTGTTAACCTCATTTATAGGTTATTTTTATTTATTTGTTTATAGTTTTTAGTGAAGGCTGCCCATCTCTCCATGATTACATGTATGCAGAGGTATGATGTAATGTTATAAAAAAATATATATACATATATTTATCTTCTAAATCTTTAGACAGCTTGAATATATGTATATAGTAATTTAGATTAGTGTGCTTTTCCATATACGTTTAAGAAACTCTATGACTATAGGTTTTGCTCAAATATGCCGAACTTTAACTTAACTGCAAATAGTTAATTTAGCTCATTGTTACATACCTGCCAACCAGTTCTATTTAGGAAGGGCAGCCTCTATTTTTGGTCCAAATCCTCCTGTCCTCATTTCTATCCTAATATCCCTCTCTACTAGCAGTTCTATATTGTTGAGGTGTCTGAGCATATTACAGAGCTCCAAATGAATAATATTAAGAGTAATGTCTATTTAAATTACTTTAAATGTGTTTAGAAAATAACTTGTGTAAATTAGATGCACTATTCTTGTGTTAAATTACACTTTAGTTGTAAAAAAATGCTAGATTGTTGATGCCAGGGGCGTACCTGGAGCATTTTGCACCCGGGGCGGATCCTATATTTGTTGTCACTCCTTTACCCTCCCCCCCCACCTCTCCCCCACGGGTGTGTTTGGACATCTCATCATTGGCTTTGGCATTTTGGCAGTTGAATGCAGGCTTGCATTTTTCTGTAGTGTGGTTTATGAATATGGTGGTGT
>OW240915.1:146845138-146887638 GCA_933207985.1 Pelobates cultripes
GATTTGGGGGCAGCAGCCCATAGATTTGGGGGAGGGCAGCAGCCTTTAGATTTGGGGGCAGCAGCCCATAGATTTGGGGAGGGGGGCAGCAGCCCATAGATTTTTTTTGGGGGTAGCAGCCTATAGATTTGGGGGGCAGCAGCCTATAGATATATAGAAATGAACAGGAAGGGTCAGCAAGGAGCTGGAAGGTAAAGCAGCACAAAGGTAAAGTTGAAGGAGCAGAAAGGGTCAGAAATGAGCTGGAAGGGGCAGAAGGAGCACAAACATAAAGTAGGAGAATGAGCAGGAAGGAGCAGCAAGGAGCAGAAAGGAGCACAAAGGGACAGCAAGGAGCACAAAGGTGAAGGAGCACAAAGGTAAAGTAGGAGAAAGAGCAGAAAGGGACAGCAAGGAGCACAAAGGTAAAGTAGAAAAGGGAGCAGAAAGGGATCAGAATGAGAAAGGAGCAGAAGGGCGCAAAATAAGCAGAAAGTAGCAGAAAGGTAAAAGAGCATAAGAGGCCAAGGATAGAAAACAGTGTTAGAAGAAAAAAAAAGACTGTCAAATGAAGGAGAGGAAAAGGAGATTGGAGCAGGAAGGACAAATGAAGTGAACCCTCCACTTTATTCTGGACACCATATCATAAGGCTTTGGTACCTGGGCCAGGCAGGGAAACGCTGGACCTTCTCATCTCCAAAGGTAAAAAATATCAGTATTAATGTGTTCACTTTTATTTACTGAGTGTCAGGAAGCACAGAGTGCCATTGGGTAGGGGTGTTGCTGATTGGCTAGAGCGGTCAGCTGGCACTCTAAGCCAATCAGTAGCTCCCCATTAAAAAAAAAGTAAAAATATTTTATGAACCGGGAACTAGCGATTGGCTTAGAGCGTCAACTGACCACTCTAGCCAATCAGCGGCACCCATGCCTAACGTCAATCTGCACTTCCTGACACTCTGTTTCAGAAGCCAAATACCACTGAGCGACCTGGAGCTGGAGGAAGCCTTTGGGTTAAACCATTTGAGAGCGATTTAACCCCTTAAAGGAAAGCGAGCACCCAGGGGCTTCCTGGCATCATAGCATTTTCATTTAGGTGAAGTTGCTATGGTGACCAGAAATGTCCTTTAATTTGCTTAAAGGAACACTATGGTGTCAGGAATACAAACATATATTCCTGATACCATAGTTGTGAAAACGCTATTCACCCTGGCTTTATGTGATAATGGCTATGCCCCTTCCCTTTCATGACACTGTCAAAAAGGTACCAAGCATGGATGTCATTACAATTATGCCCCCCCCTGGAAAAATTCCTGCGGACGCCCATGCTTATGTAAATCAGACAATGCACCAGTCAGCCGATAGAGAGAGAGATAGATAGGTAGAAAGATAGATAGATAGATAGATAGATGGAGAGTGTCCACAAAGGCTTGCTATGGCAACACCAGCACATTTATAGTGTCTTGAAGCTATTTAGCATAAGCAACCTAGGACAGTATGGAATAAATATTAATAACATCACAGTATGATATTTTTACATTTTGGGAAAAAACATTCAAATTCACTCCAACATAGTCATCTTACACCAAAATGCGAAACATTACAATAAACATTGTACAACTTATAAACTTCTTATACACTCTATGATATCACATAATACCTTTTCCGTAAATTGTACAGTAATCTTTAACGTTGTATTTTTAGAACATAGTAGAGTGAATTTCTAATTGTTTTGTTAATGAAGTTATAAGAGGAGAAAAAAGAGGAAAGTGGAAAGAGAAAAGATGTGGGGGAAAAAAAAAAGAGAGACATGAGTTGTTTTTCATCTTCATTACTTAAAATGTCTTGCAAGAAGATCTTCAATGTAAACATTTTCCATACTTTTTGTGTGTTAAAATTGTAGAAGCTATTTGCAATAGCATTTGTAAAATATAAGATTATTTGATAATATGAGCACAGCTGTTGGATTCTCCATGTTATTAATTATAATAATTATGACTGGGTTTGGTTTCTCAACCAGGTATTTCACCTGTCCGATACCACCTTCCAGAAAGCATTTGGCTTAGCCACTAACCTAGCCAATATTTCATATGATTTTGTTTTTTCTAGCAGTTTGTTGTCTGTTAGTTTGTAACGTTGGTATATTGATAGTAGCCTAAATCCTGCCTATTGCTGTCAGGGCAGCTATGATTATATGGTATACTAAATAATAATTATCTTTAGGAATATTGCTTAGAAATGTGTGTAGTAAGTTACATTCTGGATCATGCAGAATGATAACTCCTGTACAGGATGTATAGGATATTTTGGTTATGTCTTTCCAGAAGTGTGTTGTGTTGGGGCAGTTCCACCAAAGATGGATCATAGTTCCAAGACCACTATGACATCCACAACAAGTTTTAGAGGTACCTGTATTTACATGTGCAAGTCACACGGGCACTAGATACCATCTGTAAAGCATTTTTTCATGTTCTGTCTATATTGTCCAAGTTTAATGTTAATGTTTTATGGGCCATAAAGTTTTTTTAACTATTCACTATCTGTTAATGTTTTGTTTATGTATTTTTCCTAAGCTTGTATAAACATTCATAAAAAGAAATTACATTGCGCCTGCATGTTAGTGTATATTAAAGAAATAGCTTTGGTGGGTTTTTAAATCTAAGACAGATGTTTTTGAGATTGTCAGCTGTTGCCCATGTACAATTTTTGCATTGTTTGCCAAATGTTTGTGAAGCCACGACTTGAGTTGCATATACTAGTGAATCGTCGTGTGATGTAAATTTTTGCCAATTCAGGTCACAGAGGTGAATAGTTAGAGCATTAGTGGACAATATGTGTGTACGTTTTGGTCTGAGTTCCTTCAGCATCCACATCAGTGATCTAACAGGATGTCCCAGTGCTTCATCTGTTTCAATCTGTACCCTCTGTGGTGTATATACATTGGTTTGTGCACTTATGAAACTACTTAATACCGATGCATGGTAATACAGTTGCAGGTTAGGTAGTCCCATACCTCACTGTGCGAATGGTCCATACAGCATAGTGGATTCTACCATTGTGCATTTGTTTTCCAAAATAAAATTGTTGATGACTTTTTAAAGTATGTGGATGGGACAGAGATCGATAGTAATCTGAATATATTGGAGCACTGGGAGAATGGTAATTTTTATTGATGATATCCATGACTAGGACAAAAATCTCAACTTCTAACCTTGTAAGATACCCCGTATTTCTTTGGGTTGGAATTTTAATACAATTCCACCACTGTGAATGTGAATATTTCATAAAGATTTTATTTTTATGAAATAGTAATTTTTTGGTTTGTGTGGGAGGGACAGAACCACTTTAATAAATACCTAACATTTAGAAGAAATATAGACCTTTGATGCATGAAAATAAGCCAATCCAAATATTAGAATGCTACATGGTTAAACATGCAATGGTGTTTCCTTGTTTTATTTTCATTGTGAGCGAAATGAAAAAGCCATGATTTATTGCTCATTTGCAAAGACTATGTGCTCATGCACTTTATTCATTGAGTAACTTGTTCTTTTAGATATGCCTGATTGTTGTAGTAATGTGGGTCTGCTTGAATTAATGAAATGCTACTTTAAAGGTCTTTTTAATTTTACTTACACAAACAAATCATGTTCTTTTTTATGTTGGCTTCAGATCGCTTGCATTTAATCTAAGTGACTTTCTTTTATACATAGAAATGCATTGTTAAGCAATACTGCACTATTACGCCTCTCTGTTTCACTGTTCAGACATTTAATATACTTACAAGAGAAATAAAGTACGACACAGCATCTACAAGCTAATATCTTCATCTAAAGTGAGATCAATATTTAGCAATGCTCCGCAGTGTTGCCTGTGGCTTGATCAGCACCTGTTTCCGAAAAGACATTGATTGTTTTGGATGTCTTTTAAAGATGCAGATTATGATCTTTCCAAATATGTTTTGCATTGATCACAAGGAAACTTTTCCACAAGGTCTAGAGCAAAAGACATTTATATAGATTAAGGACAGCATTGTGTCATTTTAGGTCAAAGTGAGGTTGAATAAATGTAGGCTAATGTATGTATCCTATCGTGTGTGTTGAATGAATTTTGAAATTGAATGGTCAATGTCATAGACAATGTAAAACTAGAACAGCCATGCACATTTCAGATATTTTGTGTAACACTTATTGGAATACATTTTTTTCTACAGTTTACTTCTGAATAGTCTATAAATTACCTCTGATTGAAAATCCTATTTACAAATTTCAGGGTTAAGTTTAAAAGGTCCATTAACAAAATAAAGATCTATTTGTGATGCATATTTCCAAGTATCTGTACAATATACTAAGAATATGTCATGTATTGTATTTTAATTTATTTAATTTATGTGAGATAGGATTGTCAAAAATGCAATATGTCTTCATTTGAATTCACTATCCATTTTACTATATGCTAAATGTTTTTTTTCCCTAAAGTGTCAAAATATATCATACTATATTATTGTTATTATTATTATTATTATTATTATTATTTATTCCATACTGTCCTAGTTTGCTAAATTACATAGACAATGGACAAACCTTTGTTTGATTTGTGATTTGGAGTTCTGTCTATGGAAAAAAATAGATGATGGATGACACACTGACACACACATGCACAGATACATACATTAGCACACACACATAGATACACTAACTCTCACTCCAAGTCCAGCTCCCCCTCCATGTGGTGGGCATCTTAAATGTCTCCCCTACCTGCAGCCCTGCCTCAATGGATTTCATGGCAGGAACTACCAGCTGTGCTAGAATAGCTAGGAAGGCACCTGCAAGCATGGCTGGCTTTGGAATGCCCCTGGATTGACTGGTGCCCTGGTGTGGGTGTACTTGCTGGTAGAATGGTTTTATCTACTGAATATGACACATAGAAACAAGAATGTTGATCACATGGGAAATAAATATTTGTCCAACTGTTTCCTCTTTCAAGATATTTACTTTTTTGTTATCCTCTATTAGCCATTTTGATACTCACACAACAATGCCCTGTGGCAGTGGACATCACGCAAACAAATAAAAAAATACACGAATATGCAAAATGATTGTACTTACTGAAATCATTAGTATATATTATTGCTTTGATTATACTCCACTGGCAATTTTTGTTTTTACAAATTCAATACAGTACAACATCTACAAAGTACAGCAATACAAGAAAACCATGCAGGGTTGGCGAGTGACCTGTGCAACCACCAAGTCCTAGCCCACAATTTAGTAAACAAAGAAAGCAAGTCTTTTTCTACACACTCTAGGACCAGGGAATTGGAAATGTGCAACCACCCATTACTGCAATCGTTTCACTTCATTAAAAATCTAGTATTTCCTACTATGCTAGTCTTCCATGTTGAATATCATATTATCAGTATGTTTTCAATCCCACATTAATGACATCATATTTTTTTACATTAGGGTACTTAATACAGATCTGATATCAGAGAATATATAGAACTTGGAAATTTAGTGTTCTGTCCACCTTCTGATATTAGTGCTATATCAAATGCCAGTTCGTAGCTCAGTAGATCATTATACTTCAAAATCACTTGTTGTCCCAAGGTATAGACAAGCATTGTTTGGGGATTAGGATTTACAGTGATCTACATTTGATATTGGTGCAGACCACAATGAGACCACCAGGAGAGAAGCAAACACACACTCAGAAGCAACGCACACTCTCACACACATACAACACTGAGCCACCAGACACACAAACTCACAGAAACAGGCCAACAAGCTCTTAAAGAGGGCTCCAATCTGACACTTTGCCTAGGGCCCTGGACAACCCGTATCTCGCTCTGTGTACTAGCAACTCCCTGTCACTAATGTTGACATTGTACAGTTGGGAGACAGCCACTACGTCACTGGCTGAATGCCATTAGGAACTAATTTCTTCAGACTCAAAAATTAGTGCTTTGAGATGACAAGCTTGAATCCATGGCTAATTAAGTATTCTCCTAGCTCTAAAATTATTTCTGTAAAATATTAAGTACAAAATAATTGTATTAATTATCAAAAATACAAATCTTAAATAAAATGGGCACACTTTATGTCATGGCACCATATTTCAACTAGAAAAGCTAAAATTTCTGGGGAAATTGTGTGAAGTGTTCTTGCCTCCACCAGTAGTCTACAACTGGAGTGGGCGGAGTAACTGTTATCATTTATATAGCACATTTAATTGCAACGTTGTTGCACAGTTACATTAAACCATACATTTATAAAAACATTAGCAGGTGTTCAAAAGGCCCTGTCTATGACTAGAGATGTCGCGAACCATCCGCAAACTTCTCGCGAATGGTTCGCCACGATTCGCCACGAGCTGTTCGTGGCGAACTCCGGTCAGCTGACACGTCCCGGCCAATCTCCAGCAGACCCTCACTCCCAGACCCTCCTACTTCCTGGACAGCATCCATGTTGAAGTAGGAGGGTCTGGGAGGGAGGGTCTGCTGGAGATTGGCCGGGACGTGTCAGCTGACCGGAGTTCGCCGCGAACAGCTCGTGGCGAACCGCGGCGAACCGTTCGCGAGAAGTTCGCGGACGGTTCGCGGACGGTTCGCAACATCTCTATCTATGACATCACTTGCTGCTGCAGCCTGGCACAGGTCAGAGTATTTTGGCGGTTGCCATCTTCAAACGGTCGTATTTTAAAAACTATAAATCCTACAGCGAAGAGCTTTCTATTGTGAGAATCACAAGACCCAGACCTACATTGTGATGCATAGTATGTCTCTTAAAAATGAAGGCACAGTCGCAGTTTAGAAATTGCACTTCAAATTTGAGCTTTGTAGAGTGAAGTTTCAATGAATGTCAATGGACGGCGTTAGTTGCAAACAAATGATTATATTGTGAAAACTATCAGGACTATGGCTTATGTTTAGTGGCAGCAGGGATAGCTGAACGTTTTGATATAAGATTTATGTAGATGGGCCTGAAAATAAGGGAGCGGTGGCAGTTTAGAAATCATGTCCTGATTTTTCAGCTTTTGCCAGCTCCCACTCTAGCTTTGCCATTCATTCCTATGGGACAAATCTTGCCACAAGAACGATGATATTCCGTGAACCATTCGGTGAAACGTTCCACAAAGTAATAGCAATCCGATCGGGAACAATCCGCACGTTTTGGTAAATTTTTGTCTATGTAGTGTAAAAACTGTGGGAGGAGTTAGGGTGGCAAATTTGGCTATAATAAGAATAAGAATATATATATGTGAGATAACATTAAGTGGTCTTGCTATGCAAGAACACTTAATAATAATAATAATATATATGTGAGATAACATTAAGTGGTCTTGCTATGCAAGAACACTTAATAAGAATAATAATAATATATATGTGAGATAACATTAAGTAAAGAACATTTAACTATAATTGACATGCTGGTAGCTTTTTTATGTAGACGGGCTATGGGCTCCTAGGCTTGTGGACCTGGTGAGTTGGACTGGCCAGGATCACGGCTTATCTAACAAACAAAACATGCATGTAATTAAGAACTAGCATGGGTTCCTGGTGGCCACGGGCCGCTCGCGGCAGCTTCACAGGTTCCCTCAACGCAAGCGGCGGCTTCCAGTGCCCACGCTCTGCTCGCGGCATCTTCACATTTCCGCTTAGCGCGAGCAGCAGCTTCCAGCGCCCATGCGCTGCTTGCAGCTGTATCAATACCCTTCAGTAGCCTTTTGGGCACATTGTTTAAATAGGCACCCGAGTCAGTAACCTGACTCGACGCGCAATAGGGACATCACAGGTCAAAGTGGAAGGTAAACTTTGGCTTTGTTTCTCGTTTACTCTGTCTTCTGTGATCCTTAACCTCGGCTTGTTCTATCGTGTTCCGTATCTCCGTTATCCTTGACCTTGACTTATACTCTGACTATTCTTTCTCTTTGCATAGCCCATGCACTCTAAGGACCAGTATTGCAATCCTGCCTGTCGTGATCTATCTGTGTGTTAGGTTCCCAGGAAACCGTGACACTGGGATAGCTGTGGACCTTCAAATTGAGCATATTGTCAAATAAGTGGTGCTTCTGATCAAATAGAGACACAATGGCCACTCTCACCCCAGACCCCTGGCTAAACAGGAAAATGACTAAAAATAGTTAACTTTTAACCAGTTTTTTATTGTATAGGTTTATCAAAACTATCTAAATTGTATGACATGCTGTGTTTCACAGTTTTTATAGTCTGGTCGTTAAGGGGCCCATAGTGGGAATGTACAAATTAAAGAGTTATCTCCAAGGAGGTTACTTTGTGTGGCATGGAACGTCATCTTCATTCATACTGGGGCTCTTTCAGCTACTCCCGCCCTGTTTTTTTGGCAAGTGACTTGATTGTGGGTGTGACACTGAGTTTTGCCTCTCCTTAGTTGGGGTAGTTAGTTGCACAATTTGAGGCCTGCTTAGTCGAGCTCGCCACCTTGCCCTATTTAGTTCTTCAACTCTCCTGTGGTAGCTTCAACCTGGCAACTCCACTACTCTGTTGAGAATATGTCTTTTTTCCCTCTTCTGCTAGATGGTACAACTCCAGGGTAATGCAGAGATTGATGACAGGAGTGCCGGCAGGTTTCGGTTAGGCTGTTTTCTCTACCAGGTGATGGCCTGTTGGGGAGCACTTCCAGAGCATATCGGTTAGGTGCCGTGACCAAAGATGACCCCTCAGGGTTCACTATGCCTCTGATTTGGCATAAGCAACAGGGCTAGATAGGAGCCACACCATTTTATATTCTGAGGCATATTAAGACCTCAGTGTCTCCACCGTAGTCAACAGTTTGTATTAGTAGTTCTTATTTTGACGGTTAAATGTTGAATGCTTTTTAATTATTGTTTATTAAACCAGTAATGCTTTTTCCCTTCCAATATGTTGTCTATGTCTCTTTGCTCTATTGAGGGGTTTTGAAAATGAAAATTGTAAGGGGCGTGGAGCTCGGGTTATATTTTTATCTATGTAGATGCATGTAGAGACGTAAGGACTTCTATGAAACCTATATAAGCGCTGCAGAGCTATTTCAAATACAATATTATGTACTTAATTGTTTACTCTATGAATCATAACCACTGCACCCCTCTGTAATTTTTATGATGTTTGGAGTATCCTGCCACAGTTTCTCAGTAAGGAGGCAGATACCAAACTGCAATGAATGAAAACTGATTGACTCTCATTCCACCTGGCTAATGAAAGTTGCCAGAGGTGGCGTTACACCTTTGATAGTAGCTGCAATATCTTAGTATGTGCTGTATTTCATATACTGTCCTTTAAGTTCTTTAAGTTCTCATGCATGCCATTTTTCATCTATTTTGTAATGAAGCTGCTCCTTTGTTGTTTTACTTTTATGTGCATTTATGAAAATTGTATAATAAAGCTTGATTTAAAAGAAGACAACTATTACATATACGTTTTCTGTAATCAATTCAATCAATTAATTTCTGTATGTGCATGTAGTTTGAATGCATTTTGTGTATAGATTCAAAAAGAACTTGTGCATTTCTGTATATCGCCTATGAATAAATGTATGTGTATTTGTTTGCAGGGTTAGTCTGTGTGAATTTACGTATGTGTGAATAAGATGGTACTTAATATTGAGGTGTATCTGTGTAGTGTGACATTGTCATTGCTTCGTTATTTGTCTGTTACATGCATTTGCATCCATTTTGTATAGAGTGTGAAATCAATGTAGTATTTTTGTGTGATTCTCAATATATTTTTCATATATCTCCCAATCCCTGTGTCCTATATCTCTCAGCATATTCCCACTCATAAGTGCCTCTATTTCCACTCCTCATAAATATAATGTCTGTTACCATTCCTTTCATAATTTTCTATATATCCTTATCTCATTTGCAGTTTTATGTCTGTCCTCTCTCATTCCTCGTTATTTGTTACTTGAAGAAATTTCAAAAGATATTTCATACATTAAAAAATAGTAAATAATATAAAACAGGGGTAGGTGATTTTCATCAACCAGATATTATTGACTACATCTCTCATAAATCTCCTAGAGCCATAATGCTCGCAAAGCACAAGGGGAGATGTAGTCAAAATAACTGGAGAGCTGAAGGTTCTACCCCTGATTTATACTTCTATACCTGATTTGTCATATTAATTACATATATTTTTGTAAGTTCTCATGATATTTCTTTTGAAATTACTCCTGCATTGTATTACTTATTTCTTTAAATATATTTTTCTTCTTTTTCATATTTAAAAGTTAGACTTAACTTTTACAGTATTTCTTTTTTTTTTTTTAGTACAGCTGGAAAAATAAGGATATGGATCATTTATTTCTGTTCATATCAAATGTATAAATAACACACAATTTAGGGTGCTTTTGATGAAATAGTAAAGATTGTTGAATTTTGGCAATGCTAGAGTGCCTAATATTTGAAGCAGTGTATTAGATTTTGGGACTGCTAAACACCCATTCATCCATGCCAAAAGGTCACTGATCAAAATAAACCACCATGCTAAATTTGACAAATACCCTTCGTATTTCTTTACAACAGTTTTTATAGCTGGAAACCAAAATTCTGACTTTTAAGAGTTAGTTGAATTTATAGCACATAAATTACAATATAATACTGAATACAAATGATTTAATTTTATGTATCAGAAAAGAAGAAAACAAGGTAAAATGATGCTAGCAAAACACCATGTTTTACTGAAAAAAAGTTAGTATTACATTTCCTTTATAATTGTAATTAAAAGAAAATTGGTTGCTCTTATAAAATGTGCAGTAACATGTTTAATTGTCATTTGTTATTAGCACAGTTGCAATCTTTAGAACAGCTGTTTTTATTTTGGGCTGTTACAGTTTAAACATAAATCACTTATTTTTGGATTTGGAAAAAATTATGTAGCATCAAAATCAAGTGCATATAGAAAGGAACTCTTTTTTTAAGGAACACTATAGGGTCAGGAACACAAATATGTATTCCTGACCCTATAGTGTTTAACCACCATTTAGGTGGCTTGCCGCCCCTTAGCCCCCCTATAAAAGTTTAAACTCACCTTATTTCCAGTGCTGCACAGGTCCGCCGGCGCTGGCTCCGCCCCATTTGTGACATAATCAAATTGGCCGATTTTTATCCAATCCAATGCTTCCCCATAGGGAAAGCATTGGATTGGCTAAAATTGGTACGGGGTAGGGTCAAATGCTGTTTTGGCCAATCAGGACCTACTCATAGAGATGCATTGAATCAATGCATCTCTATGAGGAAAATTCAGTGTCTCCATTCAGAGCCTGCGGACGCTGAATGGCAGGGCTGCTTACTGTGCAGCTCTAAACCAGGAAAACCCTCCAGTGGCCATCTAAGGAGTGGCCACTTGGAGGTGTCCCTAGAGGCAATGTAAACACTGCATTTTCTCCAAAATGAAAAAAACCTGAAGGAAACTATTATACTCATCAGAACAACTACATTAAACTGTAGTTGTTCTGGTGACTATACAGGGAGTGCAGAATTATTAGGCAAGTTGTATTTTTGAGGATTAATTTTATTATTGAACAACAACCATGTTCTCAATGAACCCAAAAAACTCATTAATATCAAAGCTGAATATTTTTGGAAGTAGTTTTTAGTTTGTTTTTAGTTATAGCTATGTTAGGGGATATCTGTGTGTGCAGGTGACTATTACTGTGCATAATTATTAGGCAACTTAACAAAAAACAAATATATACCCATTTCAATTATTTATTATTACCAGTGAAACCAATATAACATCTCAACATTCACAAATATACATTTCTGACATTCAAAAACAAAACAAAAACAAATCAGTGACCAATATAGCCACCTTTCTTTGCAAGGACACTCAAAAGCCTGCCATCCATGGATTCTGTCAGTGTTTTGATCTGTTCACCATCAACATTGCGTGCAGCAACAACCACAGCCTCCCAGACACTGTTCAGAGAGGTGTACTGTTTTCCCTCCTTGTAAATCTCACGTTTGATGATGGACCACAGGTTCTCAATGGGGTTCAGATCAGGTGAACAAGGAGGCCATGTCATTAGATTTTCTTCTTTTATACCCTTTCTTGCCAGCCACGCTGTGGAGTACTTGGACGCGTGTGATGGAGCATTGTCCTGCATGAAAATCATGTTTTCTTGAAGGATGCAGACTTCTTCCTGTACCACTGCTTGAAGAAGGTGTCTTCCAGGAACTGGCAGTAGGACTGGGAGTTGAGCTTGACTCCATCCTCAACCCGAAAAGGCCCCACAAGCTCATCTTTGATGATACCAGCCCAAACCAGTACTCCACCTCCACCTTGCTGGCGTCTGAGTCGGACTGGAGCTCTCTGCCCTTTACCAATCCAGCCACGGGCCCATCCATCTGGCCCATCAAGACTCACTCTCATTTCATCAGTCCATAAAACCTTAGAAAAATCAGTCTTGAGATATTTCTTGGCCCAGTCTTGACGTTTCAGCTTGTGTGTCTTGTTCAGTGGTGGTCGTCTTTCAGCCTTTCTTACCTTGGCCATGTCTCTGAGTATTGCACACCTTGTGCTTTTGGGCACTCCAGTGATGTTGCAGCTCTGAAATATGGCCAAACTGGTGGCAAGTGGCATCGTGGCAGCTGCACGCTTGACTTTTCTCAGTTCATGGGCAGTTATTTTGCGCCTTGGTTTTTCCACACGCTTCTTGCGACCCTGTTGACTATTTTGAATGAAACGCTTGATTGTTCGATGATCACGCTTCAGAAGCTTTGCAATTTTAAGAGTGCTGCATCCCTCTGCAAGATATCTCACTATTTTTGACTTTTCTGAGCCTGTCAAGTCCTTCTTTTGACCCATTTTGCCAAAGGAAAGGAAGTTGCCTAATAATTATGCACACCTGATATAGGGTGTTGATGTCATTAGACCACACCCCTTCTCATTACAGAGATGCACATCACCTAATATGCTTAATTGGTAGTAGGCTTTCGAGCCTATACAGCTTGGAGTAAGACAACATGCATAAAGAGGATGATGTGGTCAAAATACTCATTTGCCTAATAATTCTGCACTCCCTGTAGTGTCCCTTTAACAAAACCCACAATGTAACTCTGTTTAAAATTTAGACAAACTTGTGAACTCCAAATTTACGCTGTAACTGTGGAAGTAGCTAGAGAGATAGAATGGGCAACACTGATGTTCTATTTAAGTTACTATATCAAATTACTGTTACAAGAATAAACCATACAACTTATTGAAAGTAATAACCTCACCTGCATACAGTAATACTTAATGTACCTTACCTGTGATTTATACATGTATTATCATATAAATTCAATTTTCAGAAGTCCTGTAAAAGAACTAATGTTACCCCAGCTATAAGAATGTAATATACAAATACATAGTAAGGTTCAGCCCACCCAATCAGGAGTGTCAGATTTCATCCTCCTTTGATACATTGGGTGCCTCTATTCCTTGGTTGCCATGACAACCTGGATCAAGACACGACATGCATGAGGACACAATACTGTTTGTTTGGACATTTTCTGGACATGCTGGCA
This sequence comes from Pelobates cultripes, assembly GCA_933207985.1. Classification (NCBI taxonomy): domain Eukaryota; kingdom Metazoa; phylum Chordata; class Amphibia; order Anura; family Pelobatidae; genus Pelobates; species Pelobates cultripes. Next base: position 146,858,642 of record OW240915.1, read on the forward strand.
CCATGTGTTTCACTCATGTGATCTCCTATTTTCTTGCTCTTAATTCTTTTGATTACTACAGTCTAATTCTGTCATCGAGATTGGTTAGAGCCTAACTACATGGCTACTGGATAGTGTTACATATTCCATTTAGTTAGCATCTTGATCTGTGTCACGTTATCTGGATCCTTCAAGTCTAATTCTCTGGTACATGTCGACACTGAATCCTGTCTGTCCTTCCTACGTAATTCTTGACGCACAGTCATCCTTGTGTTGATTTTTATGTTTGTTCCCACTCACGCATATTGATTGAAAAGCAGACGCCTTTTCTCGAAGTTCTACTTCTAGATCTAAAGACCTGCATCATAAACTGACACAGAGCCAATCGAAAGTTGATCAAATGACGCAGGTCATTAACAATAGAATACATTTTACACAGACCAATCAGGTGTAGCATGTACTGAGGTCTCTTGAACTGGTTTTCAAAATTATTCCAGCAAGACTGTACTATCCTCCCTCGAAAGGACTATCACAACTACCTTACACCTACATTATTCCTGCTTACAAATAAATGGCATGCTTTTCAGGAATAACGTCTATCTTACATGGCAGACAATACATGCCTCCTTCTCACCAAGGAAATAAGTACTAAGACCTGTTTCTTCAAAGGCTTATTTTGTTTTATGGCATCTACCTGTGTGATCATACAGACTGACATGCCTTCCAATTGTCCTTAAAAGGAGGGATAGCACCTAATTTGGGTCCAAATCCCTTTGTCCCTCTTTTCTTTTGTGTGTCTAAGTATATAACAGAGCCCCATACTAATGTGTATTATTTAAACTGCAATACATGTGTTTAGAATTAGCTCTGTGTAAATAAGATACAGTGTTCCTCTTCAAAATTACATTTTAGTTGCATAAATTGTTATTAGTAAGGCACCCAACATTTCAAAGAAGAACCCTGACCTTGGCCAAACATCCATTCACACCCCTAAAATTCTAGTTCCCCTCTTTGTCCATTTGAAATTGTGGGACGTATGGCCTACTTGGTGGAAAATGTGAGTAGACTTTAGAAGGATACATGAATAGTGCTATATAGAGTACTTTCAAGTAAGTGCTTATGTCTGAACTGATTAAATTAATGTTCCTGACTTATGAGTCCTGTTTCTGAGTTCTTGAGTCTTGTTTCTTAATCCATACTTTACATATACCTCCTAAATAACTGCCTGCTAACATATTTAAATGTGTTTTGCAAAGATTCAGTCATATGCAAAGCATCACATCAAACTTGAAATTGAAAAGAAAATGTTTGAAAGATATGAAATAGCATACTAACCTATAATTTGTCATCAATAATACTGGTTGATTTTAAATCATTATGCTCAAGAAAAGAAGAGCAGTAACCATCAGATGCAAAATGCATTAAAAAGTACAGCTTTAGATATGATGCAAACGATTGGAAAAAAGATAAATTTCATTTTATGTACACATGTATCAAGACAAAGCTAAGGCAATTCTCGGTCTAATGGCTACATTCGAATCACTTGTAAGGTCATTGATTGCTTACAGAGAACGATTCAGTAGTTGGTTAGTCACAGCCTAGAACAGAAATATAAAAAAAATATATTAAAAGTGGGGATATGGAGGTAGACAATCATTGGTAGGATGTGTAATAATAAAACCATAAGAAATTGAGAAAAGCACACTGCCAAATAAAAATTGTCATAATAATAATTGATGTTTTGCATATAACAGAAATCTATGCTCTCAAAACCTAATTTTAATTGTCTGTGGAATTGTAAGGAGTTTCAGAGCCATCAATGTGAATTAAACCGCATGCTTAACTAATATTTGTGCTGATGTGATGAGCTATATTTTATAAACTAAATCCCTTTTTCAACATCCCAAAGCTTAGCATCTAGGGCCAAGGAAATGTTTGTCCACATGTTTAATATAATCACTTATGTACTGTATTTACTATATATGGAGTTCAAACTGCACTTCAGCTTAATTTGGGCCAATTGGGTGATCAGCCGAATTCTCAAGCTCTGAGCTGAAATGTACCAGAAGCAAGAACTAATTATCCCAATGCTGGACATGTTCGGTTTGAGGTCATGACTTCGCATTTCATCCATGGTTTCAAAAAAAGAAATGATTGATGTGGAAAAAAATATGATTGATGGTTAGGGGACAATCACTAAATGTGGATTTTACATAGTTACATAGGCTGAAAAAAGACTTGGGCCCATCACATTCAACCTTTCTCACATATGCGTCTGCTGTTGATCTAAAAGAAGCCAGAAACACAGTTTTAAGTAATTTTGCATCAAATTAGGAAATAAATCCTCTCTGACCAGAATGGCAGTCAGGTTTCTTCTTGTATCAAGAAACTGTTACCCCACATATTAAATATCATATCTCTGAATATTATGTTTTTACAAGAATTAACCCAGTCGCTGTTTAAAAATCTGTACAGGCTCTGATAAAACTAGCTCCTTAGGGTAAGAATTCAACACCATTATTGTTCTTACTTTAAAGAGCAATTTCCTTTGCCTTAAACTAAATCTCCTTTCTTCCAGTCTAAATGTGTGGCCGTGTGTCCTATAGTTTGCACTCAGGCACTGAGGGTAATGGTGTTGTGGAGACAAGCTCAAGCACTGAGGGTAGTGGTGTTGAGGAGACAGGCTTGGAGACTATGGTGAGGCCTAATAGAAAGCAGTTGTTGTTGGGGGATTCTATCATAAGAGGTGTGGAGCTGAACAATATTGGTCTTGTGAGATGTCTTCCCGAAGCTACTGCTCACAGAGACAGGAGATGTATTTGTAATATTGTTAAGTGAACAAAGCAGGAAGGGGAATTGGATGTACTTGACCATCTAGGGACAAATGACTTGGCTTGCAATGAGGTTTCAGAGGTAAAGGAAGTTTTTTGTGTCTTTTGCCAATGATATACAGCAGTTTGCTTCCACACTGTCATACACTGAAGTTCTGCCTGTGTATAACACTCAGAATGACAGGCAGATGCGTATTAGGGACTTTAACTTATGGCTTGGTGAATGGTGTCGGGAGCAAGGATTTGGCTTCATTTCTCATGAAGAGGATAAAGGTCTAGCTGACTGCCTCAATTAATATTTTTGTTTTGTATTTACAGATGAAAATGAAGGAAAGGGACCTCAGTTAAGAAAAAGGATAAATTAGTAATTTGTCACATGAGAGTTTACAGAGGAAGAGCTTCTATTCCAACTGTCAAAAGTAAAGACATATAAGTCAATAGGACCTGATGGAACACATCCAAAGTTATTAAAAGAGCTTAGTGGTGTACTAGCAAAACCATTAACAGATTAATTTAACCAATCGTTGTTAACAGGAGCAGTCCCAAAAGATTGGAAGTTAGAGAATGTTGTGCCCATTCACAAGAAAGGTAGTAGGGAGGAGTCAGGCAACTATAGGCCAACTATGGAAACCATGTTAAAGGATAGGATTGGTGAACATCTAAAATCACATGGATTTCAAGATCAGAGACAACATGGGTTTCAGGGAGATCATGCCAAACTAATCTTATTGATTTTTTTGATTGGGTAACTAAAATAATAGATCAGGGTGGTGCAGTAGACATTGCTTACCTATATTTTAGTAAGGCTTTTGACACTGTTGCACATAGAAGGCTTATCAATAAACTGCAATCTTTAAGTTTGGATTCCAATATTGTTGAATGAGGAAGTGGAAACCCTCCATTTTACAGCCAGAGCACCAGGAACTCTCAACCACCACAGCTCACTACACCTCTGGGGCTGGCATCGGTTAGGACAATGAGTACCTGGTCTAGCTTGGGACATTGTTCCCCTATCGATTCACTTTCTCTAGATACTTTGTTGTGAACTGTATCAATTTTAGTGCCACTGCCTAGAGCACAGTGATGCAACAGCGATGTGACAGAGACTGTTACCAGGAAGGTTTTATCTCTGGACTCACCATTGATATTACTCCCTCTGTGGGATATTGTGAAGCCACGATTTGCTTCTGGTTTGGATACTTATTTATTATGACTAGAATTTTATATACATTACATTATTTGTTACTGCTAATTTTATGTTTGTTTTCAAGACTTTTCAATAAATGTGCACTGTTCTTTAGCCATATTAGACTTTTTTTATTTGCACTGCCCACACTCTGTCATTTGCCCTTTTTTTCTCCCTGGATATATGCTCCTGCTACCACACATGATTTTTATCTTGTGACTGTAATATTTTGTGTTTTGAGAGGTTTTCGGTGGCTTTTTTATACCAGTTTTTAGAGAAATACTTAGTAGACAATTCAGTAGTTATCATTTGTCACCTAGGAGCAAGGGAATTTTTCTTCCATACCCCGTGGTAAGTTTTAGGCTTGTTTGGATACCAGAGATATAATAGAGTTATATTTATATTAAAGTGACATTCATTTTTCTCTGCTGTCATACAGAATACTTTTAATGAGAGCTATGCCAGGTACTGAATGGGAATAATTATTTTCTATTGTTGTTTATTTAAATTCTAAAATCACCTTAATATAATGAACACAGAGTCCATTAAATGACATGTTTAACTGATATATGATTAAGTATCCGATTTCCTAAAAAATTCTAAAGCACCTTTGCATGTATAAATTGTCTGTTTATGTTTTACTACATGGTTAAATCACAAAGTAGTCTGGTATGCAAAGAATTCCTTCCTATTAATTCAAAGCAAAACATTAACTGCTATGTTCTCATAAAATCAAACACCTCTATTGATAATCTACTTAACTGCATGTTGAAATTGGCAACATGTTATACCTGTTTTGTATATATTTTCATTAATGTACCAATCATGCTAACTTCTCAACTTGTGAAAGTTCTAATGTGAAATTCACTTGATTCAAGCACCATAATTCAAGATTTATCCGTAATATAAAAGGCCAATTATTTTCTATCCAATTAGCCCGACCTTGGGTCTTGGCTATAGAACTTTAAGCAAACTTCTTGTTACACTATACTCAAACAAAGATAGGCTTATGAGTCTTAGAGATTTTTTGGCAACCCTGTAATAAAAGCATTTTCTGCAAGACCTTTAACTAAAAAAAAATTAAAAGGAAACTACTGCAGCTTTACAAAGCAGTAATGATGACAGTGCCATTAATAACATGGATCATTAAAATTTATAAAAAGCTATTCGTAATATAGGATATAAATACATTTCTTAGGCAGTGCAATAAAATTTATAACCTTTTTATTGTCACCTAAGGACCTCCCAAGTGCTTTGCTCCCCTTCAATGTCTACCCTTCATCATAAATCACTGTGCAGTTAATATTGCAGATTACAACAACCAGTTGCATTTACAGAATTAAATATTGACTATGTGTAAGTGTTATTACATTTTACTTAACAGAATAGCAGAAAAACTGCCTTGCAGGATATGTAGCCCGACAGAAATATATGTGTAATCATTACAGAAAACATGGTTATGAGACTTTATAATGTATAAAGACTTCTGGGGTATATGCTATGATCCAGATGCACTACACAAGAAATTAATCTGGATAAACCTTCCGTTTTATATGACTTGAATGATGTCACCAATCTACTGTATACTTCAAAAACATTGCAATCACTGAAAAAATCTTGAATGAGAACATGATTAAAGAAAAATATTATAATTGGCATTATTTAACCCATTTATGTAATCATTTTAAAAAGGTTTTATGAAAACAAGATTGTGTTGGCTTACAATTGTATTTAATTTCTTCTTATACATATGTTAATGAAGCATGCTTGTTTATTAGAAATTATACTTATTTCAGGAGATATAACAATCCATATGAAAGCATACATGACAATGTTATAGACAGACAAATCATAGTAAATATTACGATGAAGTATGAATAGGCATGAAATACAATATGTATAAAATACAAGTAGTAAAGGAAGATAACATGGATGCACTGACGTGGGTTGTAGCATTAAACCTGCATCAACTGCATTAAAAACTTCCACCCACAGCAATACTCCAAAACTGTGTTGTGTAATTACACCCAATAATCACTCCTTAAAGTGGCGCTGTCACAGATTATGTAATTTAAGGTATTATTTATCTTTTAATATTACAGAGGAATCTAGGCTAACAATGAAAAGGTGACATATTGAGAATTGGCACTTTTGAGGACCGCATTTGAGGTTTCAAATCAAGTTAGTATTACTATCAACACTCCTATGTATCACTGCTATCACTGAGTAGTCATCTTAGTTAGTGGGAGAATAAGGCGGAGCCAAGAAGGAGATGTATGTTCTTATTAAGGACCTACATCTCCTTCTTCTACAGCCACCATTCACTAATGTTCTCCCAACCATTACCTGTGTCTCTGCTTCGTCCTGCTTAGTATTACTCCTACCATGTCTATCTAAATACTACTCTCACATTCTATAACATACTGTTTGAATTTTATACTAAAATATGCAGAACACTGTATATATGCCTGTTATTCTGCCTCATGAAAGGATTTTCACATTTCTAACCTTACACCACTGCTACATAGAAAAGAAACAATGCTATAATCTAATGTACAATATACTTTACTATTGGTAAAAACATAAAGCTTTTTGTCCTTCATTCTTATGGTTGAAAAACACTTTCATCTGTACTTTTTTAACATTTTCCCCTGGAAATTAATTAGACCGTTTTTCAAATCAATGACTGTTGTCATTTCACAAGACTGTCTAAAAAAAGTTATTCAATACTGAGAAAAACAGTGAATACATGTTATGAACAATAAAGGTACCACTTTGTTCTCCTCTAAAATTGACCCAGCATTGGCAGATATAAAGAATGTGCATTGGATGGGATCAATCATACAATTAAAGAATCTGGCATTTTTGGACAACTTTAGATCTATACAAACTTCCACATTTGGATTTCACAAATACTCTAAATATAGTAAACATTAAATATGTCAAAATGTGTGAATACCATTTTTGTAAAGAAAAAAATGTACTTAAATAAATGCAGCTATAGCTTCAAGTATAAAAAATATGTGTGTAATTATGAATCCATTTGCACCCTACCACCTTTTTACAAATCTATGATTTTACCAACCACATTGATTGTTTGTGGTCAGGAAGGAAACTTTTCATTGAGGAAAAGTTTGTCCAGCCTAACATTACAGGGAGAGCAGTAACTACCAATCATGAAACAATGTTTCTCTGATAAATGATATACAAGTAAAATTGTAGAAAGAGTATTATGTAAGATTTGTAATGTAGAAGTTCACCCTGTGAGGTTTATGCCTGAGGCCGTGTCAAGCTCTGTTAATATTTTTTAATAAACAATATTTAATTAACTGCCATTTGCCTCTTTTTTGTCTCATTATGTCCCAAATGCTTTTTTTTCTCCATTTGCCTTGAGAAAATCAGAGCTTAGTTAATAACGTTGACCATCATCACTCAAACAAATACTTTTCTTCTTTGGAACATTCTGGTATACCACAAACCATAAATATATAATTTTCTGATAACTTCCCTTTTGGCTGAAATGTCTTTAGTAAAAAGTTTTTTTTTTTTTTATAGTGAGTATTTGTAAAGCATGGATTAGTATCATATAGGCAGTATCTTATTTGTTAGTTCAACACTATACCCTATTCATAAAGACAATTTAGTTTAAACATCTGTCGCTGTCAGATCTATTAATTTTGCTCCTTGGATAATGTACCAAGTTAAAAGTAGCTAATACCAATTCATGTAAGTCTGCAACAAACTATAGTGAAAACATCCTTAGTGTTTAAAGTGTAAATAATTTGTAAAGGAGTACCATAATGTAACACATTTAAACCGCTTTTTATAACCTAAAAGCTCTACTCTTATGCCATCTGCATTTACCAGCTACATCATGCTGTTTATTCAAATGAGAATTTTCAACAAAAAGGGTATTTCATATGGCCGCCCAGACTGCTAACCCAGCAGGAAGCTTACACTTTATTTAAGCTTCTAAACTTCATATCAGTAGCAAAAGAGCTGACGTTTAGAGCACAAAGGAGATACAGTGAAATTTAATATATGCCTCTTTCTCTCAGAATTCTAATGGTTCAAGACTAAAAGGAGAGTTATACAAGTCTTATAGGAATTAAAAAGAAGCATTTATTTCATTCATTAAATGCAGTGACTTTCAGTGGATCCACTGCAAAGAGGTCCCAAGACTGAAAGAGACCTTTCATTGTGCATTGAGGAATCTCAGCAATGAAATGAAAATACCATTTTAATATCCAAGAAAGCCTGCCTAGCAACTCTCTGATAATAAGAGAATTTCCCTTTCTGCCTATTGAGAAAAAAAAAACAAAAAAACTTTTTGATATGAAGAAAAATGTAGAGATGGTAGGGAGAGTGACAGGAACAAAGATAAGGCATAAACCGAGCAGACATGTAAGCACTATGCACAAATTGAAAAACAAAAACTCATAGAGTATGATAAGTGTGTATCCCTGAGCTTATAGTCAAGGCAAAGAACTACATTTCCCTCATGCTCAATTATCCTCATTCATTCATAGTGATGACTAGTTCAAACATTGTCAATCCGTGTCAAATCAGCTTCTAAAGATTGAAATCAATCCATTTCCATGTCTTAGAACAATCTCAAATAGAAGAGCAGTGAAGAGATACAGGATTCATGAGTGAGGAAAATGTAGCTTTTATTGATGCAATATTGGAAAATGCTAGCTTTTATTGCCCATTGTAGGAGCAAGAAGTGGCCCCTCCCCCACAAAAAAAGCATGTCTCCCAACCTCCTGGCCCCATAATGGGTAGGCCAATCCAGAAAAGGGGCGCCCGCTGACAGCCTGCTTGGAATGCCCCCAAAATTCAGGACCAAACAGGAAGTGCTGCTGGCACACCAGGGAACTAAAGTCAGACATTGGCACAGGACCCCACAATCAAGACTGTACAATCGAAAGCAGGACTGTTGGGATGCCTGAATATGTATTGGCTATGGTCTGAAATTGTGCATTCAGTACTAGCCATGGGAGGTGGTTAAGACAATGTTATTACTTAAGTTGGTGAATAAAATACTGTGGGTGGATCTCCTGTAAAAATTGAGATCAAAGAGTGACAGGGGATGATCAGATACATAATGTCAAAGAAAGCTTATCCTGACGTGTTTCCAGTGACGATGGTACCTGTTAAGCAAAGTGAAAACACAAATAACTCCCATCTAGTTTTAGAGAATGTATGTATATGAGCATTATTCTATTACAAAGTTACGGAACAATTGAATGGGGTTCTGACGGCAACAAATCCCTTACATGTTCAGTGTTTAACTTGAAATATGTATGATGAATGTCATTAACTTTACATATTAATGTTCCACAGCACAAAAAACACAAGTAACAATCTTTATGGTGTCAACCACAAAACGTTGATACATTAATCCTAGAACCCTCCAAAAGAACAAAACCAAGAGTAATGTTGCACAGAGACACCATCTATCTCTTTTTGAACATCTCAACAAAATTCATATAAGAGACTTACATTCTTCAACTACTCACAGTTGCATACATGGAGCGAGACATCAAGCCCTATTCACCACAACTACATATGTCAGCAATCTATCAATAAACTGCAATATTTAAGTTTGGATTCCAATATTGTTGATTGGGTAAGGTAGTGGCTGAGTGACAAGCAACAGAGGATTGTAGTCAATGGAGAATATTCAAAGCATGGGTTTGTCACCAGTGGGGTACCTCAGGGATCTGTACTTGGACCCATTTTTATTAGTGATATTGCAGAAGGTCTTGATGGTAAGGTATGTCTTTTTGCTGATGATACTAAGATATGTAACAGGGTTGATGATCGAGGAGGGATAAACAAAATGGCAAATAATTTAGGTAAACTAGAAAAATGGTCAGAGTTGTAGCAACTGACGTATAATGTGGACAAGTGCAAGCTCATGCATCTTGGACGTAAAAACCCAAGGGCAGAGTAAAGAATAATTGATAGAGTCTTAACCTCAACATCTGAGGAAAGGGATTTATGGGGTGATTATTTCTGATGACTTAAAGGTAGGCAGACAATGTAATAGAGCAGCAGGAAATTTTGGCAGAATGCTTGGTTGTATAGGAAGAGGTATTAGCAGTAGAAAGAGGGAAATGCTCATGCCATTGTACAGAACACTGGTGAGAACTCCCTTGGTGTATTGTACGCAGTACTGGAGACCATATCTCCAGAAGTATATTGATACATTAGAGTTCAGAGAAGGGCTACTAAACTGGTTCATGGATTGCAGGATAAAGCTTACCAGGAAAGGTTAAAGGAATTTAACATGTATAGCTTGGAGGAAAGATGAGGTAAGGGGATATGGTAGAAACATTTAAATATATAAAGGGAATCAACACAGTAAAGGAGGAGACTATATTTAAAAGATGAAAAACTACCACAACAAGAGGTCATAGTCTTAAATTAGAGGGGCAAAGGTTTTCAAAATAATATCAGGAAGTATTACTTTACTGAGAGGGTAGTGGATGCATGGAATAGCCTGCCAGCTGAAGTGGTAGAGGTTAACACAGTAAAGGAGTTTAAGCATGCGTGGGATAGGCATAAGGCTATCCTAGATATAAGATAAGGCCAGGGATTAATGAAAGTATTCAGACAATTGGGCAGACTAGATGGGCTGAATGGTTCTTATCTGCTGTCACATTCTATGTTTCTATGTAAGTAATTTACCATAGTAATAGCGTGTTCGCGTTGGGCGAACATATATACGATTTCCGGTCCGCCCCCTATTCGTCATCATTGAGTAAACTTTGACCCGGAACCTCACAGTCAGCAGACACTTCCTGGGAGGGAGGGTCTGCTGCTGATTGGCTGGAATGTGTCTGCTGACTGTGCGGTTCCGGGTCAAAGTTTACTCAATGATGACGAATAGGGGGCAGACCGGAAATCGTATATGGTCGCCCAACGTGAACACGCTATTGTTTGCCGGCGGACAGTTCGCGAACAGTTCGGCGAGCAGTTCGCGACATCTCTACTCTCAATGTGTCTGATTATGAATCCTCTAACACTGCATGTACTGCCTCACCCCCTCTTGCCTCTAATTCTTACTCTTCTTTCTGGAATTAAAAAATGAGATATCTCAATTCCAATTATATCATACTAATATACTAAAAATCTACCCAGATATGTTACACATTTCTAAGATGAATCTTCTGGCAGTGTAAATTCACAAGATAGTGGCTACAGCATACATTGGGGCTAGTTTTTTTCTCAGATATAGCCTAGCAAAATTAGAGGGGTTTTATCAAAATGGCACAATACCCCCAATGAAAACACATATGCATTTTTTTTTTTATATATTAAAGCAGCTTGCAAAAGCTGCTGATGTCTGAAGCCTTTACAATTCCTACTCTTTTAGTCCAGCCAAGACTTTCTGTTGCTGTACAATTACAGACTTCACAATGTAGATCAATGAGAAGTCTTTGCAAGGCAGGAACTTTTTATAAAATTAAAAGAAAACACACCCTTCACACATAAAGCACTTCAGCGAGCTCAAGTGAGACTCGAGAGTCTCTTTAGATTTTGAATTCACTATAATAAACAACAATGTAAGAGTTTCAATTTATTCTTTAAAGAGATTTTCAGGCAGTCTCTGTGTGCTGTATTTTCTTAACTGTTTATATTAAATTTATTTCTACCTTACCTATGTTAACTCAGATAAATAATTTTCTTTCTTTTTTTTGCTTCATGGAACAATGCTTATATGAATGGATTGTTCTTTCTAATTTGTTATACCACTTTCACATTTCCATATGCTTCATTTCCCATATTTTCTGTCACTACACTAACATCATTGCTCTGGTCACCACATCTGTGACACAAGCAGACAAATCAAAGAGGGTTTCTGAGTTACAATATTACGTGTTGTACACACATTAATAATAGCCTATTTGATTATCCTTGAGGCTCATCCAGATGGTTTATGAGAAAGCATGCATATCCACAATGTATATTCAAATATTGCATTTAATTGATTCAGGACATTTTATGCTGACTTTTTAAATATTTACTTTCATCTTTATATATAAATAAAACTCCCATTCATTATATAATTGTGCTATTTGAAGTCAGGGAGCCTTAAATTAACAATATGCCCTTGATTTCTATTGAATTCTCTTTGTTGAGTGGCAGAATAATGCACTGGACTTTAGAACTCTTTGAACTTAATAGCAGGTCTATATAGCTAATGTACGTTATTGCAAATAAGAAGCAGAATAGTGCATGTTCCCAAGCTTTGCTTAATGATTTGTATGTATTTTCAAAGTGATTACTTATGATCACTAAGATATGTCAATATTTAATCAAGTAAATAGAAAGCCTTTTCATTAATGAAATAACCAGGGTATGGAGAAGTACATCTACCCCAAAATGTTTCTATTGAAAGGAAGCACATTAACACATTAATGGCCAGAAATGGTAGTCAACACACTAAGCTGCATATCTGACTGTCACACAATAATCTTATTAAATGCAAAACATTAACCATAACTTAACTTAATCCTATATCATTTGGCTTTAGACACACATGATAAAGCACATGGAATCAATAGCTCATTCTACAACACTAGTGTTAATGAACTCTACATAAACTCCCTTTTTCCAGTGCAATGGCTTTCTGACATGAGATTTGTTGCTTTTTTCCATTGAACTGAACTTATTTTAGGAAGTTATATTGTGGAAAAAATGGTAACAAATAATCATCCAAGAGTTTTTCTTTTACTTATTCACCCCTGGGCATTAATGCAATATAACTTTTTTGGTACAGGTAAAACTACCCAAAATTACCAATTTGAGTATCATTCAGAATCTTGCCAGAAGGCTTTTTTTCAGAGAGAAATTGCTCTCCAAAGTGCTTCTATTCTTTCATTGTAAGCTGTGATACAGTAGTTATTACCATCCCACGAGCACCCATTGGAAGTGGGCTAATGCATAAATTTTACACCTTTAGTGCCACATGAGACACTGTGTTGCTCACTGCTATTTAATACGTCGCTGGAATTGGATGAAGACCAACAATCAAATGTAAAATCATGCCATACGATAGGACCGTTTCAAAATAATGTTTATGATGCTTAGAATTATTTTGCAAAGTTTGCCTTTTAAAACTGGGATATTTTACTCTATAAATCTTTACATTGTCTTCTTGCTGTGTATTTACATTTTGTATTTATAAGTTGAGCCTGGGGACCCTTTAAATAGGCAAGCTGTGACTGTAGCTGACTTGGACGGGTTTTTGGAGCACTTATTGTTGCCTAAACAGATGGTAATTAAAAACATCCAGATTTAATGAATATAGCCAGAGTTATTATTTCCTGTACATTCTATAATCCCCTCTATATCTTTTACCCAACCCTCTGCATATCTGAAATATTAAAGTGAAAAGAAGCACATGGGAATGACACCAAGTGAATATAGCCCCACAGACGGGCATTGTTATCAGTGATGACTAAAGTTATAAATTCTCTTAGCATAGTTGCATGCTATACCTGTCCAATGCTTAGACTCTTTCAGGAGACTTTCAATCAGCTCTTAATCATGCGCTGCTGTCCATGACTGTGCAGTCATGCAAAAATGACATAATGCCTAAGCAATTGCAGTCATTTTTGCAATGCCAAATCTGAGTTGATAAAATAAGGTGATATATCTGAATTAAAAAAGGAAGTGAAAGAACTTTGCTTTAGGATGATTGGTTGTAATATTTTATAAACAAAAGAAAAAAGTGAGACAGAAAGCGGTGCCCTATCAGCTTATCCCAACTGCATCTGTAATAGGCACAGCAAGACTCATGGAAACAGGGCATGAGCACAGTGAAAAACATTTAAAAAAAAAGTGGGAGCAGCAGCAGGAGTAGTTTAATTTACATGTTTTAATTTTTAGGATGGTGATCAAGAGGATGATCACCAGCACCACTAGCACATCATTTTAGAATACTTTCTACTATGAGTTCAAAAAAAACCTGCCACACTTGGATTAGGCAAGGTTCACTTGTGGAGTAAACTGCAGCCACACACTGTGTATATACCTGAGGGTATACGCTTACAATTTCCAAATCAAATAGTCTCTCTAGAAATGAACACATACATCACAAATCAGTAAAACTATTCAAAATCAGTGAATCAAAGTGGATCTAAGTGGCAGTGACAGTAGCAGCTAGACAAGAGAAACCGTTTTTGTGTTATTTTTTTTTTAGATTCCTGTCTCACCTGCCTGTGTCGACTACTTGCACTATCCTAACATTACCTCCTGCTCTGCCTAAGGTTAATGGTAGTAGTAGTGGAGCAGGTAGTACTGGTAGTAGGTTGTGACAACTGTGCAGAAACAGATACAGTACCAAAGAAGCTGCCGCCTGCCCTAGTTCTTTTTTGTTCTTATATAGACTTGTTGTAAGATGTTGCTTAAGAGATAAACCTTCAGTTGCCATTACTTACTTCCTTGCCACACAATTTGCAATTCAACCTTATTGGAAGCACTCCATGTGATCCCAAAACTTAGCTTTGGCAGGATATAGCACTCTCAACCCATTGCCTTGCTACTGATGAAGATGCAGGACGATTTGCATAGTTAGCAGAGGAAGTTGCAACACTAGCCTGTATATTATTATTATTATTATTATTATTATTATTATTGCCATTTATATAGCGCCAACAGATTCCGTAGCACTTTACAATATTATGGGGGGGGGGGGAATGTAACTATAAATAGGACAATTACAAAATAACTTACAGGAACAATAGGTTGAAGAGGACCCTGCTCAAACAAGCTTACAGTCTATAGGAGGTGGGGTATAAAACACATTAGGACAGGAAATATAAATCAAATGAGGTGAGAGTGAAGCAGAGCTAGAGGAGAGAGTAAAGTGCTGCCCTATAGGGGAGAGCAAGAGACAGGTGTGTAAGGTAGAGGTTACTCTGGGAGGCCATAAACTTTCTTAAAGAGATGTGTTTTAAGGCACTTCTTAAAGGATTGAAGACTAGGTGAGGGAGCCTCCCGAGAGAAGTCCTGCAAGCACGAGTTGGCCGTACGGGTGCGAGCTGCAGTCAGGAGGTGGTCACAGGCAGAGCGGAGAGAATGAGGAGGGGCATACCTATGGATCTGTGAAGAGATATAAGAGGGGCTAAAATTGTTCAGTGCTTTATATGTATGGGTTAGCACTTTGAATTGACTCCTATAGGATACATTGATATTGATACCTTAGAGAGGGTTCAGAGAAAGGCTACTAAACTGGTTCATGGATTGCAGGATAAAACTTACCAGGAAAGGTTAAAGGATCTTAACATGTATAGCTTGGCGGTAAGACGAGACAGGGGGGATATGATAGAAACATTTCAATACATAAAGGGAATCAACACAGTAAAGGAGGAGACTATATTTAAAAGAAGGAAAACTACCACAACAAGAGGACATAGTCTTAAATTAGGGGGACAAAGGTTTAAAAATAATATCAGGAAGTATTACTTTACTGAGAGGGTAGTGGATGCAAAAGGTGAGGCCAGAATCAAGTATAACACCAAGACAGCCTGCTTGCAAGGATGGACTTATGTGGATATCACTGACTTGAAGGGAGAGCGAGAGAGGAGGATCAGTATCAGGAGGAGGAAAGACAAGGAATTCAGTTTTAGAGAGATTGAGTTTCAAAAAGCGCGAGGACATCCAGTCAGAGATGGAAGAAAGGCAAGCAGTGAAACGTTGCAGGACGGCAGGGCAGGGGTCCGGGGAGGAGAGATAGATTTGGGTGTCATCAACGTACAGGTGGTAGTGGAATCCAAAAGAGGCTATAAGTTTGCCCAGCGAGGCAGTATAAAGAGAAAATAGAAGGGGACCGAGGACAGATCCTTGGGGAACTCCAACAGGGACAGGGCGAGGGGAGGAGGTATCCTTGGAAAAGGAGACACTGAATGAGCATTGGGAGAGAAAAGAGGAAAACCATGAGAGGACAGAGCCACAGAGACTGAAGCGATTGAAGAGTTTGGTGGATTAATGCTAATGGAAATGTTTATGGTACTGGTGATGTTAATGGTGGTAGTTATAGTAGTGGAGGTGGTGGTGATGATAACATTAACAGTGGATCAACTTATATGCGCCAGGGGTAGCAGGTGCAGCTGATGCATCAACTGTCTCCATTGCATGAACAGATTTTACAGAAGATACAATTGGACTTGCAAATGGTAGACAAGCTGCAGGAGTCAAATGCACAAAAGTTGTCAGAGAAAATACTGGACAGATCCTGTTTTCTCTACATGTCCTCTGGCTCCTCACATTCATACCCAAGTAGCTCCTGGACTAGAGGTAAAAGAGGTGTTCCTGGTCAAGGAAGAGGTGTTCCAATTCTCAGAAACTACAGCACTACTGCTCATAGAGGATTGGGGAAAAATACCCCTTCCCACCCTTAAGTTCATTTTGGGATTAGTGTGCGACATTAACGATGGTGGGTTTGTTTTTCTTATTGCAATAAATTATAAAAGTATGTGAATGATTGTGTATTTTGTAAAATAACACAACTTTATTCAGCAAAATAGTTGTTTGCTTTGCAAAATGGGTTAGAACTTTCTACAGCCCCTAACCCCGCACTACAGCCTCTAAACCCCCACTACAACCTCTAACTCCCTATTACAGCCCTTATCTATCACTGCATTTCCAGTACCCAGCTACTTCCCATATCACCACTACAGCCCCTTTCCACACTATACTACTTAACCCACCACCACTGCCCCTCTCCCCACTACAACCCCTAAATTTTTGCATATCATAATCCATTCTCTCACTTTTGGTCCCCACTTCGCTGTGGGTGGTGCACATCAAGTGGTACTGATGTATCTCTTCTGGACAACCTGGACTCGTTTCTCTTCCTCTTGTCCATTTTCATATCCTCTCCGTTTTAATTATTATTATTTATATAGCGTCAATGGGTGGACTAACAAACATGTATTTGTAACTAGTCAAGTTATATGCACAGAAACAGAGGGGCTGAGGGCCTTGCTCAATGAGCTTACATGCTAGAGGGAGTGGGGTTAAGTGACACAAAAGGTAAGGATAGTTTCTGAGAAAAAGATTGGTAGAATAGTACTCACTAGACTTAGGGTGTTTTTTGTTTTTTTTAATGACAGTTGCAAGATAGAGATGTCGCGAACCGTCCGCGAACTTCAACATGGATGCTGTCCAGGAAGTAGGAGCGTCTGGGAGGGAGGGTCTGCCGGAGATTGGCCGGGATGTGTCAGCTGACCGGAGTTCGCCACAAACGGTTGGCGGTGAACCGTGGCGAACCGTTCGCGAGAAGTTCGCGGACGGTTCGCGACATCTCTATTGCAAGAGAGGAATCAGTTGGGAGCTATTAACAGTTTAATATGTTTCCAATTTCCTTCCAATAATTTTCCTGTTTCTCTTTAAGGTCTTTTTGTCTTTTTTAGTTGCACAACATTTTTATTGTTCTATCTATTCTTTTTTCTATATACCTCTTTTTGTCACTGTGTACATGTTGTTGTCCTTGTGGTCCTGCTTTCATCTACCTATAAATTTGAAATAGAGAGTTTGGGACAGCACATGTTGTTGAAGGCAACTTTTCGACTCACCATAAAGGCTTAATAAAAACTCTGCTGAGTCGTAACATTGCCATATGTATCCAGCACCCTCACTTACAAAAGGTACGCAAAAGAGAGAAAAGCATAAAAATAATTTATCATTCTTTATTTGTATTAATGCAGTAATAAAGGGCAGCCCCCACAAAACAGAATTCCTTTACACAATAGCACCAGCTGCCCACCCATACACACACACACACACACACTCACTAATGCAAACAACCCATGTGTACACACACACCACAAACAACCCACACCATCACACATTGTAAGCAACCCACACTCACACAATTTACATCACAGAGAGCACACACACATATCTACCACAAACAGGCCATAAATATACATAATACAGCAGGCAACCAACATGCACAAAATACTACAATCAGCCCACATGCACAAACACAATAAAACAA
The DNA here is from genome assembly GCA_933207985.1 of Pelobates cultripes. Lineage (NCBI taxonomy): Eukaryota > Metazoa > Chordata > Amphibia > Anura > Pelobatidae > Pelobates > Pelobates cultripes. The sequence goes on from OW240915.1 coordinate 146,876,655, forward strand.
ACAGTATATTCTTATTTAGAAGAATTAACACCAAAAAGAGACTTCAACATATTACTTTGGCACAGTGCTACTAAAAAGTTGCCCACCACTGCTCAATATCAAATTTCAAACTAAAATATTTGTGTAAATTCTCCTCTAGTATAGGCACCAGATAAATGTGGTGAATAAAAATAATTTATTTTATTTCTGGTATTTATTCTATCCTTTTATTTGGTTTGCAGGTTAGGGTATGCAGATCTTCTCTTACAAAATCTTTACATTATTCTAGGATGTTCTATACATTGCAATAAGTATTTGTTTATTTACAATTTAGTTAAATATTTTCTTTAAAGGTTTTTTTTATATATATATGGTATATATATATACCATATGGTTTGATGGCACTGAATATCATTTACTGCTTTGTTTAGTATTTTGCGTTGCCTGCATGGAAGTGAAGAGCAGAGTGCAGAGCCTACAGTGCAAACAAACATACAACTTAAATGATTAACACTGAGAACTTACCATGTAGATTTAAATTCAGGTTTTGTCAGACTTTGCAAAGTTAAGAAATTGGGTGACAACAGTTAAGCAAGACAAGCTGCATGAGAATGCTGGCACTCTAGATGTGAGAATTGTACTTGTGAATATTTTCAAAGTATTGGGTTTTGGTCTTTTCATTTCCCTTTGTCATCGTAGCCAACATTGTGAATGCAAAGACTTGATGGAATAATGCACATTGACATCTTTGAAGATATTTCTGTATATATTCCTATTTCCTTATTCCTTACTACCTCACAGATGTGTCTACAGGTGAGCTACTGACTTTCCAGTATAAGTTTCTTCCTGTAGTTTGATCATTGTAGCAGGCATTTTCCTCACAACAATGTTTTCTTTGGCTTGTCATCCTTACCCAGGATATATGATTGATCTTCAGTATCCTTCTGCTTTGGATTTTACAACATGTGAATAACATCATTTTACTCACTTGTCAAATGTGTTTTGTGCTATGGAACAATGGGAAAAAATGAACACACTTTCTACTTGGCTCCTTTTGAAGAAACAAAGAAAAGAAAAATAATGCAGCCTGTAATAGCTCATGCTAAAACAATAAACAAGTATTTATTGATGGTAACATGGTGAGAATTATCTCTTCATTGTGTAATAAATGGCAGACTGCATCGGTACTGTGAGCAAATAGATGTTTTAAAATTCTTATGTAAGATAAATGAAGTGGATGAAATGGGCTACAAAATCTGTTAATGCAGCCTTGAAAATAAAATATTGTGTCTACATAGTTACATAGTTACATAGCTGAAAAGAGACTTGCATCAAGTTCAGCCTTCCTCACATATGTTTTTGCTGTTGATCCAAAAGAAGGCAAAAAAACCCAGTCTGGAGCGCTTCCAATTTTGAAACAAACTAGAAAAAATTCCTTCTTGACCCCAAAATAGCAGTCAGATGTCTCTTTGGCTAAAACAGCTATTACCCCACTAATTAGAAATGATATCCCTGTATGTTATGTTTTTGCAAGTATTTATCCAATTGTAGTTTAAACATCTGTATGGACTCTGATAAAACCACCTCTTCAGGTAGAAAATTACATATCCTTATTGCTTTTACTGTAAAAAAACCTTAGCAATATAACTATAAGAGAGTTAAAAAAAATATTCAAATGTTTAACTTATATGACTGAAATTCAGTTAGAGCAGAATTTTATTTGTGCCACAGAAACAACCATTTTGCATTGCTCAGTATTCCACTATTGGGTTGTGCTGTTGCTGATCGCACTTTCAGTTGAAGCAGACACATACTGTTTCATTGATATACATACAGTATAAGGTGGAGTATACAAACAGGAGTTCTTCCAAATGTAATTTTCAACAAGATAATATTCTTTAACAATTCCCTAAATTAAAACACAAATAGGGAAAAAGAATAGTGCAATATTGCCAATACACAATGTTTAATTGTAGTAAATAGGTAGTGGAGCACTCACAAACATAGAGCCACTGGGTAGGCTCAAAGGTTGAAGCACTGTGGGTACTCAAGGGACCCACTCCCTTCTTTCTATGGTCTGGGATATCCCAATAACAGGATCTCTTCTCAAGAAGTTGTAAATCAGTAAAGTGCACATAAATTTCCATAAAACTGTTAAAAGTAAATAAAAAAACCTTACAGTCTGAAGGTAGTCCTTACTGTTGTTTGCAAAACGTGTTTCGCCTCAAAATGAGGCTTCCTCAGTTGCTAATTGTGGTTTCCTAATAGTCCATTTAAATATCCTTCCTTTTGGCGGTTCTTTTCAGCATCCTTAGTAGTTTGGGATCCATTTTCACTTCCTCTTCTGGTTGTTCGTTCCATTTGTGGAACGCACGTATCACATGGTGCGTTCCACGGCGTCATTGTCTCTAATTTTGCTTCCTCTTCCGGTATTCGGCATTTGCGTTTCAACCGTGGATTGCAAAAGTTAAGTGACGCGCTCCGTACATTGCGGCCGTCACGTGACATATGCGAAGTCCAATATCCAACAGCTCAATCAAAACACAATTAACATAATTAGTACACATGGACGGCCTCCCAATCTCAATTACTTATCACATAAAGTGGCCTGCAATGGGGTTTATGGCAGTGACCTCCTACCTAAAATACATAGGGGACAAATATAAAAATAGGAAGAAATCTATATATTTATATACATAAAAAAAAAATATGTCCTCCTCTATTTTTGCTCCCCACATTAACAGAGCTGTAAAATACATACTGTTTCATTGCCTGTTTTAAAAATCTTGGAGACCAAGTAAAATTTACATTGCGCAATTTTCAGTGCTGACTTTCAGTTAAAGGACCACTATAGGCACCCAGACCACTTCAGCTTAATGAAGTGGTCTGGGTGCCAGGTCCACCTAGGATTAACCATTTTTGCTGTAAACATGTTTACAATAGGGTTAATCCAGCCTCTAGTGGCTGTCTCAATGACAGCCACTAGAGGCGCTTCCGCGCTTCTCACTGTGATTTTCACAGTGAGAAGACACCAGCGTCCATAGGAAAGCATTGAGAATGCTTTCCTATGGACTGGCTGAATGCGCGCGCGGCTCTTGCCGCGCATGCGCATTCAGCCAGGGACATCAGAAGAGGGAAGAGAGTCCCAGCACCGAGGGAGCCCGGCACTGAAGAAAGGTAAGTGTTTAACCCCTTCCTCCAACTTCAGTGCCACGGGAGTGGGACCCTGAGGGTGGGGGCACCCTCAGGGCACTATAGTGCCAGGAAAACGAGTTTGTTTTCCAGGCACTATAGTGGTCCTTTAATACATACTTTGTGAGTTTTTATATCCACAATTACAACAGAACTAAATGACAATTACCTCCTTTAAAAGTGGCAATCAAACTTGTATTATTTATTTTCCTTTAAATTTCCACTCTAATCCACTCTTGTTCTGAAGGAGGAGCTAAACACTTATTTTAAAATGTTATTTATCCTAAGTAAAAATAATTTCACTCATGGCTATAGTAAAGGAAGGACTGGCATCAGTATCCTAGTTGGATTTACCTAAACTGATGTCAATTATGGAGACATTGGAATTCAGGATTCTTTGTCTTTGGAAGGTCCATCCTAAAATGTCACTCAAATCAGTGTATAATCTACACTTATTGGTATTGTGAATGATTTCTCAAGTTTTTTTGTTAACCTTTTTAACCACTTGAGTTTGTGTGATAATCTCATTTTGCTGTGTGTAGCAAAGAAATTACTGAGCAGGTCTCATTTTGACATGGGGTACAATATAGACCTCAGGATGAATACGTGAATCATCTGCAATATAATCTTTCTTATACACAATATTTCTTATTTTCAACCTGCAAAATGTTCTGCAGAAGATCATCTCTGTAACTCTTTATATATCTTCCTCACTATCTCGAAATAAGCAATGCATTATGTTGAATAATTAAAAAATACTTCTTATGTTTTCAAATTAAAATAATATTTTTAATAGTTTAATTCTCCTTCCTTTTTAAAAATATTTGTTTCTTTTAATTTTTTACATATCTGCTTGTTACAACTCTTCAACTAGATTTTTCTGTTGGTGCAATGGAAGGATGAATGGTCCAAAGAAATATCCAGTAGGTCATTACTGAAGATATTATCCATTGTGTCACTCGGATACACTCAAGGAGTGGATTGCTCAGTGATGAACTTTGATTTGTTGACGTGAAAGTCAGTCCGCTACAGTACACGGTAAGGTCTCCTGTGACTATTAAGACCATAGTTGCACGATTGGCAACCAGAAAGCTGTTACTTGTTCTATCCTTTGGCCATCACCAGATTTAGGTTTCATATTTTTTCATATGAAATTCCATTTCTATGTTAAATCTTTTTTATTTTATTTAATTTTTATTATAATTTTGGGGGTCGGGGCTGTATCCACAGCAGAAAATAAGGCTTCAGTTGCTTTAGCATTAACTTAAAACCTTTATAAGTTTAAATTAATTGTATTTCATTTTGGGGGGAGAATTCCTTCTTTTAGACACAATAGGAAAAAAGTGGACAATTTAAATTTTGTTTATTATTTTAGAAGTGGTCTGATGGGTCTATTGGCTAAATAGTATATGGCCAGAGGCTTAGAGAGCCCTAAACTCTCATGGAGGGGTTTGTTTATGCTTAGGTTTAGGAAAGGCACTAGATTAGGGCTGGAGAGTCTTGGGACACTTGTCCCTAGCATTTAATTGGCATCTGCATAAGGGGTTTGTGGATCCCCAATAATAGATATTAATAGCATTAGAGAAAAAAGGGTCAAGTCTTCTTGATTAATTAGGATCTATAAAGGCCCTCATAGTTTATTAATATTTTGTTTTCACTGTTACCCATAGTGTCCTGAAATCCATAATTATTTGCAGGAATCTAGGGAGAGGGGCAGTTAACAACTAAAGTAGAGCTAGGTGTAAATCTGTTTTAGATGTCTAAAGATTTAAACTAACTGTAATAAAAAAATCTAATTTCTACAATGTTGCTAAATTCTATTAAGAAATGTTTGTTCTTTGTGATAAATGCACTAGCCACATAAAATATATAATTTTTCCAACAAGCAAAATATATGAAATATCCAATTTTACGGCTTACTTTCTGGGTGTGGTTAAACGCAATGTTTTGTTTATTTCTAATGCCAACCTACAGATGGCACTAATGTCACATTCCACAGGACAAGATGGTAGTCTGTTGTTTTTTGCTTTTGTTTGTTTTTTGGCTCAGTATCTCTTACTTGTTTTACCCTCCATAGATTAGTCATCACAAATTTCTAAGTAATCCAAGGTAATCAGTAGGTTGTTTTGCCTTCCTCAGATTAGTCGCCACAAGCCTTCCCATGTAATCAATAGCTGTTAGAAAAGCTTGCACAGTCTTGTTTTTTTATGTATTTTCCCATTTTTCTCTTGTAAATATTTCTGTTTACAATTTTATACTTTTCAGTATTAATTTGGAATAAGGTTTTATCAGTAATAAGATGAATCCACTTATGAATTTACTTTTACTTTTGAGAAGAGATTAAATGTGCATGGGATCAGAACACTTGAACTTTAAACTTTTAAATGTTAATAAATGCAACATTATATACAATAGCATATTTACCTATTGTGTATGATTTTACTATATATGAAGAAATATGATTATGAAGAAATGTGTGTGTTCTTACGCGTAGTAAAATATAAAGAAGAAAAAAATTGAAAATATAACATATAAAGTACTCGAAAAATATAATATATAAGATCATTACAGATCATTATGGATATATATCCACTGGATTTGGCAAATGTTGGTGTCAAATTTGCCTTATCCTGGGGAGAGTTTACTTTTGTGTTGAGATGTATGATTCTGTTACTGGTATTAACTTTATAGCCGAAAGTTTACAAAAGATTATTTTTAAAAAATACAATTCATTCCTTGCAATATTTATCTTTTAACAAATAAAAAAATAATTAATATCATGGACATATGTACACCAAAGAAAAGAACAAGTAACAAATGGCGCTCAATACACGTCTAAAATCGTGAAAAAAAACTTAAAACCTTAGAAGCAGCTCCCTTATAAAGTGCAATAGCTCATAAAACACTAAAAATACAATAGTACAGAAAAAAGGGTGCGCTGTGTCTTTAAGACAAAAAATGTGCAATATTCCTTTAAAAACACTCTAGTGCTTATATCAATCCACAGCCTCTGTTTTATAAGTGTGTTGATATTACATACACGGATGTAAGTGCAAAAAAGTGCAAAAGTGCAAATGCCACTAATTTACCAGTGCTATAGTGAAAGAAATAAAATAAAAAATGAACAGAGCACTTACAATACCCAGCTGTGTATACCATGGATCAAGTTGCTCCAGATTATATATACATATGTATAAAAAGCAAAAAAAGATACATAGTGTAATATAGTATTACAAATTATAATATGGAGACAATATATATAATTGCACTCACAAGTGGAGAGCAGATAAGTCTGCTCTAACTTTATCCGCTTCGTATATAATCAAAGCCAAGGGTCACAAGACGGCAGCAGGTTGAAAGAAAACTCTTTTATTTTCAGCAAATCTTCACAATTTAAAAATCACCCAAGTGGTGTCACTTAGCTCACTCAGTCTTTCTCCGGAATGTACTGCACATGGTTTAGCTGCCGGCTAGCACAATACCGCAGACACTTCCTGGAGGCGGAGCCTAATGACGTAACCACTGGACGTGCATGATGACGCGTTTCGCCACAGAATCAGCTTCCTCAGATCACACCTTCCTCAGATCACACCTTCCTCACATCATGGACATATGAGTCATTTTAACTATCAAGAATAATAAGTAAATACATTTTGATTTGTATTTATTTACGCTAGTTGTGTATAAATTATTAGAAGTAAAAATGTATTTTAATTTATTTTAGTCCTAATTTTTATTGTTTTAATTGCATATAAAACACAAAGTTCTCTGTGAATATATAGGCATTTAAGTACAGTTATACAAATATAACAAGTTCACATGCTACTACTTTCCCCTATTCCACCCCACACAGGAGAGCAAACAATCAAAAACAGGTAGGTGTACAATACACCAACCAGCGAAGTGGAGCGTGTAAGGTGTACTATAGGATACACCTGCCCTTTGTTGGGACGTAGGGATTAAGATGGGAATGAGCCTTCCAGGTCCGGCTCAGATTGTATAGGCAGAAGTGTACTAGGTGATTTATAGGACTATATTATTTAATAAACATAACAATTAAAAACAAAGTAACAAAAATAAATAGCTAGCTGCCAAGAATACAAAAAAAGTTGTCCTTGTTCCTTGTTCCTCCTCCGATACGCTTTTCACCTTGTCATAGGGCTTTCTCAATCGGTGATAGATTGAGGTGGATAGGTTGTTTAATGTTTATGTACTTTATACCCAGATAAGGTATTAGTTCCACGGTGAAAATTGCAGTAAATGTCTGTGTAATTTACTATAAAAAAAAAAAGCTACTTGCGCACAATTCCAAATCCCTATGTACATTTAAATAACTGGAGGTTTTATAGTATGTTTATGTCTGTATTTAGTTTAACTTTTAAATTATTTTTGTAAATTTAATGATTTTTGCCTTGTAATCACAACACAAAACATATTGGGAAATAGTACGTCACTTAGGGCAGGGCTCGACAAATTCTAGGACTAGACTAGGAATTTTATCCTGGAGCCAGGTTGTTTGTTAGCCCATTCAGCGGAAGGCGGCTGGCCGAGGGAGCATGGAGTAGTAATCTTCCTGTAGTTCCTGCTCTGTTTCCTCCCATGCTGGTTAGTGATGCCTGCATCTGGAATATCACTCTGGCCCCAGCATCACTAAACAGCGAACAGTGCTATGGAGCAGAGCAAGAAGGGCAGGGAGAACAGTGAGAAGCCACACTGCATCCTAGTGAAATAATCCACTCCAGCTCTCCCAAAGGTAGGGAGGCTGGGTGTACTTAAATTTAAATAAAGAAATAGTAATAATTTGTGAGTGTATGTTAAAATGTGTATATATGTGTTTAGGTTACCGTCCCCCTACCCCCCTCCAAACTCATGGAACAGGTATTTTTACTCATCTTTTTTCCAACACCGTGCTGGTCTCACCATGGTTGGCTCTGCCTCCATGGCTGAGTTAATCTTGATGATTTCAGCCAAGCCAATGCTTTCTCATAAGAAAGCATTGGCAGTCAATTGGAAATGCGCTGCAAAACGTCGCACTGCAACAATCTACTCGTAAAGATGCACACTGTGCAGCACTGGACAAGGAATCACCTCTACTGGCCATCTGAGTGACTGTCACTAGAGGTGTTATTAGGCAGCAATGTAAACACTGCCTTTTCTATGAAAATGCAGTGTTTACATTTAAAGGCCTGTGCATGGGCAGGCTTTAGACACCAGCGGTTCCGGTGACTATAGTTTCCCTTTTAAAAATAGTTTTTTTGACAATGGAAAATCTTGCTCCTAACTTTTTTAGCTGGATCCTAGATTCCAAACAAATTTGTCAAGCCCTGCAACAAGCAGGTTTGAACTTTGAGGGATTATTGAGTTGGTAGAGAAGCAAAGCAGATTCTCTGAAAAGGAACACAACGAAAGGAAGGAACTGTTTGGACCAGGCTGGCCTGTTCTGGCTGCTCCAGAGAAGGAAATAATCTGCATCAAGGAACATTACCAGAGTGAGGAAGGCAGGTTGAGCTGTGGATGGAGACATGGATGAAATTTCACTTTTCCTTATAATGTTATAATTCCTAATTGTGTGTGAACTTAAACATTATTCTTATTCTTTACATAGCTGGAAAAGTATATTCAAAATGCTGAAACTATTTAAGGAAAAGAAATCATCTGGAGCAGTGTTCAGACAAAGACGAGCAGAAAAAGAGAAAGCTGGGAAGCGGATGTCTGAAGCTTTAAAGGAGTACTTGACTTCTCACAAAAGGAGAAAGCAAGATACTGCTGCATCAGAACCAGTTTCCAACATTACAAGTGAACCAGTGCAAATAGATATTGATGAATCTTCAACATCATCATACAAACAGCCCATCACAGTCCAAGAGGTTGTTATTATTATTATTATTATTGCCATTTATATAGCACCAACAGATTCTGCAGCGCTTTACAATATTATGAGAGGGGGAATGTAACTATAAATAGGACAATTACAAGAAAACTTACAGGAACAATAGGTTGAAGAGGACCCTGCTCAAACGAGCTTACAGTCTATAGGAGGTGGGGTGTAAAACACATTAGGACAGGAAATATCAATCAAATAAGGTGGGAGTGAAGCAGGGCTGGAGGAGAGAGTAAAGTGCTGCCCTATATGGAAGAGCAAGATACAGGTATATAAGGGAGGCCATGAGCTTTCCTAAAGAGATGGGTTTAAAGCACTTCCTAAAGGATTGAAGACTAGGGGAGAGTCTGATGGGGGTAGGCAGGCTATTCCATAGGAAGGGAGACGCCCACGAGAAGTCCTGCAAGCGCGAGTTGGCCGTACGGGTGCGAGCAGTGGACAGGAGAAGTTCACAGGCAGAACGGAGGGAACGAGGAGGGGCATACCTATGGATCTGTGAAGAGATATGAGGGGCTAGAATTGTTCAGTGCTTTCTATGTATGGGTTAGCACTTTGAATTTACTCCTATAGGATACAGGAAGTCAATGTAAGGACTGACAGAGGGGTGAGGTGTGAGAGGACCCACTAGCGAGGAAAATCAGTCTGGCGGCGACAGACTGTAGTGGGGCGATACGGCTTTTGGGAAGACCAATTAGGAGAGGGTTACAATAATCCATGCGGGAAATTACTAGAGCATGGACAAGCTCCCTGGTTGGATGTAGATAATGCAAATACTGGAAAAATACCAGAACAACAAGATGATGAGCAATCTTCAATACCATCACACTCTTTCTACCTTGAGAAGACTATTAATACAGAAGGATCAAATGACGAAGAGGAAGAAAGAGAGGAGCTAAAGCAGAAGAAACAATCTACTTCTTTGGCAATACTGGATTTGTTTGATCCAGCTAATTGGCCAGCTGTTCTCACCACCTCACTAAGGGATGCTATTTTCAGGAAAGGTCATGCAAAGCAAAAAAACTAATTTCATTTTGCCCAAAGATACAGGGAATAGACATTTCACTAAAGCAAATTACAAGCAATGGCTGCCAAAGGGAGAAGAAAGCTTTAGAAACTGGCTGGTTTATTCTGTCAAATTGAACAAAGTATTTTGTTTTTGTTATAAGCTATTTGCAACTAAACTCAGTACAAGTTTGACATGTGCAGGTTTTAATGACTGGAAAAAACTATCTCAAAATCTTTCCATTCATGAAAAATCAAACTCTCATTTTGTCGCTGTAAGAGACTGGAATGAACTCTCAAGAAGATTTGGTTGTGGAAAAACGATAGATGCAGCTTCCCAGAGACTGTTGGCAACTGAAACACAACATTGGCAAGATAGGCATAGTAAAATATCTTGGTCGCCAGTGCTTGGCTTTCCAAGGTAGCAGAGATACATTATACAGTGAAAATAATGGGAATTTACTGCAACTTGTGGAAATGCTGGCCACATTCAACACCATTATGCAGATGTTGAAAAAAAATAAGGACATTTTCCAACATTATTTAGGGAAGGACATTCAAAATGAACTCATCAGCCTTAGAGCGAACGAAATCACAAAATATTACACAGTTATTGAAAAATGAAAAGTATTATTCTATAATACTTGATTGCACACCAGACATTACTTTAATTGAACAAATGACTATAATTGTTCAATTTGTGTCCATCGAGGCGAGTCTCCAACTGCTGAACCAGAGATCTGTATAGAAGAAAGATTTCTAGGTTTTATCCAAATCCAAAGTTCAACTGGAGAAAGTTTAACTGAGGAAATTTTGTCTGAACTTGAAAAACATAAGATCCCATTTGGTGATATGAGAAGACAAGGATACGATAATGGATCCAAAATCAAGAACAAACACCAAGGTGTTCAGAAAAGGATCCTGGATTAA
>OW240915.1:146892638-147082638 GCA_933207985.1 Pelobates cultripes
TTATGCAAATATTTTGCAGTACATTGATTGGGCCTTTTGGTTTATCCAAATCATTTACCCAAATATTTTTCATGGACAATATTCAGACCAGTAAAATGAATGTGTGTTGGAAGTCCCTAACTAAATTTCATTTTGGAAAAAAATGGTCCTGCTGAACAGAATTCTTTCATCATGCACAAGTCTGTTAAGCATCGCAGAGTTACTTCATACTCAATATCCATGCGCAGATGCATAATTATAGGTGTTTAACTGTCAGTCTTAACCCATATTAACTCATCCATGGTTCAAATGTAATATGATAACAGATAAGTGCTGTCAGTATCAATGTTCAATGTTCACCTGTAATTAATTGTTCTCTTTTTTTAAATTTTGTTATACTTCTTGTATGCTGCTAAAAAAATACTGTACTACAATAATATTTATTTTAAATGAGGAATATTTTACTGTCATTTCTCCCTGCTGTATTTTTATGCTATATATAATAACAGTAATATTAGTTGGATAATATGCACGCAAGTCACCTAAATATAATATAAAACACCGGAATCTACAGATATTGCATAAAAAGTGGCTAATTGCCCATACAATCTTCATATGTGAAAACTCTTTTCCCATACATTTTAATATTCCTGGTAGTAGTTTGAAGGAAACTGGGAAAAATCGAGTCGTAAAGGCCTGCTTATTTGGTCCATGCAACATATACAATATATTAGTACTATGTCTAAATAAAGCAAAAATATCTTCCACATACTTTCAATCATATACAGAATAAGTTCAAAATTTCCATCTGCAATCCTATTAGTATTGTTGTATAGTACTAATAATTCTGAATATTATGGACAATATTATGTTCTTCATGCAATGTAAAAAGAAAGGATCATTTTTCATACAATTTGTATGATTCAAAGAGTTATTTTGAAAATCTAGCTTTTTTTCATTTCATTCTACACAACTGAAATGTACTGGAAAGAAAAGGTAAATGGATTAATTACCTTTTCAGTGTAAGAGAATAAAAAGAAGTGTCTTGTCTTTATCTCCTCTGATTTCAATGACTGACTAGAGGCTTTTCGGATACACTTATTCCTCTAATGACTTAATCACCTAATTAGATAGCTTGCAAAGGCCACTGGCAAATGAGCAGAGGTATTTTCTAATTCCCATGTATGTTCTTCCAAAGCAAAGGACTCCGATTTACTCCATGTGATTTTTCTATTTAGATCATGCAGATAAAGAGTTAAGATTAAAGCAAAATAAACTCTTTCAACAGGAAATACCACATAGCTAATACTTTGCTAGTTTTATTTTAAAATGTCTCCAGCTTTTGAACAACAAAGGTATTTTAGGATTTTCGATTTAAGCCACTTAAAAACAATCCCTATACAGCAGTTTTAAATAAACCCTTAATTGTATCAAGGTTTAGCTGTTAGAACTGCCAGGATGTGCTTATGCTATCTACACTAGTAGTGTTTATACTGTTGATCTGCTCCCAGTTTTTTCCAGCAGATTCTGTAAAGAGGATCATTTTGAAGTTGCTGTTGTTCCGTTGTTACTGGCCATATACTCAACTATACAATTTAGTAACAATTCAAAGACGAATAATAGAGTAATCTATTTTCTTACTTGACAAGTGCAAGTGCTTTAGGTTATGTTTTGCTGTTATGTTGCAATGTGTCATGTTTTCTGTTGTACTGTAAAATAAATAAGGTGATTTTTATTGTGAAACTTGTTGAACTTGTGAAACTAAAAAAATGGAGAAACATTCTGCCTTTTCAGAAAAAAGATATCGGCACATGTGCCTACATGAATGTAAATAAAATGAATTATAGCTATCAGATTTGTGCACAGCAAGAATTTGTTTCGGGTAAACTATTTTTTTCCAAAAACAAATACATTATGGCCATATGTCAGTTCGGCTCTACAGAACTCAGAAACAAAACAACAATTCGGAAAGTGAATCAGACAAACCTAAAGGGTGTGAAATGGGCCAATCAGTGTACTGCAAAATATATACATATTACTATAAACAGTAAGCTCATTTAAGCAGGGTCTTCGCCGATCTATTGTTCCTGTAACATTTTGTAATTATCTCATTAATTGCTATATTTCCCCCTTTATAATATTGTAAATTGCTCCAGAATAAGTTGACGCTATACAAATGCCAAAAATCATAATAACAATAATAATATTATAAATATTATGGAAATATTTTGCAGTACACCGATAGGAAGATTTTCCCACTATTTGGTTACATATCAAGTGACAAAAAGTAGCCAATGTAGGTAAAAACAGGATAAGTGTTATTTTTTTATTAGATATATGATATATAAATATAGATTAATTTTACTGCTCCTTCCCCCCCCCCCTCTCATTTGCTTATTTCTCACTTGATCTGAGAATAAAAACAACATTTACTGACTGTCCCAGAGCCCTCAATAATTTTTAATCTCATCAGCCTTCTCTTTTATTTGGCACCACTATTATAATTTAGAATCATGATTAAAAATGAACATGTTTGGCCATTGCACGTTTCATTTGGTATGTGATTCGGCTAAATTTTGGCTCAGTGTAAGGGAATTTGAGTGATTGCCCGATCAGCCGATTGTGTCGATTTGCAGTTTGAAACGAAACTAATCTTCAAGCCTATTATCTGGAATATTTATGGTACCCAGTTCCTGGCTTATTTACAGAAATATCATATTACACAAAATCAAAACTGATTCTGTGCCATAAAGGGTCTTAGATCTGCATTTCATGTGAAGCTTGATAAAAATGAGGTCCAAGCCGTCCTTTTATTAAAAAGAGCTAATGTTTCTCCTTGACAAATACCAATGTTTCTTTTTACCCTTACATTTGTAATTTGTTAGATCATACCTCCCAACATTTCATTTGAACAAAGAGGGGTACTTTTATATGAAGGGTGTGAATTGGGATGTGACCAGGGAGAGACTATTTGAACATCTAGGTGACCTTCTATTAACTATTGATGTGACTAAAATGTAATTTAGAAAATAATAATGTGTTCTATTTACAGACTGATTTCTAAACACATTTTTTTGTAGTTTGAAGACATATTACTATGAGTATAATTGCTGTGTAGCTCTGGTCTAAATTTACAGAGTAATTCATTAAACACTGTTTTTTTTTGTCCAAATTAAATTCTGTCCAGAATGGCAATTCTCATATTTCAATCTGACCACATGAGCATTGGGCGGGTACTTCAAATTAAATAATGGTCTAGAGACTCTCTTTGTGGTCATGTGACCATATATTTCAAGGGGAGTGTTTATTTGCTTCCATCAGCAATTACAAGACAATGGTTTGGACAAGTATTTTGATAATTATTAAATTGCTTGTTAGGATTTACGGTTGGGGGAATATATATATCACTATATTGTGATTGTATTATGACTTGACGAAGACCATATTTTTTTGGCCAATCTGTAGTCACAGTTGCTTGATGTTCCTATTACAGCCTGCATTTAAGAGTATGTGTCCCCAGACTCCTTACCTATGGATCTGATGTGCATTTGGAGATTTAGAGCACCAATGAATTATTGCAATTTTGATGTTTATCACGAGTGAAGTCCCTTTTCTCTGTGAATTGAATTAAGACCTACTTGCACCACCTTTATAGGATTCACATACCCACCCCTTTAACCCCTTAGTGACCAGACCACTTTTCAATTTTCTTACCGTTTGGGACCAGGGCTGTTTTTACATTTCTGCAGTATTTGTGTTTAGCTGTACTTTTCCTCTTACTCATTTAATGTATAAACACATATTATATACCGTTTTTCTCTCCATTAGATGGTCTTTCTAAAGATATTATTATTTTTATCATATCATATAATTTACTTTAACCCCTTAAGGACTGGACTGTTTTTGCGATGTACATTTGCGACCAGGCATCTTTTTTACACTTTTGTGGTGTTTGTGTTTGGCTGTAATTTTCTGCTCTCTCATTTACTGTTCCCATACAAATTATATATTGGTTTTTTTCAGGACAAAAGGGGCTTTCTTTACATACCATTATTTATATAATCTCATGTAATTTAAAAAAAATGAAAAAATATGATGAAAAATGGAAAAAAATACATGTTTTTTTACTTTTACGTGAAAAATCTTTTACTCATCTACAAAAGCGAATGAAAAAAACTGCTAAATAGATTCAAAATGTTGTCCTGAGTTTAAAAATACACAGTGTTTACATGCTTTTTTGCTATTTTTTTGCATGTTATAGGGCTATAAGGGATATACAGTATGTTTTACTGTTTTGAAACACTAATATTTGTGTTCAGCGAAGTCTATCAAGTAAAACAGTACCCTCCATGTACAGGTTTTAGGGTGTCTTGGAAACTTACAGGGTTAAATATAGTGCTAGCAAATTAAATTCTCTGGACTTTTGACCTGGGTTGCCAGGCAGGTCCCCCAAATTGCAATCAATAAAATTACTTAATTATAGAAACATAGAATGTGACGGCAGATAAGAAACATTCGGCCCATCTAGTCTGCTCAATTTTCTAAATACTTTAATTAGTCCCTGGCCTTATCTTATAGTTAGGATAGCCTTATGCCTATCCCACGCATGCTTAAAGTCCTTTACTGTGTTAACCTCTACCACTTCAGCTGGAAGGCTATTCCATGCATCCACTACCCACTCAGTAAAGTAATACTTCCTGATATTATTTTTAAACCTTTGTCCCTCTAATTTAAGACTATGTCCTCTTGTTGTGGTAGTTTTTCTTCTTTTAAATATAGTCTCCTCCTTTACTGTGTTGATTCCCTTTATGTATTTAACCCCTTAAGGATACAACTTCTGGAATAAAAGGGAATCTTGACAGAATATTTCCGTCATGTGTCCTTAAGGGGTTAAATGTTTCTATCATATCCCCCCTGTCTCGTCTTTCCTCCAAGCTATACATGTTAAGATCCTTTAACCTTTCCTGGTAAGTGTTATTCCGCAATCCATGAACCAGTTTAGTAGCCCTTCTCTGAAGCCTCTCTAAGGTATCAATATCCTTCTGAAGATACGGTCTCCAGTACTGTGTACAATACTCCAAGTGAGGTCTCACCAGTGTTCTGTACAATGGCATAAGCACTTCCCTCTTTCTACTGCCAATACCTCTCCCTATACAACCAAGCATTCTGCTAGCATTTCCTGCTGCTCTATTACATTATCTGCCTACCTTTAAGTCATCAGAAATAATCACCCCTAAATCCTTTTCCTCATATGTTGAGGTTAGGACTCTATCAAATATTATTTACTCTGCCCTTGGGTTTTTACGTCCAAGATGCATTATCTTGCACTTATCCACATAAAATGTCAGTTGCCACAATTCTGACCATTTTTCTAGTTTGCCTAAATCATTTTCCATTTGGCTTATACCTCCTGGAACATCAACCCTGTTACATATCTTAGTATCATCAGCAAAAAGACATACCTTACCATCAAGACCTTCTGCAATATCACTAATAAAAATAGTAAAGAGAATGGGTCCAAGTACAGATCCCTGATGTACCCCACTGGTGTTAAGTCCAAGCTTCGAATATATTCCATTAACTACAACCCTCTGATGCCTGTCACTCAGCCACTGCCTTACCCATTCAACAATATTGGAAATCTAGGTAAGCAATGTCTACTGCACCACCCTGATCTGTAATTTTAGTTACCCAATCAAAAAAATCAATAAGATTAGCTTGGCATGATCTCCCTGAAGTAAGCCCATGTTGTCTCTGATCTTGTTTTTAGATGTTCAACAATCCTATCCTTTAAAATGGTTTCCATCACTTTCCCCACTACTGAAGTAAGGCTTACCGGCCTATAGTTGCCCGACTCCTCCCTATTACCTTTCTTGTGAATGGGCACAACATTCGCTAACTTCCAATCTTCTGGGACTACTCATGTTAACAATGATTGGTTAAATAAATCTGTTAATGGTTTTGCTAATACACCACTAAGCTCTTTTAATAGCTTTGGGTGTATTCCATCAGGTCCCATTGACTTATTTGTCTTTACTTTTGACAGTTGAAATAGAACCTCTTCCTCTGTAAACTCACGTGTAATAAATGACTTGTTTATCCTTTTTCTTAACTGAGGTACCTTTCCTTCATTTTCATCTATAAATACAGAACAAAAATATTCATTGAGGCAGTCAGCTAGACCTTTATCCTCTTCTACATGCCTTCCTTCTTTTGTTTTTAATCTAACTAATCCTTGTTTTATTTTTATTTTCTCATTTATGTATCTAAAAAAAGTTTTGTCCCCCTTTTTTACTGACTGTGCTATTTTCTCTTCTGTGTGTGATTTGGAAGCTCTTATAACTTGCTTAGCCTCTTTCTGCCTAATCGTATAGATCATTTTGTCTTACTCACTCTGGTTTTTTTTATAATTACTAAATGCTAACTTTTTGTTTTTAACTATTTTGGCCACATCTGCGGAGTACCACAGTGGTTTCTTGAATTTTTTGCTTTTACTAACAAGCCTAATGCAATTTTCTGTTGCCTTCAGTAGTGCGACTTTTAAATAATCCCATTTCTCTTGGACTCCATTTATATTGCTCCAGTCTGATAATGACTCCTCTACACATATTCTAATTTTAGAAAAGTCTGTTTTTCTAAAGTCTAAAACTTGTTTTTGTGTGGTGTGACTCAGTCACTGTTCTTATATTAAACCACACTGACTGATGATCGCTGGATCCTAAACTTTCACCTACAGTAATATCTGATACCAAATCTCCATTTGTTAACACTAAATCTAGTATGGCCTCTTTACGAGTTGGCTCCTCAACGACTTGTTTTAGAGACAATCTCAGTAGGGAGTTTAGAATATGTGTGCTCCTGGCACAAGCAGCTATTTTTGTTTTCCAATTCACATCAGGAAGATTAAAGTCACCCATGATGATAACTTCCCCCTTCATTGTCATTTTAGCTATTTCCTCAACTAGTAGATTAACTCTTCAATTTTTCCTGGGGGGCCTATAAATCACACCTACACGAGTTACTGTGTGATTACCAAATTCTAACGTAACCCAAACGGACTCTATGCTCGCCTCACTAACTTTTTTTAGGCTAGATTTTTATGCTATCCTTCACATACAGGGCCACCCCTCCCCCTTTCTTGCTTTCCCTATCATTTCTATATAAAGAGTACCCTGGTTTAATACATAGATATGCACGTAAAATTTAAATATATATACATATTTATATATTTGAAGTCTACGTGTATATTTATGAAATTATTTATGTAATTATGTAAATGGATATATGTATATTTCGTAATATTTTTATTTATTTATATATACATGTATATATATATATATATATATATATAAAAATATATATATAGCAAAATCCAAATAGGTTATGGTGGGGAAAAATTGTGATTGAAAACCCCTTCCACCTGAAGTCTGTGGATAGTTAAG
Source organism: Pelobates cultripes (assembly GCA_933207985.1). Classification (NCBI taxonomy): domain Eukaryota; kingdom Metazoa; phylum Chordata; class Amphibia; order Anura; family Pelobatidae; genus Pelobates; species Pelobates cultripes. Next base: position 146,900,060 of record OW240915.1, read on the forward strand.
ACAATGTTAAACAAATATTTGCACACCAGTCAAGCCATAAGACTTGCTTTTCCCACAGAAATCCCAAATCTGCAGTGATGTTACAACCGCAAAGGATTCTGGGTGGGCATATGCAAATTAGTTTAACATAGAATCACATTTTTGCCTCATTCCATTTTAAACATGGATTCTTTTTAATCTGTGTTTGCAGTATACAACTGCTTGCAACACAATTTAGGAAAAGATGCACAACCAGTGAACCACTCATGGACAGCTTTTTCGTTGTTAATGCAACTCTTCAGCATGAGGTTGGTCACTGGTTTGCTTATTGAGGCTTCGTAGTGCTTGGAAAGCAAAATCCAAACAGGTTATGGTGGGGAAAAATTGTGATTGAAAACCCCTTCCACCTGAAGTCTGTGGATAGTTAATACAATGTTAAACAAAAATCTGCACACCAGTCAAGCCATAAGACTTGCTTTTCCCACAGAAATCCCAAATCTGCAGTGATGTTACAACCGCAAAGGATTCTGGGTGGGCATATGCAAATTAGTTTCTGTGGGAAAAGTAAGTCTACTGCCTTAAACAAGGCCCAATCCTCCATACGAAGGTTTTTTTTTCCTAGCTTGGTCGGCAATAACCTCGGACACGTGGGTGCTAGACACGGTGCAAGATTTTCATATAGAGTGTGAGCACGCCTTCCAACTACCCAACCAATTTGTTTCTCCCTCAGAGAACGCAAGTTGATCGACGAGGAATTGTCAGCCCTCCGCGACAATCGAACTGGGGTCATAAGCAATATATTCCTGGTGGAAACAAAGGCGGACAAATGCGCCCTATCAACTTGTGCCTGCTCAATGCTAAGGTGCATTACCGCCATTTCAAAATGGAGGGCATCCATCTTCTGAGGGACCTACTCCTCTGCGCAGACTGGTTGGCGAAACTCGATTTGAAGGACGTGTATCTGACAGTCCGGGTTGCCGAACCTTCTCGAGATCAACTTCGCTTCCGTTGGAAGGACAGAGTTTGGCTCTTTATATGTCTCCCATTTGGTCTTTCCTCATCGCCCTGGTGCTTCACAAAGCTACTGCACCCGGTGATGGCCTGGCTACACACTCGGGGTGTGCACCTGATCGTATACCCGGACATCATCCTAATCATGGCCCTGGTGCGCTCTATCCATTTGCAACATCCGCGATGGACCGTAGCCCTACTCACCCGACTGGAATTAATCATCAACTGGGACAAGTCCTGCCTGACCCCATCCTGATGCATAGAATTTCTGGATTTCCGTGTTGATTCAGAGGGAGAATTGTTGAGCCTGCCGCCAGTCAAGATTCCGACAATTCACAAGGAACTGCGCGGGGCGCCTCTCCATCCATGGTTCACCCTGCGTCATTTGACACAGCTCATCGGACTGCTAGCCTCGTCTATCCAGGCAGTGTTCCCGGCTCCTCTCCACTACAGGGCTCTCCAGTGGTTAAAGATAGCTCATCTACGAGAGGGTGCGTCTTACGTGAATCTGCTTACCCTGGATGGCGAAACGAGGGCTGACCTACAGTGGTGGGTCCTCAATCTCTCTACGTGGCTGGCAGGGTGATATTTGGCAACCGGAATTCACCATAGACTTGGACATGAGTCTCCACTGGGGTGCCCACTGCGAAGGTGTGTCAAGGGGGGTCCTTGGTCGGACTCCGAATCCCGACTCCACATCAATTGCGTTGGAACTTCTGGCAGGTCTTTTTGCAATCTGGAGCTTTGCGAGGAACCAGGCACATGCGTGCATTCACCTCCGCATAAACAACATCTCCGCGATGGGATATGTCAACCACATGGGCCGCACACAATCGGCAGTCCTGGCCAAATTGGCAAAGGACTTTTGGGAGTACTGTCTGGCTCAAAATTTGGTGGTCCAAGCGGAGTATCTCCCGGGCGTACACAATATCCAGGTGGATTGGACTTCAAGGTATCTCTCAGACACTAAGACTGAAAATTTGATGCAGAGGTGTTCTCAGCTGTGTCGTCTATCTGGGGTCCTTTGGTTATCGACCTCTTTGCCTCATGGCTCAACCCACAGCTCCCATGATTTTTCAGCTGGAGACCAGACCCGACGGCGGAGGCCGTGGATGTCTTCCTGCAGGACTGGCATGGAGATCTCCTGTATGCATTCCCCCTGTTCTCCATGATTCCACGCATGCTTATTCAGGTTCGCCGCCAACTAGCTGAACAGGTGCTTGTGACTCCATTTTGGGGCTGCAGTTGTGGTTCCCTCAACTTCTGGAGATGTTGGTAGACTGTCCCAGGCTGTTGCCATCATTCCAAGGCCTGCTTTGTAATCCGACAGGAGGATGTCACCCACTACTGTGGAGGGATCCCTCCTTCTCATGGCATGGCGGATTTCGGGGGAACCCAGGAGGTCCAGGGAGTTTCGAAGACTACTCAACGATTGTTGGCGGATGCATTGGACTCCCGGAACTAGACAATCATATGGGTCAGCTTGGCGAGCTTGGGCTTGCTGGTGCCTGGCTAGGGACATGGATCCCATTTCAGCTCGTTACAACTATTCTGGAATTCCCGACTTCTCTGTTTGAACCTGGCAGGGTCTACCGTACGATCAATGTATACAGGTCGGCTATATCTTCGACCCACCAGGCGTTTGATGGTTGTCCCGCTGGCCTACATCCTTTGGTGTATCACCTTCCCCACGGTTCCCATCTCTCTCCTCCACTTAGACCTCCTTATTCCTCCACTTGTGATGTCTCTGTTGTTCTGTCTTTTGTCAATGTCTGGCTTCTATCCAGGATCTCTTGTTACGTCAGTTGTCAGCTAAATTGGTTTGTCTCTTTTGCCTCACCTCTTGCAAAAGGGTGTCGGATGTCCATGCATTGGATTTTGATGCCAGATCATACACTCAGGATAGTGTGACTTTCAATATTAACAGACGTACTAAAACCTTTATTGAGTCAATGTCGTATTCGGCATTTCCTTCGACACCAAATTTGTGTCTGATGGCATGTTTATGCGAATATGAAGATTATACCAGGCCACACCGTTCCTCTTGTATGCCCCAACTTTTCTTGTCTTTTTTACCTCCTCTTGCTCCAGTGGTGAGCGCTATGTTGTCTCGTTGATTGAAATGGATTTTGTACAAGGCTGGTATCGACATTTCTGTTTTGGAGTGCATTCTGTTAGGGGCGCATCTGCCTCCTCGATTATGGCATCTGGCGCATGTTTGGAGGACCTTATGAGGATGGCTGATTGGTCGCAAGAATCGACATTTTGTGAATTTTATTTTCAACCTAATACTCATGTGTTTTCTGCGGTAGTTGATCAGCTATAAATTTGCAATATGAGCCTCCGTGTCTTGCAATAAAATTACATGATTTTGCTATTACATGACGAAAATTCATGATGTTATTAAAGACAAGGAGGCGAGTATTGTCCCATCCGATATTATTTTTTTTTCCGTTTTTATTGATATGTTTTTTTCCCACCCATGTTGTTTGTTGTAGGGATTGGATTCGATGATATGATAAGTGGGGTATTGTATTCATGTGGTTCGGTTTGATTGTACCTATTTTGGATTTGGGTTGGGCTGTTGGTCATTTTGGGATATAGATTATACCTATAAGTCATATGGCCTTGATGTTGGTCTATAGTACCGATTTAATCCTTGGGCTCCTGTTCTTTATGTCTTTACAGCTTGATCCGGACCTGCTTACAGTGTCTTTCATTTTCCTAGGAGGATCATTATATTGATTGGAGCTGTTCCGTGGATGGATGGTTCGCTGTTGTTGATCATGTGGCCCTATGTTATGAGTTATGACCTTCTACATTTCGTTTGCTGATGGATTATGTCTGCTATTTCCTGTTTGCAGACTTTTTCTGTTATGGTGTTGCATCTTCAAGAAAGAGGAGTATATTAGGGTGGTGCCTGCTATTATACTGGGACTTGGCTGGGAGTGGCGTAGGCTACTATTTATGCATTATTTTTTCATTCTGTTTTGTATTATTTTCTGCTATTGGTGGACAGTATCTTTTCGTCATGTAATAGCAAAATCATGTAATTATACATTGAAAACCTCCTATAACTTGTTTTAAGCAATTATATCATAATGCAATGCAAAGGAGGCAAAGCCAGGGCATATATGAAGATGAGAGAAGAAATATAAACTTTTCCTCAATTATCTTCTTTTCTTTTTACTTACTGCAAGGTGCAAAAGACAGAGCTTAGAAGAATGATTGACAGAGAACTAAGATAGAGGCACCCCTTTGTAGTACAAATAGGTATAGATTTAATTTTGACACCTTATAGATACATATTTGCTAAATATTAAGATAAGTAAACATAATATTAAAAATCCTGATAAGTAATGGTTTCCCATTAACTCCTTAATGCCGTTAGGGCGTACTGTGCCGCCCCGCATTTAGTGAGTCTAAATGCCTTTAGGGTGGCATAGTACACCCTAACAATCGTGAGCTTCCCTGCCTCTGCAGACTTACCTGGATCGGCAATCCGTGGCGATCCTGGTCCGGGGGACTGCCGCTTGAGACAGGCAATCCCACAGCTTCCATTTTCATGTGATCATGATTAAATTATGTTTCAAATATAAATATTTTAAATGGAATAAAAGTCCAGTTTCTCCTGAGCAAAATGATTTATAATAAGTGTGGGTGCACTTAATATAAAAGAGGTGAATTAAGGTTGAACAGATATATAGCGCAAGTTCCAGGTTTTATTTACATTTTGTTTTGATCACAACTTGTACAATTGACTCGGTCCTTAAGGGGTTAATATATAGAACCAAAAGGCAAAGAGGTGTTACAGGAACCAGTTGATAAAATCAGCAACCTTGTGAAGTGTGCATGCTCTGGTGGATGAAGGTGAAGTCTTTATTGGATGCTAAACTTCAAGTTTTTATACAAACTGTTATTACCTCTTACCTGACATGGGAGGTTATTATAATTATAATTCTTGATGGCTTCCATGAATCTCAGACAGCTAGAGACATGTATGTATATATATATATATATATATATATATATATATATAGTGAGAAAGAGAGAGTACAAGAGAGAGACAGACAAGAGAGACAAAGAAAGCCATGTTTTCTTTTTGTGCAATGTTAGAGAGATGTTTAAAGCATGGAGTCATTCGAGAGTCTAAATGAAGATTTACATTTTCCAGGGATGGTATGGGTGACAAACTAGAAATCTAATCCCATTGTTTTCTATTGAAAATTCACAGACCAGGAGTATTATCTCTTGTTTGAATGGTCTAATATCCGATGTGAAACAAAAGATACAACCACTGTGCCTGTCACCAGTGGCTCTATTAGAAACAATCAATACAATTCCAAAGCTACACGGAGCATGGTGTGATTCCATTTACTATTCTGACCCCAAGAGAAGAAAATCAGGTAATTAAATGCGAGAAATCATACAACAGGGGGAGCCTCTTTCTGCTCTGTTGGGAATGTGAAGATACTTACTCAGCCATAGAGGACAGAAGATGGTGGAAAAAAAGAGGCAGCATAGTGTTATACAAAAGGTTTACATTGCTCCTAAATGTCCCAAGTAGCAATCACAGTTTGTTGTCAGGAACTAACAAGCCAGCCATGTCCTTCTCAAGTGGAACAACTTCCCATCAGTTTGAAAAGGCTTGGCTACAAGTACAATTCACTCAAAGTGATATGGTTTATGCTTCCAGATTCCATTGTTTTGTTTAATTGAAATGCTTGTGAAGGAGGTGTGGCTGTTTAATCATAACCCACACAAAAGAAATGTCAGTCATTAAGGCATGTTTTAAAAAGACATATCGAAAAGAGTGGCTTAACTAGTCTCATGTTGCTTTTTGAGTAACATTTAAAAAAACAACTTATGATATGATATTACTAATGGCATTTAAGAGAAAATAGCCATATAACCATTACTTATAAGTTATGCATCCAACGCCCTTTTATCACTTTAAGTTTGTATTATTTTCTAAATTTATAACATTTAAGTAAAGGTTATATAACTATTTTCTCTGGATAGACATTCTAATATAATCTGCTGCACACATCTACGATTTAATGTTATCAATGGAGAGGAGCTGGAGAAAGAGATATATCACTAACAAGTTCATGTCTGATATAACAGCAGCTGCTTTTCAGGAGTGTAATTCCTGCCTATCTCATACACAATAGTTTATTGCATGTTTTATGCAGATATCAAGAAATGTTGTGTCCTCTGTGCTAAAATATTCACTAGCTGTTGTTAAGAGATTATCAGGAATAGCTATAGCATTTCTGGTAACTCATAAAAACATCACCCCTCCAGTATAAGTTTGAGTCATTTTAAAGGACCACTATAGTGCCAGGAAAACATACTTGTTTTCCTGGCACTATAGTGCCCTCAGGGTGCCCCCACCCTCCGGGTCCCACTCCTGCCGAGCTGGATGGAGAGGAAGGTGTTAAACACTTACCTTTCTCCAGCGCCGGGCTCCCTCGGTGCTGGAGACTCTCCGCCTCCTTTCCCCGTCATCGGCTGAATGCGCATGTGCGGCAAGATTCTCAATGCTTTCCTATGGAAGCTGGCAGTGAGAAGCGTGAAAGCGCCTCTAGCGGCTGTCAATGAGACAGCCACTAGAGGCTGAATTAACCCTAAAGTAAACATAGCAGTTTCTATGAAACTGCTATGTTTACAGCATAAAGGGTTAATCCTAGGTGGACCTGGCATCCAGACCACTTCATTAAGCTGAAGTGGTCTGGGTGCCTATAGTGGTCCTTTAATTTTGAATAAACGTGAGAAGACTACAATCATGTTAATGTTCTGGTTTATTTTGGAAGTTTTAGCGTAAATCACTGATGAACATTTGATTAGATATGTCTCTGAATTTGTCTTTGCTTTCCTTATGCTGTTGCCCATCTATTCTGACAACATACAGCAGCTGAAGCACTGGTAGCAGTGACTGCTAAATTTGTGCATGGCAAAAATATTATGGTTTGTCCAAAAAAAGAAAAAAATCAGGAAATTTAGAAATTGCCCGAACATTTTCCATAAACATTATATATATATATTTTGCAGTACACTGATATGCACCTTTTATGCTAGGGTTTACATAAATGTAAATAAAATGTTGTTTTTTCACTACTGCTAAATTTTATTATTATTATTTTTTTACTGGCTGTCTAACCATCAATCATTTTATTTTTGTACTAATTGCCTTTTTTTTTGTGTTACACAAAGTTGGAACTCCGAATCACAAGAAAGGGTTGGTCCATGGTCCATTTGTTTGTGTAGTGATTCCTCCATGTCCAAGGTTTCTGATCTGCAGTCCGAAGAAGTTTAGCTTATTTAAAGTCTGCTTTAGACAGTTGTCTAGGCCACTTTAATAGTGGAGTGAGCCCTGAACGTCATCTATATTTATATATATTTTTAATTGATCAGTTTATTCATTACCAATAATTAATAAAGCACTCACATGTTTAATACAAATAATAAATCCTTAGTTAAGCATTCATTGAAGGCTGAGCCTGTTTAACTATTTTTGAATAACTACTCTGTTACTAAGTACATTTAGACTTGTGTTTCAGTTGGATTAGCAAGTACTGCAGGTCTTATTTGTAATTTCCTCTCGTAGAACAGTAATAATGTGTGTTTGACTCTAATCTTTTTTTTTTTCCTAAGGAATTAGTTTGTCAGGTAGTCTGCATGAGTCTGATTCTTGTTGATTTAAGTGAAGTTCTGTTTTTCTTTTTTTTATACTTAGTTTTTTGAAAACATATGTAACCACCTATTCGTCAGACAGAGGCACACTTTTATTTTATCCTGGTGTTTTATGTTCTGAATTATCTCTGGTGTGGGTTTAGTTGTAAGCCTTTGCACCTAGTGTGCAGCATAATGAAAGTTATCAAGGTATCTAGAGTGCTTTACTGCCACAAGGCACATTTGTTTGTAGAGTTTAATAAAGATTATGTACATAATTAAGTGCAGAATATCCAAATATATCATATCACAAACCTTAAGATTTTTTACACAAGTCACATAAATAAAGAATTATTATGATGCAGTGTTTTTTTAAGGTGGCTAAAGTCTGGGGATATAATGTATACCTCAGTGAATTGATGACCTACCTATGGATCAATGCCAACATCAAAGTAGCAAGATGCTCCCTGCTATCAAATCATGATTACAGAGCTGAACCATTCAGGTATCTCTATAAAAAGTCTATGTAGCAACTCATTCCTCCAAGGAAAGAAAGATATGGTAATTCCCAGAGATTGTCAATGATCTGGAACGGTTTATTAAACAGCTACCGTACCAATATCGCTTCTGTAAGATGTTTAACGTGTTAAATATTAAATAACAACATATTGGCTACTGCGCCCCTATTTGTATGCTTCCTATCAGATATAATATATATATATATATATACATATATATATATATATTAAAGACCACTTTCATATATATCACCTCTGATAGGAAGCATGCAAATATGTATAAATATATAAAGAGGCCACTGCAATCACGGAACACCATTGCCATTAAGGGATGCACGTCGTCTGCAACAATCTCTAGGTGGGTAGAACACGTCAAAGTAACATCCACATGAATGTCAGGAGCCAAGCACAACATTTCCCAGAGCATAACACTGTTTCCGCCAGTCTAATTTCTTCAAATAGGGCATCCTGCTGCCATTTCTTCCCCAGGTAAATGACGCACACTCAATCTGCCATCCACCTGATCTAGAAAACGTGATTCATCAGATGAGTCAACTTTCTCCCATTGCTCTAAGGTCTGAGGCTCACGTCCCCATTGAAGTTGCTTTTAGTGGTGTACATAGGTCATCATAGGCACTCTGACTGGTCTGTGGCTGTGCAGCCCAATATGCAGCAAACTGTGATGTACTGTGTGCAATTTAAGCTACAGTAGCTCTTCTGTGTGATAGGACCAAACAAGCTAGTTTTCACTACTCAAATACATCAATGAGCCTTGGGCACCCATGTCCCTTATGCAGGTTCACCGGCTGTCCTTCCTTGCACCACTTTTGGTAGGTAATAACCACTGCATACCCAGACCACCCCACAAGACTTACTGTTTGGAGATGCTGTGACCCAGTTGTCAAGCCATTTGGCTCTTGTTAAACTCACTTATATCTTTTCGCTTACCTATTTTTCCCTTGACAGTTGCCATTGTAATAATATAATCAATGTTATTCACTTCACGTGTTAATGCTGTGGCTGATCAGAATATATGGCCTAACCCTTTCCTCTTGAAAATCCTAATATTAACAGGATTCTTGCTCGTGGTGGTGTAAGCTAGTTTTAATTTATTTGCAGCAACCAGGCAAGAGTGTGATTAAACACAATGACCTTGATTTAATATTGTTGAATATGCTTTTGAAGTGATCACAACCTGTTAGAAAAACTTTCAAATCATTTAACTACAAAACTCATCCCCACATTTTAGTATATGACAGGAACCTTCAGCCATATATACATTCAGCTTTGGTCAGTGGTCAGGATATGCTTGAAAAATGACAGTCTCTATGGTCTTCCTCACTTCTCTCCCTGCATAGAAGCAGTGAAGACCATAGAGACTAACTGTCAGTTTACAAGCACTATCTGACCCAAGATGTATGCATATAGGGTGAAGGATCCTGTCATGTACTAAAGGTAGGGATATGTTTCTCATTTTTTTTTTTACATATACTTTATTTAAAAATCATAATTTCCTTTCAAAAATTAAGGGGAAGGTTATTATATAAAAAAAAATAGTGTGGAAGTTACAGTAGTCCTTTCATTTCTTGATTGGTTACAACTCCCCTCACCAGAATATATATATTCTAAAATGTCAGAGGGGTGGAGCCCCCAATGCTGTTGCAATAATCATAAGCATCTAATCATAAGATTTTGAGGCATTATTGACACAATTTTTGGCTGGATATTTTAGCTGTTCTTACGGAGCTCCAAGCGAGCTATATAATCTGTAGTTAAATTATTAAATTTAAGCAAATCCCTCTTAATGTTGTTCAGCTGTTATTAATAATATAAGAGAGGTTTAAATGCTTCCTCATGTCCCCACCTGCCATGTCACAGGTAGGGGCTGTCTATTAAACAGTTAGCAGCCAGTGGTTTCTGTCATAAAAAGATAGTATCCACAAAAAGAAAGGGACTGCACACAGAAAAAAAAACCTTATCAATTCATAAATATCACTATGTGTGCTTCCATTACACAAGGTGGCAAACTTCAAATCCCATACTATAAGTAAGGAAGAAGTCTGGGCACTCCACACTATGTAATGTACAGGCTTTAATAGGTATTATATATGTATAGTAGGTACAAAGAATTACATTTTGGTCGCACAATGTGGTATTTGGCAACTTGGCAACTTAGCACTTACTTGACAAAGGCCACATTGTACGGTCAAAATGTGGGTTTCATACCCAGTTACACCTATTAAAGCCTGCTCATCACACATTATGGAATGCTAGGACTTCTTTTTTACTTATCAAAGAGACTAGCAATTATGCAGCAATAGAGTGATAATATTGATAATAATCATTGCCCTTACAGTGAAGTAATTAAATGTATTTTATTATTAAAATAATAAACCATGAAAAATATAGGGTCTCCCTCACACCTCCACACGTGGCAAGTGAGTTGGCTATGAGGTGCTTGCCTAACTTAAAGGGACACTGTAGGCATCCAGACCACTTCAGCTCATTGGAGTGGTCTGGGTGCAATATCCTATGTCCCTTAACCCTGCAAAAGGTAATTATTGCAGTATATGAAAAACTGCAATAATTACCTTGCAGGGTTAACTCCTGGTAGACAGCCAGTAGAGGGACTTCTGGAATTGAAACAGACCTTTGATCCGTTATCTGACACTGGATGTCCTCACGCTCTGCATGAGGACTTCCAGCATCAGATTTTTCCCATAGGAAAGCATTGAATATAGCTTTCCTATGAGGAAATCCTAATGCGAGCACGGCCTTTGCCACGCATGCGCGTTAGGTCTCCACCGCTGGTTGACGTCGGCTGACAGAGCCTAACCCTGCATAGAGGGACATTGGTGCTGGATTCAGGTGAGTGACTGAAGGGGCTTTTACCTTTTCAGCCGGGTGGGAGGGGGAGCGCGAGGGTGGGGGGCACTGTAGGATTCTATAGTGCCAGGAAAACTGGTTTAAATTTAGGATGGGTTATTCAAGATATATTAAAAGTGCAAAATAGCACTATATTGCTATTATAATATTAATATATTATATCACATTATATTAATGAAAAATAGCATATTACTTCATAGAAAATACAATTTGGTCCATACACAAGCCAAATTATTAGCATTTGTATAGATATTATATGTGCATCTGCTTCCTTTTACTATTGGGTGGATACATGCAAATAACTTGCATACTTATTATAATGGGTAAAAAAATTGAATACATACAATAATGATGATTTTGTTAGCACAATTTGCAGAATAGGTAGTATTATATACCCAAAGTAGCCAGTTCATCCTGCACATACAGTATCTGAAAAAGAAAGGTGTACCTTTCATTTTTGGATACTGTTTAGTTAGTTGAGTTAATAAACCCATGAAAGGTATGTCATACATGCATGTTTTCTTATCTTAATTAAATCTTATATAAGCCATTGTCTATATTCCCATCATACTAGTATTTATTTACATTTACAAAACACATTCATCACTGCACACATACAACATTTAATGGAAACATTAAAATAGTTTTTTTTTCCTAAAAGTGATCTAATGTTTTGTTAAAAAACAGCAAATTTTCACCTTATGTAATAATGCTTATATTGTTAAAATACATGCTATCCCTTCTGTAATTATAACTGTGTTGTGCCTGACTAGGTCTGAGCAGATGAATGCATCCTTTTGGCTATTCATCTTGAAGTGAATATGCTTCAATGATTTATTATTTAATGTGTTTTCCTGTTGACCTGATGTTGATTAGAAGATAATGCATTCTGCTTCCAAATAATGGGTACAAACAGATCGGGGGAGGTGTGGTAACACCCATGCAGACATATTAATGACTAAGAAAATGTTACTATGATTTATAAATAATGGGGAACAAGAAAATCAAATTAATTTTGTGCAGTTCATGCAACACAAAAAAATGCAAATTTGATTGATGAGTTTCCTTTTAAAGATATTACTTAAAAAAATATTGTTACTTTCTTATGCCACAATACAGAATAATACAATTTTCTATTGTATTCATTGAAACTATGATAGAATCTAAAGAAACAAACTTGCCATGTTGCTAAATGAGAGCATTACTAATTGTTGACTACATTTATTTAAGAAATGGTCTAGAATCTAGATGGATTGTGACCCATGGATTGTGATTGTGGACTGACACACATACGCTATATTGTGTTAAATATGCCCTTTAAAATGACTCATGTGAAATTAATCGATGCATGGAAACAGTAAAGCATATCAATATTTGTAGAGTTTGTATTAAATACAAACTACCCAAGACCCCATGCACCCTCTGCATTCTATTGTCTACTGTTTGTTGCTAGGCAACAGAGATATCTAAGATTGCGGTGTCACCCATTTCTTTATCCTTGCTTCCCAGATGGTTACAAATTTCTGAGAATGAAGGCACCTATGCATGATTCGTGTTTATTCAAAGGGGCCACCTAAGAAAGCAGATACAGAATAGACAATAAAGGTCCTCCTGCCAGACCACCACTCTCCAAAAACATTTAAAGGGGCACACACAGAAGGTGCAATGCATGGGTTAGGTTACAATTTAATTACTGTTAAGGTGGATATTTTCATTGTTTTTTTTTTTTTTTTTTACTAAAAAAAAAACCACAATTGTGCTGTATAACCCCATACTTCCAGCCTATTTTCCCCAACTTGCAGGGCACTCATTTCTGCTGTAAAAAATATTGTTGTCATGGTTTCAAGAAGTTGTAGTTCAGCTGTTAAGCTTGTACAGATAAAAGCTGACCATTGAAGTACAACTTCAACCTTTACTGTTAAGTAAGTGAGCATCATAACGAGTCACAATGAGTCACTTTTTGGTTTAGTGAGTGCCTACTTCAGAAACACAAAATCTAGTGATATGCCCTAAGACTGAGTATATTTTTTAATTTGTTTATATTATGCTTTAAAAATGGTCATCTGAAGCCAAGAGTGTCCCTCTGTGAGCTGAAGAAGTGAGCTAAACAAGTGCCAAGTTTATAATAAATGATCACACTTCTCTCTTAGCCAAAAGCTAGAACAAGTACAGGAATATTGAGAGATTTATTTTAACTTACTGACAGGGGAAGTTCTAAACAGGTTTCACCATGGAAACCAATGGAATGTTCCTGTTCCTCTCAATTATTCCATGCTAGTGGGATAACCCTCAATTGTTCTATAATTTGCCTTTATTTTTTCCTCCACAATGTATAGTACTTTTTAAGAACTGGACTATTTTGTATATGTTTATATTTTTGCATTAGTGATATAATTTTAGGCTGACTGTTTAAACATTTTGATGAATCTATTTCATATCATCACACCAACAAAAGACTGAAATTGGTATTACCTTTGCAAAAACGAATTTGATTTCATTATTACACTGATTTTGTTGTACGTTAGAGATTTAAAATTATGCCTTTTGTTTAATCGCCAGATAAACAAAATACAGAAAAAAACAGTACTTTATATCAAAAAGAATCTGAGGATACAGTTCTCGTAAAAAATGAAAACTATCTGATTAGTTCACCAGTAAAGTGTTGATATAAAACAAATCGCAGTTTGTTTACTATGGCAGGATTTATGGACCGTTGAAAAGGGAATTGCAAATTTTAGGACAAGGAATCAAAGCAAGAAAAAAAATATTATAAAACAATTAAAAAAAACAAAAAGAAAACAGATTTTCAGAATCTACTTTTTGTTTTGTTTTGTTCTGGTTTTTAAATCTGCTTTTTGGTTTGTTTGGGCATTTGGAGGTGCCCTACAAGAAAGCAAATTTGTGAATGGTATTTTCTTTTTTTTTCTTCCTATATCTTCTCGTTAGTGGCAATGTTAATGGGTATTTTATTGTTTTTTTTTTCCTATTTTGTGTTTGCATTAAGAAAAATAAAGAAATAAAATAAAAATAAGAAAAATAAAATAATGCAATTTTCAGACCTATTTCACTTTAAATATGGCATTTCAGGTTTTGAAAATAAACACCTTTCACAATTTGCCTCAAAATATTTTCTCACAATTTGCAGTAGTATTCCAATAGATATGCCTGATGAGAATGGAATCCATAATGAAGCTTTACAAGCTGCTATTCAATAAATTGTCAGAAGTTCGAAGTCAGTTTCAGATTTTAGGCCAAAACAAGAAAACTGGAAACACTCTCCTTGTTGGCAATGTTTTCAGTTCACCTATTATGACCTACAATTTAATTTTGAATTCCTAACAACTCACACTTTAGTAAATAATCAAGAAAGTGTATAATCTTCTTGACCTCATTCTTTTACAGATGCATATATATCATTGCATAGCTCCTGAAGTAGGAGATGCAAGGCCAACACAAATTTTAATGTTAATGCCAATGCCAGCATTCCAGCCCTTGCCTCTTCACCCCTCCTTATGTTCCAGTGGGAGTAGAAATAAGTCCTCCTATAACTTGTTAACTGGTTGTCTTTATGTAGCATCTGTTTACATTAGTAATGTAATTGCAGTGATAATAAGCTCATTGATTTAGCAACTAAGAAAATAATCACTAAGGACATCACATTTGTCTTGCTTTGCTTGACAGCCTGAATAGACAATGTCAGTTCCTGCCATTGTCTTGCAAGAAAAGGAGCAGTAGCAGCCGTCACTTTCCTGACATCTACCTACATAGTTAAAAAGAAGTTTGCTACACCCAATTTGCAATGAGTAAATATATTTGCTGTGCTGGCTCAAGCTAAACATTAAAAAAACATTTCCGATCTTGACATTTTTAGTGATGGTGCATCAGGTCTCTATTTGCTAACATCTATCAGTGTTAAGTAAAACATTGAAGAAAACGCCAAGTTAAAACATGTGGGTGAAATAAACAATAGGTGACCCTTCTCTGAAGAGTTCACCCCTTGGTTAACCTCTTGCTAGCCTTTTTTGGAAGGGAAACATAATGAACATGGTTTTACAAGGGCAGATAGATCACATTTCAGGACACACAGCCCTGTTTACAACAGTGTGTATTTTTAACGGTTGTTTGCTAAGTAAATGATGGAGGAAATCAACTTTCATCAAGTACAAATGAAATCCATATGAGCTGTTTGGTTTAAATTCTCTCCCTGTATAATAGGATCCAACCCATCTTGAACAGATTATATCTTGTTAAAGTGTTACTATTTCATATTCTCACAAACAAACAAATTACATGGTATGAGGCTCAAGAAATACCTTCTAGCATTGCCAAGTAAACCAAACAGCTCTATAAATTTAAAACATGTCTATATAATGAGGAGATCATTCTTAAATGCATATTCTTAATTTGAAACCCATTATCTCTAGAATGCAAGATCATTTGAGCAGAGCCCTCAACCCCATCTGTTCCTGTGCATCCAACTTCTCTGGTTCTAAATACCTGTCTGTTAGTCCACTCATTGTACAGCACTGTGGGATTTTTTTTACATTTTATAAATAATAATAATAAAGAAAAATTTTATGAGACTAAAAAAGTTATTCTCTAGTGTTAGATTCATGATCCTGACCCTTTTTCCTTGTTTTCTGTTGTTTTGGGTTTAATTATATCCATTCGACACAATAACATGTGTGATTTTAGGGATATATGACATGTGCAATGATACAGAGCGCAAGCAGACTAGAAATTCTGCTGCACCACCTACGGCAACAACATATTGGCTGGGACTACTGAGTACTCCCCAACAAGCCTAAGCAATATACACTGAGCAAAATTATAAACGCAACAATTTTGTTTTTGCCCCCATTTTTCACGAGTTGAACTCAATGATCTAAGATTTTTTCTATGTACACAAAAGGCCTAGTTCTCTCAAATATTGTTTACAAATCTGTCTAAATCTGTGTTAGTGAACACTTCTCCTTTGCCGAGAAAATCCATCCACCTTACAGGTGTGGCATATCAAAATGCTGATTAGACAGCATGATTGTTGCAAAGGTGTGCCTTACCTTAGCTGGCCACAATAAATGTCCTCTCAGAAATGTGCAGTTTTACTGTATTGAGGGTATCTGGGGGGTCCGAAAACCAGTCAGTATCTGGTGTGACCACCATTTGCCTCACGCAGTGCAACACATCCTTCTCATAGATTTAATCAGGTTATTGATTGTAGCCTGTGGAATGTTTGTCCACTCCTCTTCAATGGCTGTGCAAAGTTGCTGGATATTGGCAGGACCTGGAACAAGCTGTCGCATATGCCGAACCAGAGCATCCCAAACATGCTCAATGGGTGACACGTCCAGTAAGTATGCTGGCCATGCAAGAACTGGGATGTTTTCAGCTTCCAGGAATTGTGTACAGATCATTGGAATATGGGACTGTACATTTTCATGCTGCAACATGAGGTGATGGTCGTGGATGAATGGCACAACAATGGGCCTGCGGATCTTGTCATGGTATCTCATGCAGATGAGCTTCCTGAGATGGTTTCTGACAGTTTGTGCAGAAATTCTTTGGTTATGCAAACCGATTGTTGCAGCAGCTGTCCGGGTGGCTGCTCTCAGATGATCTTGGAGGTGAAGATGCTGGACGTGGAGGTCCTGAGCTGGTGTGGTTACACATGGTCTGCGGTTGTGAGGCCGGTTGGATGTACTGCCAAATGCTCTGAATTGCCTTTGGAGGTGGCTTATGGTAGAGAAATGAACATTCAGTTCACAGGCAACAGCTCTAGTGGACATTCCTGCAGACGGCATGCCAATTGCACGCTCCCTCACTACTTGTGACATCTTCAGCATTGTGCTGTGTGATAAAACTGCACATTTTAGAGTGGCCTTTTTTTGTGGCCAACCTAAAGCACACCTTTGCAATAATCATGCTGTCTAATCAGCATCTTGATATGTCATACCTGTGAGGTGGATGAATTATCTCGGCAAAGGAGAAGTGCTCACTAACACACATTTAGACAGATTTGTGAACAACATTTGAGAGAAATAGGCCTTTTGTGTACATAGAAAAAGTCTTAGATCTTTGAGTTCAGCTTATAAAAAAGGGGGTCAAAAACAAAAGTATTGTGTTTATAATTTTGTTCAGTGTAGAAGATGAATCAGGAGGGTGTATCACCTCTATTCCAAGAATCCTGTATCATAATCAAGCTGCCAGCCATAATGGGGTCCAAGGGCGTTGATATCAAACATACCTCGGACTTGAATCCAAAGCAAGTCACAGTGACCCCAAGGCAAGACATAAACACATACTCATGTTTTTGGTGATAAATATGTTTTTGGTGATATGACTATGGAGATAAATATGTTTATGTAAGCATATATGTGTGTACAAACATTTATTATGTAGTAGGTATATATAGTTATCTATGTTGGCTAAATCAAGACACAGTGTAATATGTCATGTGTTGTTGTTCATCTGAGGTTTCTATTTGCATAAGGAACAGATTATTGTTATGTCCTGACATGTAAAATCATATCATTCAAAGAGGGTGTACTTCCTTTTAACCACGACTGTATCTGGGATATGTGCCACTATGGAAACACATGGACATAAAGGAATGAATATTGAGACTCATGTTCATACACAAGCATGTAAACAAAGAAAAATACAAATATACTCACACAGTGATAAAACCATGTAAATACATGATGCCCACCTCCTATCCACACCTACCCTTCTGCCTTGACCTTAGTAGTTCTCCAGGACAAATGCAGTCTTGCCAGTCTTTATTTTCCCCTCCTGCATGCTATGGAATCTCTCCATGACATGTCCTGTACTTTTAGATACCGAGAACCATGCAGCAGACTCCCTCACAATGAGCACATATCTTTGAACCTGGGAATTAGAGAAGAGCAGAAGAAGAGAACTCTGCCTGTGTGCACTATAGCTCTGCCTGACTCTTTTGTCAAATGCGATGTTCTAACATGATGGAAGTTAATCCTTAACATTAAATGGATCGATGCAGTTCTGACACATGTCTGCAGAATGCCAGGACTTTAATGACTAACTTTAGTGAGGTAGAGTTAGCCACTTGTATGACAGAGTGAAGGGAAATACTGCTCTTCAGTCATCCAGCTATCCAGCCTCACTATTACAGTGTAAACCAGATAAGAGAACTAGGGGCTAAAAACACAATTGGTGAAAAAATCCACACAAATTCCACTTGGTGCTCTAACCTGGCCAGCCCCACCTCCTCAGCAATGTCCCTTCTAGGGGGTATGGTGAGACTCCTAAAGGGGTTAAGGAGAGACACCTATGGATGCTAAGGAGTAACACATATGGGGGCAATGAAGAGACCATAGGCATGGTAAAGGAAGAAATACAAAATTTGGAAGAGGGAACCTTGGGGTATGTGAAATTCATTTGCCATACCAGGGCCTTAATTCTGCTGAACGTCATAGAAATTATATTTTGCCCAGCACCTACAGAACCTAATCTTTAAATATAAGAAATGAGATCTACAATTGCTCAGCTGGAGTTAAGGTTTGTCTGAGTATTGCAGGAATGGGTGGTGGGGTGGGAGGGGCATCACAAAGGGCGCCTGGATGTGTAAAGCCATTTGTGCCTAGTGCATTTATTAAGAGATTATGAAGAATCTAAATCAACTTTCAATATTTTTCCCTTCTAATTTTAAAGTCAGAGATGCAGGGCACTGTCTATCTATTTATATGTCTGTTGGTCTGTCTGTCATTCCATGTGCATGTATGTCTATCTATCTATCTAACTATCTATCATCTGTCTAATTTATTAACATCTTACAAAGTCTTATTTAATGTGCTTTTAAGTGAGGACTGATTTCATTGCATGTTTTTGTTATTGGATTAAAAGTCAGCCTAAGCATTGATTAGGGCTCATCATTTGTTTCCACTGGGTCTATGTTTTGTAGAAAAATATTTTGAGCTACAAAGGGCTTCAAAGGTAAATGTCATATAAACAGTAAATAAGCTTTTGCAGTTGTGTTGTTTAAGAATATTTTGCCATATTGTATACCACACTGCATTCCTTACCTTTAAAGATGATTCATTTCATGACCTGTGACATTGAGTCAATATAAAGAATAAACTCTCAAAACATGCCACCAAACTGTGTATACTATCCTGTACTATTTTCAAAGACTTTGTGTAGTATGTTTGGTTCTTTGTCACAATTTCTAAAGAGATTGTTCAAATCTACAAAATATTTTCATGGAGAATTTATTTACAAAACTATTGTAAAAGACTGTAATAAACAGTTTGTATGTATGTCTGTATATACAGTAATTACTTGTGACGATAGTACCCATTCTTAGTGTACATTAATTCTAAGGGCTCAGTGGCAGTGGCTGCAATGGAGCTTTATTGGTGTATACGTTATTTCATCTTCTGATTTGCAATTTGAATGAGAAATAATTAACCCGATGGTCTTCAACCACTAGGTATGATTACACACTCAGAGATGTCAAGTTTCCAATTACAATATTAATTTCTGGGGATTTACCATATACGAATAAAGCAATGTAGAACAGAAATAGACTGGACTTGGCATATCATGCAACAATAAAATGAATTTCTTTTGGGAGGTTCCTACATTTTGCTTATCTAAACAAATGCAGTTCAGATTACGTTTGTGATCTTAAATTTGAAATTCACTTTAAATTCACTTGGAATTCACACTTCAGTAAATTAAAAAACAACAATTAATTACAAGCAAATATGGCGCTATCACAACATTTTTCTTTACCCTTTTAAATAAATTAGCAGCACCTTTTCAGTGTATTTAGCTCTTTTTCACACTACAGAAAATCTAAAATCAGAAAAAATAAAGTGTGCTGTTTAAATCGTTACTTCAATTTTTGTGCAATATACAATTAAAGTGCTTAAACAACAGCAAAAAAGTGCTTTTGCAATACTGTGCAAACACATTAACTCATGTTTAAATTAAGTGCAAAAACCAATGTGTGCAAACCAGCAATTCTTAAAAGAAATTTCTCTGAAAGGGCTTATGGTATCGGTGCACTCCAAACCTCAACAAGGACAAATATTATACTTGCATTATGCAGAGTTCAACATGAAAGAGAAAAAAACATAGCATAATATCGTCTGGATAAAAGATGATATTATAGAACTAGATATGTTTTTAAACACTCGAAAACATGGAGCAGGTACAAGACTGCTCAGGCTATATGCACTCTCAATATATATTCTCCATTGTTTATAGGGAAACGATGGATAACCGAGATCAAAATGTAAACAAACTTTGTTCCATAAAAGCAGAGAAACACATCTTCTTACGGGACTGGTGAGATCTCCGTCTCACCAGTCCCGTAAGAAACTTTACACAATCCCCGGTAGTCTCAGTTGCCGGCACCCCTGGATTCCCAGGATACAATGCGGAGTCTGACTACGTCCTTAGTATTACGTTCCTACCCTCAGCGTGATGACGCGTTTTGCCACTCCTGGCTTCCTCGGAACACTTTAGTAAATATCTTTTCAGCTTCATATAAATCTTACATCAGTGACATCGATATCCAAATTTACATCTCTTCCTTTAAACTTTCCATTACTAATAATGGGATATGTTATAACCAAAACAAATACAGAAACCCAAAAGAAAACCCTGTGATAAATAAAAAAGTCATTTGGTATTTAGCAACCAAGCTAGCTAGAAATAAGTTAAGATAATTGAGCAATGAGACTGTAGGAGCATGATCTATACACCAAATCTGCTTTATAAAGATATAGTTGTTTAGAAGCCCCATAAATAGACATGTGTGAATGATCAAGAACATTTCTTATAATACTATAATACTTTTACTAAATGTGGGGTTTGAAAGTACACACAAAATGTTTCAGTTAATTAATTAATGTATTTTATGTATAGTATACAGCCTACTTACTATTGCCAGGTTTAGTACTTTTCTGATCTTTTCAGTTGAACTAGGTGATGTAGTCAAGATTTGCACAGTTGTATGAGCCTTGTAATAAAGGTAAATATCTTTAAATCTTTTTCTGGGTAGTAAGACTTTGCCTGTCTTTGGAGCAGCTTAGAACAACTGTTATCTTTGAGACACACATCTGAGATATTTATTATTTGCAACTGAATGCTCCAAAGTGGTGTATAACAGAGAAAATGTGACCACTATATTGAATTCAAATGTATTTCTTTTTATTCTCATTTTGATTTAAGTTGGTTTTGCAGGTTTATAGAATAGGAAAATGGACATTCATTTTTTTATGTTGAATGTTTTTCTACTTGTTGTGGGGAATCGGATGAGGCATTTGAAGAGAAATCACATAATTAACTATAGTTAATCTTAACTCTCATATCCCTAGAGAGCAATTTGCAATGCAGTAGACAATATATTAGAGTGAATTCAAAATGTATTAATGTAAATGGTTCATCCAGTTTAAAATGAATTAAGAAGAACAAATCCTCATTAAATGCACACAATCCACAGATGTATAATTGAAAATAGGGATGAAAAATATTTACTTTATTTCAACTCTATCTCATCCACACACACTGCCTCTTTCTCTCCCTTTATAGTGTTTTGCCTTTTTTCTCTCCTTAATTTCCATCAATCTGTTTTGTTTTCTGATTCTTTGAATAACAAATCTTAAGTTAATTAATGCATCCCTTATTTAATCCATGTTTCAGTAACACTTAATAATAAAGGGACTCTAGGAATAATTTATTTTTTTTAAGTTGAAAGAAACGTGGCTTTTAAATAAAGGTCTGCGAATCCTGTACATGCCAAAACGTGGTGCTATTATAAACAATATTGAGTTACTGTGTCATGATTGGCTGAAATAAATCACAAAATAGGGAGGGACATTTCCATTAAGTCCCTTTAAGTCTGTCTCTATATATAATATTGTGGTCAGTAATTGTATTTGGAAATTTTAGAGAGTATTTTGGATCCCAAGTTACCTTCCAGATTACATTTTTAAATGATAATTCAATATTTGGGGTGGTAATGATTTTGAGAAAGCCAACGTACTAATCATTAATACAATTTAAGATTGCATTTTGCACACAAAGTCAATTATATCACTTGCAATATATTGTAGCCTATTGTGTATCTTACAACTATACTGTTAGGTGGGTGACTAAAACTAAACATAGATATTTTTACATTGCGTTACAGACTGGTGCACAGTGAGAAAATTCAGCTTGGCCGAACTATTTTTTTTCAAAGTAGAACCTGAATTTGTGACAAAAGTTTTAATATGATAATATATATATATATATATGTTTTGCAAAAAAATTTCCCATATTTTTCCACTATTTGGTTCACAGATCAAGTAAAAAAAAGTAACTAATAGATAAGTTAAACATCTGAAAGGCTTCTCTCTGAGGTTGGGACATTCCTATGAGTCACGCCTCTATCGAGCGTGACTCGTAGGAATGTTCCAACCTCAGATAGGAGCCTATCAGAAGTGGAATCATGAGAGGGATTGAAATGGTGGCTTCTCCATATGGAGGCATGGAATGGATATTTGGATAGGCGCCCAATGTTATAATATAATCGGATACCAGCTTACATGGCTGGGGAACGCGTTGTGGGAATATCGCCATCAGAGGCAGATGGTCAAGAGAGGAACCTACGCTGCACATCAATGGCCTGGAATTATTGCCATTCGCAGCCTCGCACCCAACCAAGCAAAGTACTGCATACTCCTCAGAATGGACAATGTATCAGCAGTGGGCAAGAAATTTGAAGTTGTTAGCAAACTTGGCAAAGGACTTTTGGCAGTTCTGCCTTGGCAACAAGGTTTCAGTCATTGCAAACACATTCCAGGATTGGATAATTCATGGGCATACTGGAATTCCAGCTACCTTCAAGATGCCAGGGATTGGCCCTTACATGACTCGATCTTCCAGAGGATCAGTCAATTGTGGGGTCCGCTGGACATTGACCTGTTTGCATCCAGGCTGAATTCTCAACTATCCCGTTACTACAGTTGGAGACCGGATCCGACCGCCCTGGCTATGAATGCATTCCTTCAGGATTGGACACCCACACGTCACTACGTGTTAGTGAGGATAGGTAGGTAAGAGCAGTGTTATGTAAACAAGTGCCAGAAATTTAATTGAGCCTTAGACCTAGCCAGTGTTAAAACTGACAGAAAGGTATAAGTTGGAGGTGCAGGTGGACAGGAAGATGACCTACAGCATTCATTATACACTGTAGCTGGGCAAGCTAAGAATTAGTAAGACCAGTGAGAAGTGGTTTGCAGTAGACAAGGTGAGAGAGGATAGCAACATTAACTAGCACCATACTACATCCAGCAACAATTGATTTAAACTTTTATAGCCCATGTGCAGAGTTATTGGGATTTTTTTTATATAAGAATACTAATATAGACTGATGTCCAGTAATCTGTTTTTCAGAAAAACTACAGGATTTTGCCAACTGTACAATGCATATGATTTACAGGATCATTTGTACAGGTAATTTATAGTGCCTAGTGATGTCTATAGTGAAAACTATTTCATTGCTTGTGATGAATGATTATGCATAAACACAAAAAAATAATATATTTGTTCAAACAAATATGGAAAGCACCGGGAAAGAAATATGACCTAGGTCTGCCATGTATACATATAAAATATATAAGTCTATGGATGTAAAAAAAAATGTAAGTCAAACTATCTTATCAGAAATGTTCTGAAATAAATACTCTATTTACTTGTAAAGTAAAAAAAAAACAAAAAAAACCCCAACAAAGTGGTAATAATGGATTCTCTTAAATTATCCTTATCAGTTGCTCATAAACCTTAATAAAATTAAACTATCCAATTATTTCCTCTTTGTGAGCGAATAGGAGAGAAAATTGCATATTAGCTTTTATCAATCTGGCTGAATAAATGTTAAGTTTTCCCAGTTAAAAGCTTTCCTTTTAGACCCACTCAAGTGAAAACAACATTTAAACCAGCATACACACTGGTAAATCATTCAGAAGATTAATGCACTCAGGCCTGTACAAAGACTTGGAGATGTGTATTAGCATTATAGATTTTAATTTGAAATGATGTCCATGCTTTCTTGGTTGCATTGTAGTGCAAAGGCTGCCATCTGTTTATAATAATGAGTCTGACATTCCACGTAAATGTGATTTGCTGCTTCTTTTACTAAGATAATGGGTTGAGTATTGATCCAAGTTGAGGTGCAGTTGCTGCCATTTTGTTTATGGTTAGGGGAATGATTTGGTGTGAAATTTAAGAATTTTATTCCATTGTTGTGAATCACAAGCTAAATCAGTGATTGGGGATGGACCATTTCATGCTCCATTCACTATTACAACTATGTTAAAATGTCAGTCTCCTTCATTTGTGAGGATGTAGTGATATGTTGGCTTTATATCACATAACACAATACAAAAATAAATAATGAAGCCGGTTCTGAATTAACATTTTCAGGGTTCTTTACTAAAGAGAAAATTCTAAGTGAAGTTTAAAATTAAGGAAAGCTGCTGAACAGGAAGTATTGCTGACTAAAGATTTTTTTTTAATTTGGATGTTTTTTTATGGCCTTATGTTTGAAATTCACTTTGATTGAATTCTGAAGTCTCACTTTAGTGAATAATCCTTTCAGTGTTTTCTGTTTTTTTTATTTATTTTTTTATATTATTTGTATTGCTTTGTAACAAGGATTTACATTTTAAATGAAAACTACACTGTTCCGCCACAACATTTAAGGGAACAATAGAGGGTCAGGAATACCCCTTGCCCCACTTAAATAAAGTAAAAACGTACCTTTATTTCAGTGCTGTGTGGGTCTACAGGAGTTGTCCTGGCCCCCACTCCACCTCCAAGGCTGAGATCATCAGATTGGCGATCTCAGCCAAACCAATGCTTTCCCATAGGAAAGCATTTGGGAGGCTAATGCACATGTGCTGCAAAATACAGTAATGCACCAATCAGCATCTCCTCATAGAGATACATTGTATCAAAACATATAGCGCCTCCATGCAGAGCGTGAAGACGCTGAATGTCAGTGCAGCACTGACCGAGGAAGCAACTCTAGTGGCCGTCTGAGTGACTGCCACTAGATCCCTTCATTGGATTTAGTAATCCTTCACCCTGGTCCCTTTTTTGTTCGTGAGGTTTTTGTACCTAAGTCTTTTGGATGTTATTTGAGCCTCTGTATATAAATTATATAAGTTTTATATTCATATATTGTTTATACATGTATTTTATCTTATGTATCCACAATGGTACTTTGTCCTTGTCTCTTCCCCCTTTTTTTCCCAGCATTTTTTATTCACTTATATTCAATTTATTTTTTGTTACGTATAGTTGATTGATGGCTTTTTTGAAACTTCCGGTTCGCTATTTGGAACGCGTGGTGTGTTCCACACGATACCGGAAGTGTCTTTTTTAGTGATACGCGGAAGTGCTGTGCTTGAAACGCACACGAACTCAGGTGATTTTACTCCACATGGCACCGTCGGAACGGCGAAAAAGGCGCCAAGAGACCATTTAAAAGATGGAGGAAGGTGAATTAGGACTCTGATACAATTTTTCCTTGACGAAGTTCGAGAGAACAACACGCATACTGTGGAGAGATCCCTTCATCTTTAATATTTTATGTGCCTGCGGTCAAAGATTATTTTGTGAGTGCAATTTTACTCAGCACTTTGTTTGGTGACATTGACTCTACACCATTACCTGCTATTTCTCTCTATTTCCATTTTTAGATTGTATTTTTGTGTATGTATGTAAAGGAGACCAAGGGATCTTCTTACAATCTATTTCTTTATTAGGGTAAATTTTCATTTATTTTTAACCCTTTCCCACTGTGGTGAACATGTGTGTTATTCATTTGTATAATTAGTCTCTGTAATATCTGCCTCCACCTGAGGCATTCTGGAGACAGCTCTTGGAGGGAAAAGGTGCCCTATACATGCTCTCTTCCTACTGCCTCCAGTCTCCCCTCAGAGCCGAACTGCGCTAAGTAATCATTGTAATCGTACGGAAAGATGGTGGCTGCCTTGTGGAAACCTGCGCAGCATTTGCTGAGGATTAATGAGGGCCGGAGGAAGGAGGGACCAGAGAGACTGACAGGAGGGACTGCACAAAAGCCAAGATGGGATCCACACCCATCCCCTCCTTTATAGTCACTGGGGGATTCTGCCAAAAGAGGGTGGGGGCCGGTCACATGACTTCCGCTGCCTATAAACACCCAAGCACTGCACTTGGTCAGTGCTTGATTGTTCTAATGCTTGTCCCAGTGCCCTAGCATCCTGGTTTCTGATTCTTGTTCATGATCCTTGTTGCTTATTCTTGTTCTGGAACCTGGTCCCTGACTTCTGGTTCCTGATTACTGGTAAAACGTCTTGACTTCTGACCTTTGGCTGATTGAATTTTTTTTTAAAACTTTTTAAATCCTTAAATCACACATATTGCTTTACATTTTTTTTTTTACTTTTTAAATCCTTAAATCACACATATTGCTTTAAACATTTTAACTCTTGACATAGAGTAGTGTGTCCATATCCAAATGAAATAGTACCTGTGATTTCAGCTTAGCTAGTGTGAACATTTTTGTAGATTTTCAAATGTGGACAATGAGAGTTTTAACTACAATCATAAAATGGGTGTATATGAATGCATCTTTCCTTTGCAGTTGTTTGATGTTCAAACGTAAAATAACATTCTCCTTTATCAAAAATCCTAGTTCTTCAAAACTCTCCTTCCATTTAATTTTAACTTTATCACAGTCCCACCAAATATGAATAAAAGAACCAAGTTGCCTTTTACATCTCCAGCAAATTGTGGAAATGGTATTTTACATTTAACCAATCTTGACAGAACCAAATACCATCTATTCATTATTTTAAATAACAAATCTATTAAATTCAAACAATGGACAAAATTTCAGGCTTTGGAAAAACTAAGCACCAGTCCTCTCTGTTAATTCGTATCTTTAGATCATTTTACCATTTTTGGAATGCAAGAGTAGTTTTGGAAGCAAATCTTTTGCCCATGCAAAATCGTGGTTTTTAATCACATCTCTACTATCTTTATTTACATTGATATCCATCAGGATTGATTTGTTCATGTTATTTTTGTAGTTAGACCTTGATCATGCTTCTTGTCTCCAATCTTTGGCCTCTGGCTTCCTGCTCCCAATTTGTGGATTTTCTGGCTTCTGACCTTCAGCTTGATTCTTCGTCTCGCTCCTTTGCTGCCAGCCTTGACCATTGGACTGCCTGATACTGCTTCATGTCTGCTCGTTCCTCTGTAAATAAAGACACCCATGCCCTCATGGATCTCTCAGGTTCCCATTTAACTCTAGGATACCTGGGAAGGTCATGTTTGGAAGGGGATGCCATTCCACTCCAACTGAGGTCCTTTCCAATCAAACCAACTGGTTGGTCATGAACTACACAAGATCTCCGAACATGCCTTGTGGTATCTGGAACAAATACATTAGCAGCAGACCCTTTAAGTTTGCAATTTGTTGTTAAAGCATATCCCACAGATCCTTAATCAGAATAAGATCTGGAGATTTTGTAGGCCAATGAAAAACCTTGAACTCTTTCTCATGCTCCTTAAACCATTCCAGAACAATTTTTTTGCAGTGAGCAGGGTGCATTATAGAGGCCACTGCCATCAGGAATCAACACTGCCATGAAATGGTGTACGTGATCTACAACAATCTCTAGGTAGGCGGTATGTGTCAAAGTAACATCTACATGAATGCCAGAACCCGAGGTCTCCCAGCAGAACATTGCCCAGACCCTAACTCTGCCTTTGCCAGTTTACCTTCTACACATAGTGCATCCTGCTGCCTTCTCTTTCCTTGGTAAATGATGCGCTCACACCATGCCATTCACATGACCGAAAAGAAAACAGAATTCATCAGACCAGACAACCTTCTTTATTTACTCCCTGGTCCACTTCTGACTCTAATGCTGAAGGTGCTTTTAGTAGTGGACAGGGGTCATCATAATCAAAAAAGGTTTAGGAGGAAAACTAACCACCACCCTATAGAGTGGAGCAAAGAATGGTTTATAATTTAAACAGCTACCCCTGTTTGAGAAAATTACATTATTTGAAGTACTGCAAAAGAGAGATAAATGCTCTATAATGTTAAACTTCAACCAAAAAGATATATGTGTAAAAATACTGGTTCAACTCACTTGGAGCCTCAGATAACAATCTCAGATCGTAATTGTGGTAGTGTGACACAAGCTACCAACCAGATTCTTTAAGAATAAGCTCAGGAGAAACAAAGAGAAAAAAAGCAGTTGCTCCTCGTGTAATATATCCTGGTACCAGATAATTAGTGTGCACATAAATGACTGCTCACCTTAACTAGTGCCCAAGGGACCTGGCTCTAAGTATAATAGTCTATGTGCTTGATTAGGGGTATCAACCCTTCCTGTGGAAGCAAACAGTGGAGAACCTCTCAGTACTTCAGAAACATTTATTACAAATAAACAAATAATCACAATAACAATGAAAATAATTAATTAGTCTGAAGCGCCTCCAATTTTGCAACAGACTAGGAAAAAATTCCTTCTTAATCCCACAATGGCAGTCAGATAACTCCTTGGATCAAGAGGCTATTACCCCTCTAATTAAAAAAATTATATTCCTGTATATTATGTTTTTGCAAGTATTTATTATTTTGCTGTTTAAACCTGTGGATGGACTTATAATACCACCTCTTCAAACAAAGAAGTTTTTCCAAACTAAAAAGATTTACATTTTTTAACCTTTATAACTAAAATATTCCATTCCAGGGTGAGAGAATTAGCTAATCAATTTATAGAAAAATTATGTATTTATTTTGAAGTGTTTTACCACCTTTGTTCACAGATGTGGCTCACAAGTGACAAAAAGTAACCAATAGAGGAAAAGAGAGGAGGAGCTGTGAGAAAACTAGCTATAATTATATCATAAAGAGTGATAAAGCACCATACAGAACATGTAATGATGGACAATTTCTATTCCATATTGAATATATATTTCTTCTCTTCTATGTTTGAGCAAGGTTTAAAGCAGCACCGTCAGCCCCTGCCCCCACCTGAAAAATTTGTATTTCAGAAAGATAGAATCTTTATGAAATACTAATTTTAACAGTGTTGTAATTTCACTAAAATTCCAGTACAGTCAAGAGATATACCGATACAAGGTAGGGACTACTTTGCCTCTGTATATTTTCTATGCCTGACATATATATTTTCAATGCATGACACTTCTAGGCACTGGGCAGAGCTGCCACTAACTAGAAGTGTCACCAGTTGCAACTGCAGGAAATTGGCTCTGTCTACAGAGGATCCCGCGGACTCTCTGGATCTTACATAGACCTCAATGCGATACTTGCATACATGTGAGGATCAGGACTGTCTTTAATGTTTGGTAAATGGGGCAGCTTCCCTGGGCCCAGTTACTCCTAGGGGGTCCAAAGCAGCTGCCCCATTCGCCCACTAAAGTGTTAGGAATACATCTAAAATAAATTGTTGTGGGCAGCGGGCCTGCACACTAAGGGGGCCCATTGGGTGGCCCATGCAGTTAAGGCCACCCGGTGGGCATTTGTAAGCAGGGGTCCGGTGGCCCTTTAACAGCACCACTGGGCCCCTTGCTTTTCGGCAGTATGTGGGAGAAAGTGACGGTTACTTCCTCCCAGCGAGTGCAGAGCCGAGAGAGAGGGAGAATCTGGAAGAAGCAATGAGGAGGGGGTCCAGCCGGGAGAGCTGGACCCCAACATCCAGCCACCACAGCCAGCACACTGGACCTCTGTGAAGCCACCCTCCAGCAAAAGGTAAGAATCTGGAGGGTGGCTGTAAAAGTATGAGTGACAGTGTATGTGTGTGTGACTGCCTGTGTGTGTGTCAGTATACCTGTCAGTATGTGTGTCTGAGTGTGTATGTTAGTATGTCTGTCAGTGTCTGTATGTATGCGTTAATGTGTCTTTTAGTGTGTCAGTAATGCTGTCAGTGTATGTGTCTGTATGTATGTGTGTCTGTCTGTGTGAGTGTGTGTGTCAGTGTCTATGTGTGTCAGCATGCCTGTCAGTGTATGTTTGTGTCTGAGTATACGTGTCAGTATGTCTGTGTATATGTGTCTGTGTGCATTGTGTGCATTGTGTGCCTGTCAGTATATGTGCCTGTGTGTCAGCATGTGTGTTAATATGTGTCAGTATGTGTATGTGTATCTGTATGTTGTCAGTGTGTGTGTGTGTATCTGTGTATTTGTAGGTGTCAGTGTGTATATTTGTGCATCTGTATATAGTCAGTGTGTGTATCTGTGTATCTGCATGTGTGTCAGTATGTGTATCTTTGTTTCTATGTATTTACATGTGTGTCAGTGTTTGTATCTGTGTGTCTGTGTATCTGCATGTGTGTCAGGATGTGTATCTGTGTGTCAGGATGTTTGTCAGTGTGTGTATCTCTCTGTTGTCATTGTGTGTATCTGTGTATCTATATGTAGTTAGTGTGTGTCTTAGTGTATCTGTGTGTCTGCATGTGCATCAAGTTGTGTATCTGTGTGTTTGTATGTGTGTCAGTGCATCTGTATGGTGTCATTGTGTGTATCTGTGTATCTATATGTAATCAGCATGTTTATCTGCATGTGTGTTAGTATGCGTATGTTTATGTCTGTATCCGCATAAGTGTAAAGTTGTGTATTGGTGTGTATGTATATGTGTCAGTGTGCGTGTCTGTGTATATGCATGTGTATCCATGTGTGTGTGTGTCACAGTGTGTGTGTGACAGTGTATGTGTAAACATCTCAGCATTCAAACGCCAACACTACACTCAAATACACCCCTACATTCAAACTTCAACACTAGATACAAACACACTCCTGCATTAAAATGTTAACACTACATATAAACACACCTCTGTGTTTAGCACCAAAATTCAATATAAACACAAACACTACACATAAATGTATGCTTGCATTCAAGCTCCAATACCACATACAAACACATCTCTACATTCACACAAACAGACTCCATACAAAAACATGCTTACATTCCAACATACAAATTCTGCTTGTTGCTAAATACAACCTTGCAAGCATGGGAGAATGGTAGAGCTCCCAGCTGTCAAAGCATTGTTGGAGTTGCTTTATAAATGGGGATCTACCTTTTGATCACCCTTGCAATAGCGTCTTGCACCAGGGCCCTCTCTACTTTAGTTCCATCGCTGTGTCAGGGAGTGGGGGCGGGAAGGGACCAGGGGGCCCCAGCAAATGCTTGCCCACAGGACCGCCACCAGAAATTTTGGGACCCCTAACTCAGCTCAGGGTCTAGGCTCCCTGGGGCCTGCCTCCAAATACCACCCACTGGGTCCGCCTCCAAATACCGCCCACAGGAATAAACAAACAGACACAAACACACACACTGATACAAAAGGACACAGATACATACTAACAGACACACATACTGAAAGAGACATACACGCATACAGGCATACATACTGACACACACATACTGAGGCATACACACAGGCATACATAGTGACAGACAGACACACACTAACATACATACAGACACACATGCATGAGGACATAAAGACACATACATACATACATACATACATACATACAGACACCGACATACATACATACATAACAAGAAAGGAAAAAATAGAGGTGGACTAAGTCCACATCACTAATTCCAAAGAAGGGTTACAGAGATATCAAGGGGCATAACCCCACGAAATAATTTAAAAAGGATAAAACTAGAGTGAAGTGGTTGTTCCACTAAAGATGGAAAAATTTGGACATCCACTTCACCAAATGATATCTCTAGATTATTACAATAATTGTTAGGTATAACCTTTATTAAGCCGACTTAGGCAAAGCAGAAAACAATAAATAATAATAAAGTAATAGTGAAACACTCGTGAAGAAAACACGTGAAGTAAAAAGTGGGTAGATGTAGTTTGGATATCCTCAGTATATACTGGGGTAATTTGGATAGCTTCACTGAGAACACTAATAACCAGTACAATATAGTACCGTATATGTTCAGTCACATATCACAAAATTACTCCCCCTAAAATCTACAGGGATCTAGAAATCCCAGCTATGTAGAGGTACATCCACAAAAATTCCCATAGACTCTAGTGTATTTTCACAGCATACACTTTCGGTTTAGATAGATAGTATCCATATAAAGTTTATCTATCATACAGATTTATCCAAAATGTTGCAAAATAAAGACAGAGTCTAGGGAGAAGCTGAGAGACACTGTGTGTATAGTGTGTTACTTAGTATTTAATACTTAGATAGAGTATAGGTAATCGTTACTAAGTGGAGAAGTCACAGTAGGTAAAGACTTAAATAGATCTAGAAAGATAGTTTAAGTAAAATAGTCCTGGGAATTAGTATGCAGGTGTCTCTAAGGATGGATTGACTTAAATAGTCCCTATATAGATATATAGAGGTACCCACCCAACAGAATGAATCCCTCCCAGGAACAGAAGGACACTTAAATATGTAGAGACTTTCTGCACTTGCTAAATCCGGCTCATGTATATACTGAACACTGCTGCTTCAAGACTCCTATAAATACTGAACACTGCTGCTTCAAGGCAGCCTAACACTAAAGGTCACTAGCTGAATAC
The DNA here is from genome assembly GCA_933207985.1 of Pelobates cultripes. NCBI lineage: Eukaryota > Metazoa > Chordata > Amphibia > Anura > Pelobatidae > Pelobates > Pelobates cultripes. The sequence goes on from OW240915.1 coordinate 146,932,752, forward strand.
TCTAAATAGGTATATTAAGAGTCCTAGTAGTGCCACTAACTATGGCTTAAAAAATAATAATTCAGCTAGATAGTCAAAAATAAATACTTTAAATGCCCCCCAGCATAAGTGACTAGATCACTATATACATCCCCCACTAGTAAAAACAGAAAACCGGCATACATACATACATACATACATACACACATACATTCAAACATACAGACAGACACTGACATCCATACACAGATACATTCATAATGGCATACAGACATACACAGACATACATTCATAATGGCATACAGACAAACATACATACATTCAGACTGACATACGTTCATAATGATATGCAGACATACATTCATACTGACATACAGACATACATATATACATATATAATGACATACAGACATACATATATACATACATAGACATACATACAGACAGACATACATGCATACAGACATGCATACATACATGCATGCATACAGACATACATACATACATACATACATACACATACATACAGACATACATACATACACAGACATACACACATAGACATGCATGCATGCATACAGGCAGACAAACAGACATAAATAGACATACACACAGACATGCATGCATACAGACAGACATACATACATAGACATACATGCATACATACAGACATGCATACAGACATACATACATATATACATATACAGACAGACATACATACACAGACATACATGCATACAGACATACAGACAGACATACATACATAGACATACAGACAGACAGAAATACATACATACATAGACATACATACATACATACACACATGCATACAGACAGGCAGACATACAGACATACATACATACATACACACAGACATACACAGACATACATACAGACAGACATACATACATACATACATAGACATACACACATGCATACAGTCAGAAAGACAGACAGACATACATACATAGACATACACACGGACATACATACATACATACAGACAGAAATACATGCATACTGACATACATACAGACATGCATGCATACAGACATGCATACATACACATACAGACATACATACAGACAGACAGACATAAACAGACATACACAGACATACATACATAGACATACATACAGACATACATACATAGACATATATACAGACATACATACAGACAGACAGACATACATAGACATGCATACAGACAGACATACATACATAGACAGACATACAGACAGACAAACAGACAGACATACATGCATTCATACATACAGACATACATACAGACAGACATACATAGACATACAGACACACACACACACAGCTCATTTTCCAGCCACCCTCCTGTATCTTACTTTTTCTTTGCAGGAGGGTGGTTGGGGCTGATGGGAGTCGGCACGGCTCCCTCTTCACTGCCTGGCTCTCCCTCTTCACTGGTGCGTGCGCTCCTCCGGCCACAGCGCTGACCGGGCCCCTGAAGATATAGGGCCCATCGGGTAGCCCTAAGTGTGTGGGCCACCCGATGGGCCCCACACATGGGTCCCAGGTGGCCGGGCCCCCCAGGGCCGCCGGGCCCGTGGATCCAACCATTATTAAAGATGGCCCTGGCTAGGACCCAGATGAAGATGTCATTTACAAGGGACCGGTATAGGTAAGCAAATCTTACTCCCCTCCCTAGACACTGCCCCCCTCCAGCAGTCATGTCACCATCAGGGTTCTTTGTGAACTATGCAAACTCCCCAGAAAGAAAGTCTTTAACTCAAGCCACTACCTTTCAAGCTTAGCCTATTCTTTTACAGATTGGGACTTTTAACTTTTTTGTATTGTTCTCGATTGTTGGTAGAAAAATCAAGTGGAACATAAACAGAAGTTATTTCTAATATTACATGTACTACAACTCTCTAAATGTAATTAGGGCTCAGAATACTTAGCTTTTATTATATATGGGAAAATAGCAAAGGTTTAAGAGGTTATTTATTGTAATGGAAAACCTGATAAGTCTTGATCAGTACTAATTTGAGCAGAATATAATTTTTGTAGATGTAGTCCAACCAGTAGGGCATTTACTGTAAAAAACACCTTGGATTATGCCATAGGATATTATAGCCACATGGACTCTTCTGATAAGTTGTGTAACTATAAAGTATGGTAGGGTCAATGTAAGCCTGGAAACCTAGAACCTGGAAATGTCATTAATGTAACCAATAGCTTAGATATTGAACAGAGGCAGAAGTAGATAGCATGCCATCATGGGAGATGGGCTAAATTGAAATAGCTTTGGACTATGCAAGTCTAGAACATTACAAGTCCTTATACTAGATACACATTTTGGTGGGTAGTTTTGGTAGGCAGTTTAATAGTGCATACATTGAACTTCACATGATTGGTAAAGATAGCATTGGACTGGTCAAAAGGTATGTCAAAAAACAGGTCCTAAGTAAGCAACTGAGTTTTGGGGAAATAGTTTAGTTGAGGAAACACAGTTTGATGCTCCAAGTAGACCACCTAATAAAATGATGCAGTCCTGTGCCTATGGTATCTTTTGAATCAAACTTAAGTGGATATAAGAGGTATTTGATCTGCAGTTTAGCCAGGTGGTCATTCACTTGGTGAGCTTGGCCCAAAGCAACAAGTCAGACCAGTAATCCTGATTTTCGGAGATGAAACAAGGAAGTTATTGTTCAAGAAACTGTTTTGACCTTTCAGCTGTACCAATAGTTTGCAGATAGTAGTAGGGGTGAAAGAGTGTCAGATGCCCAACTTGTACCAACATATTTTACAGAAGCTTGAGATGAACGTAATCATCAGGTCTGAGGCTATTTCTGTTGGTTACGTAAAATTTGATGAATTCATGTGCACACACTTTTGCCAGTTCTTTAGAGGAAGGCAACTTAGATAAGCAAATTAAATTAGCCATTTTAGAGAATCTATCGACAACCATGAACTTAGTAGTGAAGCTGTTAGAGGGAGGCACGTCAACAATAAAGGCCATGGCAAGTTGAGATTGTGGATGTTTTGTCACCAGCAGAGAGGAGAAAAGGCTGCAGATAAAGACATGAGGAATCTTGTTTTGGGCACAAAAATGGAACAGGCAGACACAAAATCTTTAACATCCTTTGTATAATCGGGCCACCAAAATTCTCTGTACAACAAGGATAATTGTTGTCATTTTAGGATTGACTGATACTAGAGCATAATGAAAATAATGCTACACCTGGATGGCAAAGATTAGCAAGAAATCGACAATGGTTCATCAAAATTAACAAGTGACACCAAATACAAGCACTTGGTTGACCTCAAAGAATGACACAAGACTGTGGTAAATTAAGGTGTAGTGGTATTGGTGTTTAGCTTGTCCCTTTAACGCTGATAAATGTTTACATATTGATTCATGTATAATCTTGAAAAACAAGTACACATTTCCTGCCTTTTTTGACCCTCCAAACACCACTTTTTACTCATCAGAAATATGTCCTTAGGTAGAAGGCATGTGCTAAATATCAAGTGGATCAGCACATGCTCACAATTATCCCTCCAAGTGACACCAAATACAAGCACTTGGTTGACCTCAAAGAATGACACAAGACTGTGGTAAATTAAGGTGTAGTGGTATTGGTGTTTAGCTTGTCCCTTTAACGCTGATAAATGTTTACATATTGATTCATGTATAATCTTGAAAAACAAGTACACATTTCCTGCCTTTTTTGACCCTCCAAACACCACTTTTTACTCATCAGAAATATGTCCTTAGGTAGAAGGCATGTGCTAAATATCAAGTGGATCAGCACATGCTCACAATTATCCCTCCATGCAAATGTCTCCATGCAAAGTATTGTGTGTGATTCAAAGTATCAATGCAAGAAAAAATATAGTTTATAGCATAGTTAAAAAGAGGAAATCAAAGCAAATATAGCGAATAAATGAGAAAATTTAGGATAATGTAAGACCTCATTCCAGTAAAAAATATTGCAAATGTAGGGTGTTAGAACTATGTAACAGGCAAAGCTGGTGACAAAGTAACAAACTGAAAGATAAAGAGTTAGAAAGGTTGGTGACAGGTTACATTGGTGACAATTGTAACCTTTAAGCCTCAGTTCCCCTTGTTATGTGTATCTTCTAGAATGTGGTGGGTCCTTGTTGTCCTCTGTGTTAGTAACCATTCTGTCAATCATGAATAGAGCTGCATAGTAAACTATTTTCAAAAATCTTGAAATGTTCCAGTAACATACCATTAGCCCTCTTTTAATCAGAAACAAATGAGTTGATCTGGTGAAAAACCCATCCTTTACTTTTTTAACTTGGTAAGGATGCTTAGTATATACTAAACATTGTTACTTTAACCCCATCATGACAGATGATGTACTAAGACCATCTTGCCATCATGAAATTTTCCTAACCTTTGCCATTAAAGGACCACTATAGGCACTTCAGCTCAATGAAGTGGTCTGGGTGCCAGGTCCCTCTAGTTTTAACCCTGCAGCTGAAAACATAGCAATTTAAGAGAAACTGCTATGTTTAAACTGAGGGTTAATCCAGCCTCTAGTGGCCATCTCCCTGACAGCCATTAGAGGCCACTTCCATGATTCTCACTGTGAAAATCACAGTGATAAAATGCTGGACGTCCATAGGAAAGCACTGAGTATTCAGCGCTGACTTCGGCAGAAGGAGGAGAGGACACCAGTGCAGAGGGAGCCGGCGCTGGAGAAAGGTAAGTGGCTGAAGGGGTTTTATATATAGTTTGTTTTCCTGGCACTATAGTGGTCCTTTAAGGGTTTAATTTCCATTAAATATATGTTGAATGACATCTTGCATATAGAAAAAAAAGCTATTCCTTTGAAGATGTTCTTTTTAAGATATATTTATAGGTGGCATCACAAGTTAAAAATAATAATTTACCAGCATCTAAAGCATATTTGCATATTTACATTCTGAACTATTACCATTATTTACAATTTAGGTGAATTTTATTAAGGGTAAAAGGTTTTTAAATTAGGCTACTGCCAAAAGAATAGATTTTTTTCTATTATTTTGTGAAAAGAGCAACATATGCAATTCTTTACATCTCATGATCTTCTGTTCAGTTTGTTTTGCTGACTGAACAGTTAGAGAGATATCTACTTAACACTGTCAAAAGGTGTTGTAAATAGGAGGCTAGCTATTGAGAAGCTTGAAGCAGGCCATTCCGCATGACCTGCTTTTGACCTTTCCTACACAAGGTCACAACTTGGATGCTTCAAAACAGAAGGACCTGACAGAACTGGATGGGAAGGAACTATAAACTCAACCCACAATTTGCCATTTACGCTTTAGATCCTACAAAAGGTCTTCTTTAAGTCTCAAAGACAGCTTTTTTTCTGAAGTATTCCCACCAGAAAAAGTAAAACCTTCTGCCTTTGTGCATTATTCATTTTGTATTCATGAGAGAAGACAAAGTGAAAACACTGCCATGAACGGGACTCTCTTTTAGCAATGGTGTGTGAATAAAGAGATGTCTATTAACACAGTGCATTTCAGCTTACAGCCTCTTAAGGAATTCACTTCAACCATGTACATTTCTTGCTCAAATGATACAATGACCAAGAAATTGGAAGTAAAATAGTAAACAAGATCTTTGCTCCTCATGGAATATTTCACATGACTAACTAGTGAACAAAATCAACTACACTGAGCATGCAGTCAGTCGATTAATAATATATAACTCAACTTTAACACAATAGCAGATTTAAAAATCTCCAAGCCATTTTGTTAATCTGTAAACAATTTTAAAAGTGAATAAAAAAGTAAAGCAATAACAACGCGGGATTGTAAAATTTAGACAGGTATAATTCATTATGTACAATAGCTTATTTGTTTACAATTTCCCTGAAAACAATAATTGATGAGTATATATTTTTCTTGCTGCAACAGCATGATTTATCATATTGTCTTGTGATTTGACTTTCTTTGATTTTTCTTTGTGGTTCTGTCTTTCACCTTGTGGCTAAAATCCACTTACCTTAGCTATCATATATTTACATATTCAGCACGTGTCAGTCTGTCTGCCTTCCTGCCTGTCTATCTATCTTTCCATCCAGCCATCTGTCTGTCTGTTTGTCAGTCTGTCAGTATGTCTGTCCATCTGTCTGTCTAGCTATCTATCTATTTATCAATTGAGAAATAAGCAGAAAATAATGCATTATTCGTGAAATATGTATTATGGAAAGTACTGCCAGTATCGAGTTCGGTATACATCGTAAGACCAAAGGTTGAGTGGTTTATGAATGAAAACCAATGGTTTAGTAGTTTAGGAATGTGTCCCGATCCTACAGATAGCATAATACTACATGCTAATATACCATTTTATATTTTCTATCTCTCTCTTTCTCTGCATCAAATTTTGCTTTATGCTTGAACATTTCTCCACGGAATATATTCTGATGATTCAGAAGGCTTTTGGGGACGATGCATTTAGTGCAGCACAAATAAAAGTATGGCACAAATGCTTTAAAGATGGTTAAGAAACAGTTGAAAGATTTGGCATTCTGTGACTTCTGGCTTTTCCCAAAACTAAAATCACCTTGGAAAGGGAAGAGATTTCAGACCATCGGTGAGATTCAGGAAAATATGACGAGGTAGCTGATGGCAATTCCAACAAATGATTTTGCAGATTGTTTTGAACAGTGGAAGAGACACCATAAGAACTGTGTGAGGTCCAATGATGCCTTCTTTGAAGGGGACTGAAGCATCATTATCCTATGTACAATGTTTCTTGTATCTTGTATTTTCTTTAATAAATGTCTCTTTTTTTCATGTTACATGGCTGGATACTTTCCGGACAGACTTCGTGTATTTATTACTGCTGCAAGAAAGTCAGTGCTCAATCAGCTGATCATCTGCAATAAGCAAAGCCTGATTTCCAAACTATCCAGCCCCATTACTGCTGCAAGTAAGTCAGTGCTCCATCGGCTGATCATTTGCAATAAGCAAAGGTAGCCTTCTGGAGGACCACACTAAAAATCTACCCTGCACACTATCATTTAATTATAACTTAACCACCCTGTAAATTTACTTTATTTTATACGTTCTTTGTGCATTGCATATTTTCTTACCTTTCTTGTTGGTAAATCTAAAGTGTAGTTTTATTAGCCCTGTATGTAATTGTTTTTATTCACATTTATGCATATCTCTATTTCCCTCTGATATCTGCCCTTTGACCCCTCCCTTCTTTTATTGATATCCACTCAAATGTTTTTGTTTCTGTGATTAGATCAGCTTTAATGCAGGTCTATCTGACCCTCGCATACCTTTCTTCCACAGCCTGATTTCCAAACTTTCCAGCCCCATTACTGCTGCAAGAAAGTCTGACCTGGCTTTCCCCCTCTGATAGTGCTACTCCTGCCTCTTTATGTTTTGGTGGGCTACAATTCTTCCATACTCCCAGACCCAACAACTGCTTCCTTCTCTCCCCTCAATGTACCTATCAACCAATCTCCCTGCCCCGCCCTCTCCTTTACTTCTTTTGAAGTTTACACTGTCTGCCTATTTAAACCCACTCCTTTGCTATCATCTACCTCCCTCCCCACCCACCCCAGTCATCCTAGGCTATTTATTGAGCACTTGTCTTCCTGGCTACCTAACTTCCTCTCCTCTAGCACTCCTTCCCTTATACTTGGGGATTACAATATCTCAATCAACAACCCCAACTGCACCAATGCCTCTCGTATGCTCTCTGTAACCTCCTCCTTTGGCCTCACACAATGGTTTAATTCAGCAACCCATACAGCAGGAAACACTCTTGATTTGACATCAGCACACCCAGGACCCAACTGACACCACCCTCTGCACATCAATATCACAGAAAAAGGTTCAGTCTTGATCTAGAGAACTTCTCCATTAACCTCCAAACTCTCCTTTTACCTATTTCAAACTTCACCTGTTATAGCTCTGCAATTTCCTTCTACAATTCCACCCTCTCCTCTCAACTAGACATCATGGCAACTCCTTCACTTAAACACAGCAAGAGCCCCCAACTACAACCTTGTCACACCAAGCTGACTCGATACCTCCAAAAATGCTCTAGAACTGCTGAACGCTGCCGGAGGAAGTCTCACTCCACATCTGACTTTCTGCACTATAAATTTATGCTGTGTTCTTACACCTTTGCTCTTTCCTTTGCAAAAGTAAATTACTTCAATACCCTTATAACAACACTCTCCCGCGAACCCAAATGACTATTCCACATTTCTAACTCTCTTCTTCGTCCTGTTGCTCCTCCTCCTCCTACCGAATTAACCGCCACAAACTTTGCAACTCACTTCACCGACAAGATCTCTACAATCAGGGAAGACATCTCTAATCTTTTTCCTTCCACTTACATTACTTCCCCCAACCTCACTCCCTCTGCTGTTCTATGCTCATTCACACCTGCTACAGCGGAAGAGGTTTCTGATCTGCTCCGGTCCTCCCGCCCCACCACCTGCTCCTTTGATCCTATTCCCGCGCATCTCTTCCCTACTCTGTCTCCTTCTCTTGCTTTGCCTCTCACTAAAATTCTCAATCTCTCCCTCTCCTATGATATATTTCCAATACCCTTCAAACATGCAACTGTAACCCCGATTCTAAAAAAGCCCATCCTTGACCCTAACTCCCCGTCCAACTACTGCCCTATCTCGCTACTGCCTTTTACGTCCAAGATCCTTGAAAGACTTGTGTATGTGAGATTGACAGACTTCCTCGAGTCCAATTCTCGGCTGACCCACTTCAGTCTGGTTTCCGCACTCAGCACTCTGTGGAAACGGCCCTGACCAAAGTATCAAATGATCTACTCACTGCAAAATCTCATGGTCACTACTCTATCCTAATTCTCCTTGACCTTTCTGTTGCTTTTGATACTCCGTAATCTCCGTAGTCTATGAGATATATCTCCTGGTGCTGCTCCTACCTCACTAAGCACTCTTTTAGAGTTTCTTTCTCTGGCTCTGCCTCTTCCTCACAACCTCTCTCTGTTAGTGTCCCCCAAGGTTCAGTCCTCGGTCCCCTACGGTTCTCGATCTATACTGCCTCCCTTGGTAAACTCATCAGGTCCTTTGGCTTCCAATATCACTTCTATGCAGATGACACACAAATATATCTGTCCTCCCCTGATCTATCCCCGCCCCTCTTGACTAGTGTCTTTGAATGCCTCTCTGCTATTTCTAACTGGATGGCTGCCCACGTCCTTAAGCTCAACTTGTCCAAAACAGAACTTCTGGTCTTTCCTCCTTCAAGTGTTGCTACTGCCATTTCTGTCTCCCTCCACGTTAATGGTGCTACCCTCAGCTCCATCACACAGGCTTGTTGCCTAGGTGTTCTAATTGAATCCAACCTCTCCTTCACCCCTCATGTCCAGTCTATTGCCAAATCCTGCCGCTTCTATCTCAAAAACATTGCGTGCATCTGCCCCTACTTAATGCCAGATGTGGCTAAGGTGCTGGTCCATGCCACTGTCCTTTCTCGCCTTGACTACTGCAATCCGCTTCTCACTGGTCTTACGTTCTCCCAACTTGCCCCATTGCAGTCTATAATAAATTCAACGGCGAGGCTCATCTTCCTGTCCGCCCGCACCTCCCACGCCTCACCCCTCTGTCAGTCCCTGCATTGGTTTCCCGTAAAATATAGGGCTCAATATAAAATTCTGGTTCTTTCTTTCAAATCTCTACATAATGCTACTCCCACCTATCTATCCTGCCTAATACACAAGTATGTTCCATCTAGGCCCCTATGCTCTGCCGAAGACCTGCGTCTACCCTCTGTTCCTTCTCCCACCTCTGATGCTCGTAACTCCCTTCCCTTTTCCGATAGACGCTCACCACAAATCATTAAAAACTCACTTCTCACAAAAGCATATCAATTAAACTGTTAACGGCAAAAAAACAAACAAAAAAAACCACTAAGTCTTTATTGAATACTATTCTACCAATCTACTTCCCTAATACTTTCCTTACCTTTTGTGTCACTTTACCCCACTCTCTCTAGCATGTAAGCTAATTGAGCAGGTTCCTCAGCCCCTCTGTGTCTGTATGTCAAACTTGTCTGGTTACAATTACATGGTTGTTAGTCCACCCATTGTAAAGTGCTACGGAATTTGTTGGTGCTATATAAATATAATAATAATTATATATATATTTATATATATATATATATATATATATAAATGGCTGTAATAGAAGGCTACATGATCCTGATGAAAGTCCTCAAGTAGGACTGAAACGTTGATTCTTTTAACAAGACTGATTAAAAGTTATATTTTATGGGAATCCGTGAGTGCAGCCTTCTATTACAGCCATTTGGATGTTTGGAGCCCTGGTAGTGCACCCGGTCTTGGAAATTGGAGTCTGAGTGCAAGGTACAGTTGTTATTGTTATTTTTGTTGTTATATATATATATATATACACACAATTTAAATTTCTATGTTACTAGACAGGCCTAAAAGCTACTCTCCACTAGAAGTCTATTTAAAACTCTCTATCTTTGTATTTAAAGAAGTTTGTAGTCTATAACGAGTTAATAAATATTTCACAGGTGTCAAAGAAGTGCAATATGTAGTGGCTGAAGTATAAAGGGTAAATATTATACATTCCCATTGAACAGTTAGGAAGGAGTACATTAAACACAAGCAGAATGTTTTGGTCATTGTAACTTAGCAAGAGTAAAATAACAGTAAAAATATCATTGACTCACTGCAAAGAAATAATGTTTATACAATAATAGTTAAGGGAGACCCATGTACCCTTTATACTTTAGTAACTATGTACACTGAACACCTGTGAAATATTATTTTCCTGTTGTATCCTAATAAAGATCATACAAGTAAAAAGTTAATAAATAAGCCATCGTAGATAATTAAAGACTATATACTTTTTTGCATTTGGATAAGATTGATTTATTCACTGAACCCTCAATTGTGGTGAACTAATACATTGTAGGTTATATTAGCAAACTAGAAAAAAATTCTATTCTAGAAATCTCTGTACATAAAAATTGCCATTCTCCAGATTTTCCACAATTCATACCAGAATGGATAAACCCCTTTGTCACTTTGTATTGTTTTCCATTGTACACAAATGAATAATGTGACTGGGTTTCAACATTATTTTCAATAAGCTCGGTAAGGGCATTATATAGTAGCTTGTTTATAAGCAGCAAGAAATTGTTGACATGTTTTTAATTTGTAATAGTAAAATGGTGATTTTTTTAAATAAAAAATAAAACTTTTCAATGTCTTATTTGTATTGTGTTTTGTATATTTTACATTTATTTACAGCTCCCAAACTATTTAGACTGGAGCATAAATGGTTCAGTATTATTTGAAGAAAGAAATTGTTTGTGTTTAACATATAAATGTGTTTAGTACACATTTACCAATAAGCATGAACATTTTAATTTTATCTTTTGCTTTTCTCTCTCTCGTCTTCTTATATTACCCAATGGGAAAGTGTAAAGGAGAGAGTGATTAGTTATTCTGTTTTGCTGATGTGCTAGACATGTTCTATTGATCAGACGATCCACCATGCTTATTAGTGAGCATGGTGAAAACAAAAATGATAGATGATCTCAAAAGGTGACCATCCGTGCCAAGTATCAAAGGGTTGTAATCTTCTCTCTAATATTCTTTTTTGCTTTTGCAATACATAGTTATAGAAATACAGAATCCCCTGTGAGTAGTAAACAGGGATCTAGACAAAGGTTCCCCTGCCAGGATGAGACAAGTATGGAGAAGAGTGAAAAGTTCAATGTATGATGGATGAGCCAGTAAGAGGGAAGGTCACACTGTCAATGACACTCAAGAGAGGATTCTGGGAGAGGAAAGGGTATCGGTTAAGTTATTAAAAGAATATTTAAAAAAAGACTTGTGGAAGGTATTCTTTGTTAAGTTTTTGACAGTTGATGAAAGAGCATCTAGTGGTGGAAATTAGAACAAAGGTCTTCATGTTTGCTGAGCTACATGAACTGCTTTTAACACAAAAGTTGTCTGTAAGTGCACCTACAAATATTTAGATAAGGAACAACATATATCCAAATCAAATGATAGCCAATAAACAGACATGAAAACCCAACAATTGTGGTATTCCCAATGCTGAGAGATAAAAATTGATTAGAAGCACCTGCTGTGTTTTTGTGTCATTAAGTCCTTCAGTCTCCAACCTATCGTAGGTCCTAGCCAATGCAACTGCAAATGATCAGTGAGTTTACATGCTTTTTGGAATTTTGAAAAAAGAAAATTTCATACTCACAACTTGCTACATCATAACACTTTATATCTGATTTATGCCTATTTTGTTTCTGTACATTGCCAATATGGATGAAATGCCTATCTTCTTAGTATTTCATTTATTCAGTTAATTCTGTATTTTCTAGCTGTACTGTATGCCAAACTAAATCTGCTTTTGAAAAGTTTTTTTTATTTAGTTTTTATAAAGAACAGCAGATTAACCTTAGCATTACAGAAAAATGGTCAGAGTTGTGGCATCTGACATTTAATGTGGATAATGCAAGATAATGCATCTTGGGCGTAAAAACCCAAAAGCAGAGTATAGAATATTTGATACCCTACTAACCTCAAAATCTGAGGAAAGGGATTTATTTCAGATGACTTAAAGGTAGGCAGACAATGTAATAGAGCAGCAGGAAATGCTAGCAGAATGCTTGGTTGTATAGGGAGAGGTATTAGCATTAGAAAGAGAGAAGTGCTCATGCCATTGTACAGAACACTGGTGAGACCTCACTTGGAGTATTGTACGCAGTACTGGAGACCGTATCTTCAGAAGGATATTGATACTTTGGAAAGAGTCCAGAGAAGGGCTACTAAACCGGTTCATGGATTGCAGGATAAAACTTACCAGGAAAGGTTAAAGGATCTTAACATGTATAGCTTGGAGGAATGACGAGATAGGATATGATAGAAACATTTAAATACATAAAGACAATCAATACAGTAAAAGGAGGAAACCATATTTAAAAGAAAAACTACCACGACAAGAGGACATAGTCTTAAATTAGAGGGGCAAATGTTTAAAAATAATTTCAGGAATTATTACTTTACAGAGAGGGTAGTGGACGCATGATATAGCCTTCCAGCTGAAGTGGTAGCGGTTAACACAGTGAGGGAGCTTAAGCATGCGTGGGATAGGCATTTGGCTATCCTAGACTTAAGATAAGGCCAGGGACTAAAAAATATATTTTTTTAAATTGGGCATACTAGATGGGCCAAATGGTTCTTATCTGCCGTCTCATTCTATGTTTCTATGTTTCTATAATGGGTAATCTCCTATGTCCCTTCATTTTAGCCAAATAACTAGCCCTTTTACACCCTCCCTAACCAACCATTTCACTTGACATAAATAACTAACACAGACAACATGCTGTGAGGCTAAGCCATCGCTGGCCGCATTTATTGAATACATCACCATGGCACCATGGCAGAAAAACCATTCAAACAGAACGGCTGTAAAATTAGCTTGGTTGGTGGCGCTGAGGGTTTAACTCCTAAACCCACAAGAGAATGTGGCTCAACCAAATCCTGCAGGGGAGCAGCCGTTGCATCCGTCCAAGCAGAGGCATAAGGACAGCAAGGGAAAATCTTTGGTATGGTCACCTTGAACGCAGACTGCAGGCGGGCGCACCAGCCTGGCCACTGCCCAAGAGAGGGAAAAACCCAGTCTCCTTGCCGACGTCACTCCCACCCTCTCTCTCTGCACCACGCCATAAAGTCACACCCTCTCGAGGTAGAGGGAAAAGGAACCTCCAACCCAGGAGGTCCAAGGAACCTTCTGTCCATCAGAACGGAAAGTATCCGAGGGGAGGGACTAAATTCAACAGGCAGGGACGGCAAATCGCTATATTGAACCGACCAGAGGGGGAACTAATTCAGCGGCGTGTCAGGATAACAAGTACACACATAACAAAGGGGAGGGAAGGAGGGAGAACTTCAGGAGACAGCAGGAACCAAAAGAAGTGACAGGATACAGAGGGGCCTCTTAAAAGGTAAGGGGAGGCCCCTCCCATCATACTGCAACATTTTCATGCCTAAACTCCAGTCCCAGTAGAAGATCCCATTAATTACATTTCAGGCCCACTAGGGGGCCCTACACTTCCATAAGTTACAGGACATTTAAGATGGGCATTGACATGATTTTAATATTATCGAGAGTATACAAACTCAAACTAAAGTGCAGCTGTCACGAACATCATGACTTAGTGGTACTTTACACATTAAAACATATCTGTGCATTGTGCCCATCAACTTGCTAGCAAGGGAGTTAAGGAGTTATTCACTAAGCGTTTTGTCTGAATTTACAAAAGTTTGTGAATATTATTAAATTTCTATCATATTTGTTGTTCAAATAATAGCTAACAGCAAATCTGGTCAAAATTCAGTAATCTCAACCGATTGAGCACAATTTGGTAACTACTATCCTAGTTTAAAATCAGTAATTTTCCCAATTTTAGCAGTCTGAATGTAAATAGTTAAAAATACATCACCAACATGTACATGTCCATCAGCAATATTCTACAAAAAAAGTAAAAAACAAAAAACAAAAAAAAAATGCCTCCTTTAATCCCCCCTTTTAACCCGACATCCAGAACCCCGATGTTCAGTATTACACGGACGGCAGTAGTTACGTGAAAGAAGGGATTCGCTATGCCGGATATGCAGTGACAACTATAGACAAGGTGATAGAAGCGCGGCCATTGTCAAAAGGAACATCAGCACAGAAGGCAGAATTAATCGCACTTACACGGGCTTTGCAATGCTAAACATTGAGCAGACAGGAACAACTCCACCTTTAATAACACATCTCCTGGTAAGTGGGATGGGGTATTATACTAATGGGGGTAAGAAGGGATCTGTCTCTCTGGTGCCACCTTACTTTCCATCAATGCCAAGAAGTTAAAAATTAAAAAAAAAATCTTAGCAATTTGGTGATGGAAGGAAATGTAAATACTGTACAGGTTGTACCTTCTGCTTCTACGTTGTTGTGCCATTCTTCAATTAGTCTAGATATTTGTTATGGAACAACTGCATCTTGTGGGTAGAGATTATTCTGTTCACTGAAACTAGTATAAGTAACTTTAATAGACATCAATTTAATTTTCAATACTGTAATATATAGACTAAGCCTTGTCAGACATTGATAGCATTTTGGTGTCTGACCACGCCCCAATATTGGCTGCACTGACACTTAGTGAAACATACACTTTTTTTTTTAACTGAAGATTTCCTTGATCCATCCTTATTTTCCTTATATGCCTTTAAACGGTTCAAGCGTGGCTGTAATGTCAACAGGCAAATAAAGAATTCCTCATTATGAACCCATTTCACTTACATGTTTACACAGCTATCTAGTTTGAAAAGAGACTCAAGTCCATCGAGTTCAACCTTTAAAACACATCTTTCTATCCTGATGATGCAAAATAATTAAAAACCCTAATTTAAAGTGATGGACAAATGTGCCAAACCAAGGGGGAAAAATCCTTGTTGACTTCATAATGGCAATCAGATTTATTCTTTGATTAACAAACTAAGATGAAAATATTAATTATATATAGCCTTGAATATCCAGGCTTTAGAAAAAAATAAAATACATATATATATGTGAGTAGAGATTTTTCTCTCTAGTCTGTCCTCTGACACCTCACCCCTCTGTCAGTCCTTACATCGGCTTCCTGTATCCTATCGAAGTCAATTCAAAGTGCTAACCCATACCTATAAAGCACTAAACAATTGTAGCCCCTTTTATATTTCTTCACATATCCATAGGTATGCCCCTTTTCGGTCTCTCCGCTCTGCCCGTGACCTTCTCCTGTCCATTGCTCGCATCCGTATGCCCAACTCATGTTTGAAGGACTTGTCACGGGCCACTCGCTTCCTATGGAATAGCCTGCCAACCGCCATCAGACTCTGCCCTAGTCTTGAATCTTTTAAGAAGTGCCTTAAAACCCATCTCTTTAAGAAAGCTTATGGCCTCCAAGAGCAATCTCTACCTTACATACCTGTCTCTTGCTCTCTCCTAAAGGGCAGCACTCTACTTTCTCCTCTAGCTCTGCTTCACTTCCACCTTATTTGATTCCTATTTCCTGTCCTAACGTGTTTTATACCCCACCTCCTATAGACTGTAAGCTCGTTTGAGCAGGGTCCTCTTAAACCTATTGTTCCTGTAAGTTTTCTTGTAATTGTCCTATTTATAGTTAAATCTCCCTCTCATAAAATTGTTAAGAATCTGTTGGCGCTATGTAAATGGCAATAATATTAATATGTATATTTGAATTTGATAAGACAAGCTCTTTGTGTACAGGATTCTACATCTTTATCTTGACTGAAAAAAAAACACCCTTCTTCCAGTCGCAATGGATGACCTTTTGTCATATCCTCTATGACATGCCTTTATCTTAAGAATTCAAATGCAGTAGTTATGCTAGTTTCTTCATGACTAATGTTTTCCATCACCCTTATTCATTTTGTTGCAATTTTGCAATGTATATTGCACCTTTTCTTCCCTCTTCTCGTTCTACAATATCTTTCTTTACAACTGGTTCCCAACATTGCACTACATATTCAAGGTTGTCTCTCACCACTGATTTCAAAAGAAGCTAAATATTTTGATCACATAAATCAATAAACCTTTTTATACATGAAAGCGCCTTACTACCTTTTGCAATGGCAGACCAGCATTGCACACTATTGACTAGTTTGTTATCTATAATTGTTGCCAAGTCATTTTCATTTTTTTTCATTTACTATTATCCTTAACTCAACCTCATTTAATATGTAAGTAGCTTGAGGGATCACTATTCCATAAGGCATGTCTTTGTATTTATTTGTATAGAAACCCACCTGTCATTTTCCTGCCCAGTCCCCCAATTTCCCTCAGTAAATAAGTTATGTCATGTTCACATTGTATTATCTTACCTCATTTTACATATTCTGCAAACACATGACATTTAAGGCCCAATTCATGATAATTTATAAACAGATTAAAAAGTTGACCTAGGACAGAACCCCGAGTCACTCCACTTAACACTTTTGTCCAATTTGACAATTTACAGCTACTCTCTCTATCCTTGAGCCAGTGTTCTAAACAGCCCCCCAATAACATCGGGGGAGGCACCCTTGAGTGCTATATAAGTCTCCATCTTGTGTGTGTATTTATTTGTGGCGCATATTTATTTATATTAACTGCATTACA
The DNA here is from genome assembly GCA_933207985.1 of Pelobates cultripes. Taxonomy (NCBI): domain Eukaryota; kingdom Metazoa; phylum Chordata; class Amphibia; order Anura; family Pelobatidae; genus Pelobates; species Pelobates cultripes. Next base: position 146,949,938 of record OW240915.1, read on the forward strand.
TTATAAATTTTTTATGTTCCTTTTTTAGATTCATACAGCCGTATCCCAAACATTTTCGCTTTTCTATATATTTTGTAATAAGGTTGTTTCTTGGGTAATGATCCTGGGAGGCTGTTTATTTTTATTTCAAGATAATTATATTACATACTTACGATTCACTACACAAACTAACACTGTGGTGATATATTGTTTCTGTATATTGGTTATACACTCTGATTGGTTGGCTTAAACCAACCAATCAGAGTGCTCTGAGCCTAATTGCAGGGCAGGGCAAGGCTTTATAAGCCTTCTCCCACTCTGCGGAGCTCCATGGGTGAAGATGGATAATTTTTTCAGCGTCTGGCTTTTTTTTTGTCCGATTTATTTTGCGCGCAGGTTTTTATTTTTCCCCTACTGTTATTATGTTTTTTTTATTCAGCCTTTTTGGGGGCTGAAAAAATAAGATTTTAGAAAAAAGAATACATCAAATGGTAAGTTTTATTTATTTTTTACAGGTACTTAGTTATTGTTCCCCCTTCACTATTTTTAGGGTGAGGAGGGTAGGTAGGAGTTTATAAGTTTTTTTTGAGAGGGGGTGACTAGGAGTTTGGGGACCCCTAGTCACCTAGGGTGGGGGACATTTTTATTTAGGGCCCCTACCCACCGCTCAGGGGTGGGACACGATAGGTTCCCCACATTGTCATCCAGGTCCGCCACCTTACATTTTATATGAACGTGTTACTTGATTGTAGTACGTGTTGCAAATGCTTACAGCTGAATCCTAGTTATATGTGTGTACTTTTTATTTAAACTAGTATACAGTGTAACATTCTTTATTCTTCCACTGGGTATTTTAGTACTTCGGCAATTCTGTGCTCTGTCAATTCAGCTATTCGGCAAATCCGAAATAAGCACTTCGGCTATTCGGACATTCGGTGCTTCGGGACTTCGGCAGTTCGGTTCGGCAAATCTGAAATGCGGCACTTCAGCTATTCAGACGTTCTGCGCTTCGGGAATTCAGCGGTTCAGTTCGGTTCGGCACTTCCAAAATTCTACACTTCGGCACTTCCGAAATTCGGGAATTTGACAATTCTGCTATTTGGACATTCGGAAGTATAAGTACAAGTAGGACATTGCTGTTTCAAAATATATATATTTTTTAAATGTATCAATAGTGACATTGTAACACTGTTATCTGTCATAAACCTCTGAATCACACCTCACATGTACATATTTTTTTTAAGTAGACAACCCAGGGTATTCAATATGGTGTATGTCCAGTCTTTTTTAGTAGCCACTTAGTCACAAACACTGGACAAAGTTAGCATTTATATTTGTTTGTGTGTTAAAAATGCAAAAAACAATTATGAACTCGAACTTTGGCCAGTATTTGTGACTAAATGGCTCCTAAAAAAGACTGAACATACCCCATTTACAATACCTTGGGTTGTCTTTTTTTGCAAATGGTATGCCATCATGGGGGTAATTCTCAATCCAGGGCTACCATACGCTCACTAAGTCAACATAGCCAATCTGGCAAATTTCAATGTGAAAAAAGGAAAATCAAGCCTTATATTTGACCCTGTAACCAGTGGCGTACATATAGGGGTTGGGCCCGTCACTTCAGGGGACCTGGCCAATCTGCAAACCCCTGCGACCGGGTACCAGCCATGTTTTGCGGCCCCGGCCCGCGCCTCAAACTGCCGGGGGCGCACGTTCAAGGGGCCCCTAACAGCATGGGCCACCCGATGGGTATGGATTTCTAAGTCCTTAGGCCACCTGGAATTTTTACTGTCTTTATAGAACTTCTACTTCCTCTGAGAAGATATTCTCAGGACATCAGAGGTTGTTTTACTGCAGCTGAACAAAATGTGTGTCAGGATATTCTGATGATGTCTTTATTTATATTGCCCACCTTGAACCTTTATCCCCACTTCTGTTAATGCTTTACTAAAGCTTTTCGTATATAAGATTTAAAAAAAAAAAAAGTCCCAGAGGTTCTACCTCTGTTTCCTCAGCTAATACTTATACTGAATTCTATTCAGGATTTTACTTGTCTCCCATAAGCCCAAATTCCTTGGTATGTTTCTCACTGCATGAACTTATGTCAACTTATGTCAAGATAATAACACACCCCTCATGAAAAAAAATTAGGATGATCTGGTGATATGAAATTCTCCATATCCTTATCTCTTGGATAGTTTGAATCCACTACATTAACATAAACCTTTTCCCTTGATTGTGTTATTTCAAGCCCTTCTGATTTCACTCCTCTCTCACCACTTGAAGGTCCCTTCACGTTTATTGAAGAACACCAAATAACAAACATTTCTGATACTCTGTCCCTTTCTCTTTAGTAGGAATCCACATGGTGTTATGAAAGACGGGTCATGCCAAATTGCATTCTATGAAGAAGTTAGTGGAAATATTGATCACAGTGTTCCAATGCATGTGCTCTATTCATATTCTGCTGAGGTATTTTATACAGTTTCACACAAAAGGCTACGATTGAAGCTGAAATAATTTAGTTTATATGACAAATACTGTTCTTGTCATATAAGTTATGTCTTGTAAATAAGTTATGTCATGTTCACATTGTATTATCTTACCTCATTTTCCATATTCTGCCGGAATATGACATGATACTAACACATGACATTTAAGGCCCAATTCATGATAATTTATAAACAGTTTAAAAAGTTGACCTAGGACAGAAACCAATCTTCATCCCAATTGAAATCAGAGCGTCTGTGTATAACCGGAACCGGAAGTACGTTCCATCTTGTACTTCCGTGTTCAAAACGGTTATGCGTTCCATCTTGGCAGGGCTAAGGCATGTTTACATGTTGCCCTCTGGTGGTCGCCCATATTATAATGTTAGAGACAATAATAAACAGGGGGAAATAACGATATATACATCTACTGGAGAGAGAAAGTATTAATATCGCAAGCCAGACACTACAAATACAAATGATATGTATGTTGCACCAAAAGGAATATAATTCATAATTCATATTTGTAAAGACATTTTTTAACCCTGTGTTTAATTTTAAACTTCATATTAAAGTGAGATAATTCATAACAGTATTAAAGTGACATGTGCAGATAACGATAATAAGAATTGTGTAGTCATATTCAGTGGTGTATTTAGGTTTTGTGAAGCTCACTTACTGACAGACGCACACTCACTGACAGACGCACACACTCATTGACAGACCCACATTCTCATATACACCGACAAACAATGACATACACACACTCACTGACTTGACACACTGATAGACAGACATACACTTACTCGGACACACACTCACTGACAGACTCACTGACAGACGCACACTCTCACTAACAGACGCACTCACTGACTGACAGATGCAGGCACTGACTGACAGACACACACACTCACTCAAATTCACTGGCACACACATTCACTGAAACACACACACACTGAAACACACTCACTGACAAACACACACACTCACACACATTCACTGAAACACACACACTCACTCACATTCACTGACACACACATTCACTCACATTCACTGACACTCACATTCACTGACACACATTCACTCATATTCACTGACACACACACTCACACGCATTCACTGACACACATATTCACTCACACACACATTCACTAACACTTACATTCACGTACACACACTCACTCACATTCACTAACACACACTCACTCACATTCACTGACACACACATATTTCCACACTCACAATTATTTTTATTATTATTATTTTTTAAATTTAAATCCACCCACCCTCCCTACGTTTTGGATAGCTGGGTGGATTTCTCACCTGAGGTCCAGTGGGGCTGCTGGGCAGAGAGACGGCCAGACATGCAGGCAGGCGGATGGGGAGGGAGCACTTTCCCCTGAGCTCTCTGCTCAGCTCCCTCGCGCGCCGCAGAGTGATGCCGGGAGCCGGAATATGAGAGAGCTTAGGGGAAAGTGCTCCCTCGCCGCCCGCCCAGGAAACCACTGCCCGCCTGCCCTAGGGGAGCACAAAGGTGGCCAGACGGCCAGCTCTTGGGCTCCCATGAAATGAGGCAAACCAGGTAATTGCCTCGGCATTTGGGGGCAGCGTTTTTTGCCGCCCCCTGTAAATTGCCGTCCAAGGCAAATGCCTTGTTTGCCTCGTTGTAGATACATCCCTGCAGACACACACTCTCACTAACAGACGCATGCACTGACTGACAGACGCACGCACTGACTGACAGACCCACACACTCACTCAAATTCACTGACACACACATTCACTGAAACACACACACTCACTGACAGACACACACACACTCACTGAAACACACACACTCACTGACAGACGCACGCTCACATACATTCACTGAAACACACACTAACTCACATTCACTGACATTCATTTTCACTGACACACACACTCACTCACATTCACTGACACACATACTTACTCACACAAACACATTCACTGACACTCACATTCACTGACACACACTCACTCACTCACTCACTCCCATTCACTGACACACACATTTCCCCATACTCACAATTATTTTTATTATTATTATTTTTTTTTATTTAAATCCACCCATCCACCCTATGTTTGGGATAGCTGGGTGGATTTCTCACCTGGGGTCCAGTGGGGCTGCTGGGCAGAGAGGCGGCCAGACATGCAGTCAGGCGGGCAGCGAGGGAGCACTTTTCCCTGAGCTCTATGCTCAGCTCCCTCGCGCGCCGCAGAGTGATGCCGGGAGCCGGAATATGACGTCATATTCCGGCTCCCTGCATTATTGCGGGTCGCACGAGGGAGCTGAGCAGAGAGCTCAGGGGAAAGTGCTCCCTCGCCGCCTGCCCTGGGGGAGCCCAAAGGTGGCCAGCCGGCCAGCTCTTGGGCTCCCATAAAACGAGGCAAACCAGGTATTTGCCTGGGCATTTGGGGGCGGTGTTTTTTTCCGCCCCCTGGAAATTGCCGCCCAAGGCAAATTCCTTGTTTGCCTCATTGCAGATACATCCCTGGTCATATTATGTCCCTATAACCATAAGAAAATATTAAATTTTCTTAGAGTAGCACACCTATCGCTAAAACCATATCCATTAGTTTATATATTCACAAAATGTGAAATAACTTCCAGATTATGAAAAATTCTATATTTGCCTAAAAGAGAATGTTATATTGTATAGATGTTAGTCGAATATACCTATTAAGAAAAAAAACCCTCCCAAAAAAAAATAAAAGTAAAACATACTTCTTATACAAAAAAAAGACCAGATCTATGTCTATATTTAGTCCCTTAGGTTCTAGTGTTTGGAGTTTATGGATCCAGAATGTCTCACATTGAGTCAATTTTTTTACTCTGTCACCTCCTCGCCAATATGGTAGAACTCTTTCAATCCCCATACATTTGAAATTTTTGAATGAAAAAAGGGGGCAGGCATTGCACTGAATGGGTTGTGAGTCTTTTGCTGCGGGACTGAATGGGTTGTGAGTATTTTTCTTATATTATTAAGATGTTCAAGTATCCTAACTTTAAGGGCTCTTTTTGTGCGTCCAATATATTGTTTGCAACACGGACATTGTAGTAAATAAACCACAAAGTCTGTGTGGCACCCCATCTCTGATTTGATCTAATACACATCACCTGTTACAAAGCTGGAGAATACATTTGTTCTCTCAATAAATGCAGTGGCACAAGCCTTGCATGAATTACGTCCCCTAAATAATCCCAAATTTGTTAAGGTGTCAGTCACAGTAGGTTTAAAAGCATTACTAGGGGCAAACATATTTTTTTAATTCCTATTCTTTCTATAAATAACTGTCAGACGATCTGGCAGAGATGCTCCACATCCCAAGCTGCTCAATGTTTACTAGACATGCCCCTACTCCCGGTATAGCGAGTAGGGGCAGAATTTACTAATACTAAGTAATGTTTACTTAGTATTAGTAAATTTTACTGAAAGACCAATTTATTTTGGTAGATAGCTCCCTAATACTTTGGGAGTTATCTACTAAGCGGCTGCAAAAGCACATACGAAGTCCCAAAGTGTCGAAGTGCCAAAGTCCCGAACTGAACCGAAGTGCCGAAGAGCCGAAATTCCTGAAGCTCCAAAATGCCAAAGTCCCGAATTTCGGAGGTGCCGAACCGAAGTGCCGAAGTCCCGAAGTCCCGAAGTGCCAAAGTTCCGAAGTGCCGAAGTCCTGTATTTCGGAATGACTAACCGAACCGAATATTTTGCCCATGCACATCCCTAGGAGACAAAATCAGTATTTAAGCCAATGCAGTCAGAGCACTAGGCTCATTTGGCCATGCAGCTCAATGGCTAGATGCCACACAACTAATTTTTAATTTTCAATATGCATTGTTTAAATCAGAATGTATTATTGACTTATATAATAAATTGGAATACTGACAGTGTCAACATTAATTTTCTGGTATAAACCCAAAATATTAAGAAAATAAAACAAAATCAATTCACATCCTAAAAGAAGTTAGCATTACATAAAACCAAAATAAGACAAAGACAATATCTTCTATGAATGATGGCAGTAATCTTATAAACATGTTGCTGCTCATTCTAATTTCATTCCTTATCTGTTAACCCGTTTCACTGAAATGCATTACTTTTGTTTAGAATTATGAGAATTAAAAGGGCAAACCAGGCACCAACATATATTTTATGCATTTTATGGCATTTGGTCTAATTGATTAAATATATATTTTTTCTTGCTTAGTTTTGGGGACAAATGAGTTTTTTTTTCTTCAAAATTTTGAATCTTAATCATGCCTTCTCAATTCATTTGTGATTTCATAATTCTCTTTGTGTCCCTTACTCTATATCCTGTAGTGTCCAATAATGAAGCTGTATATATCAGAAAACACAGTTAATGTTTCCAATAATTGTAGATCAACTAACAGCTTTTTTAGATAACAGAACAGCTGACTAAAGAAGTCTCGGAAATCCCTGCTAATAGTTGAACTGAGACTGTCACAGAGAACTTTGAAATATGCTCAACTACCCCACTCAACGTACACACTATTAGACAAACAGGCGGTCTGATAGATTTGTAGGTGGGATTTGTTTCATGCATAGATTAGTGACTGCATGCCTCCAAGTGTCCTTATTTAGGTGGGACAGTTCCTATCTTTTCTGCCCTAATGAGGTATGTGCTTGTTACATTACTAATATTGGAAAAGAGAGGCTGGTGCCCAGTTTCAGGTTAACAGTTGCAGTATTGAGTTACTGTTAAACTCACAGGCCATAATGAGAAGTTTCTATTTAGCAAGACCTTTTTTGGAATAGTCAATTCTGATCTTAAAATGAATAGACAATTACACAAAGAAAGTTACCTTAAAAGTGAGTATATTTTTATCATTAATAAAACCGGGGGATGCAGTGGCTCCTACTCCCCTTACTGGCGATGTCATAATAAGGAAGTACACTTACTCTTTACTCACAAATATGAATAATTGTTTTCTTGGCACCGTGTTTACTAAATGAGAAGAAAACAAAATGCCTTATACTGGTACTAATCCAATATCTGCCAGTTTATTTATATCAGTGGTATCTTGAAGGTAGCAGGCTGTATTCCTTACCCATGGACATAGATTAGCTATAGTTTATCTGAATTGCCATCGATTTACAAAAGATCTGAAGATACCAACACTGACACATCCATCTGACATCACTGCAGAACATTTGATCATATCCTTCATAAACTAACTAACTTGTATATGTGTTTGTATTTCTCCTGTTTCCTATAAACCATGTATATGTGAGTAAATGTGAGTTTTCAAGAAACATCCCTGATAATAGGACCTTGCAAAAATCCTTTGTTTGTTAACCAGCAAATGTATCACTTATAGGTAGAGATGTCGCGAACCGTCCGCAAACTTCTCGCGAACGGTTCGCCGCGGTTCGCCACGAGCTGTTCGCGGCGAACTCCGGTCAGCTGACACATCCCAGCCAATCTCCAGCAGACCCTCCCTCCCAGACCCTCCTACTTCCTGGACAGCTCGTGGCGAACCGTGGCGAACCGTTCGAGAGAAGTTCGCGGACGGTTCGCGACATCTCTACCTAGAGAGAGAATGTGTTTGGGAGGGGAGATAGCTATGGTAAATTCAATTATTACATTCTCAGAGATCCTCAAGGCATTATGACAAACATTCAGTTTGTACAAAAAGGTTAATCACAACAAAGTACAAAAGAAAAGTGCATTTAGAAATAATATCGAGTATAGAAATCTGACAAAGTAGGAGGGTCTGGGAGGGAGGGTCTGCTGGAGATTGGCCGGGACGTGTCAGCTGACCGGAGTTCGCCACGAACAGCTCGTGGCGAACCGTTCGCGAGAAGTTCGCGGACGGTTCGCGACATCTCTACTTATAGGATGTTTGTTACACTTGGTCTCATTATTAATAAAAATAAATAAAAAATTGCAGCACAGTGCTGGTACGTAGGTGTATTCAGTCTCAATGAATTTTTTGCTCACCCTTCTCACATGGACTAATTGAAATCTAGTCATACCCAAAGGAATATGCAGGTTCTGTAATTTCCCTGATCGCAAACAGCATGCAAAAGTTAAGTAAAGCCCATCTGAATCTCCTACAGCTTTAAGTGTAGGAAAATGTGAGAACCAGAGTATTTGTTGTATTTCTTATACAATTCTACCCAACTAGTATTCCATGCAGCCTTTTCCTTGACTACTTAATTTGAAAACTGCATCAGCAAGTATGGCTAGTATGTGGGGAATGGTGTAATAAGTTAATTTTCACTACCCATCACTGTGCTGCTTTGCTCTTTGTTGTGTTGTTTGTCACAGAAACCACAGTGCTCTGCAAGTGTGCCCAGCAAGCATGCCTTTTCAACCACTTCCCACAACCCCTAGCAACAGTACTAAATTGCTGCTGTGAGCAAATTTTCCATAATTTGACAGTTCTCTTGAACAGCCATGGTTAAACATTTAGCTGTAATAGGATCCGATTATAGTATTCAAAGGTTGAAATAGTTGATATTTTCTACTCTTAATCCATGTTTGTTCATATGAAATTCTTTAGTTAAAATTTTGCAATGGATATCTTAGACAACCATAGTCTCTAATTTAAAAATGACATATAATATATAAAAAGTATTTAACAAGAAGTAACATTGAGTATTACAGGAATACATAAAACATAAAGATATTATATAGTTTTATATTCAAATGATATCCTTGAGTATAATAGAAATAAACATGTTAAACCCTTTTTCACAGAGAATTAAATTCAACTGCAAGACGTATATTAGTGAAATAATTTAAATGTCTGTTGCATCACGAGGGGACTGCTTACCCCTCAATCAGTGCAACAAATCAAAAGGAACGGGATGCAATGGGTAGTTGTGATGATGATAATTTATTAATGTTTGTGTGCCATAAAAACTATGATGTTTCAGCCATAAAAGGATTTTTATGGCCAAAATGTCATTGTTTTTATAAGATGCGAATATTCACACATTCCATTCTTCATATCAACTTGTTACTGCCCTTCTGATTCGTTGCATAATATACATGGACCTTTTTTATATAATAGTATGGGACTTTTCAATTAATATTTAATACATGCATTTTTATGAAAGAACTGTACTCAGTAGTATGTGATGATATTTGAATGAGCAGTCTACAAACTTTTATATGTTATAGCATATATGACACAAGATATCTGTACATATGTAAACATTCTAACTGACTGTAACATCTGTGGGGGGTTTTATACTACATTTCTATCACAATAATGTAGAAAAGCATCTGAAAATAACAGGTTCTCTATATATATTTTAACAAACATCTCATATTGCGAACAGAATTGGGGCCAGCTTTCACCATGCCACAAATCCCCGCTTAATGAATATATCCATAACAATTTAGTGTTGGCCAATAAAAATAATAATTTCTGATTTAATATTTAGAACCAAAATGAACCAGATTATTTTGGGAATTGCATTCTGTAAATGTATTCTTCAAAACTTGATCTGCTAATTTGCTATACTATATAAGACTGTGAAACATGAAGAATGCACAAATCAAATTAATTAACTATCATTCCAAGTCAGGGTTTAATGTCCTTTCTCTTCATTTTCTTAACCTATATTTTGTTTTCTTGATTTATAATCAAAAAAGACATATGCACATCCACATTTAAAGATTTTTTTAAACCAATGCTGTTCACATAATCAGTCAGCAGGGGTTGCCATTAGAGTGCTATAGAAATATTTCCAATGCACATGAATTTATCTTCCTACAGATAAGAAATGCTGAAAAGCTTCTTATTACTAGCACTCATTTAAATTTCAGTCTGCTACCTTTTCTATGTTGTCTACTCATACATAATATTATAAAAAGTGCTGAAATGCCTTTTCTTTCTTTGTTTTTACTATTTCTTCATCCAGTTAGTTATAAAATATAATCTGAATATATATATATATATATATATATATATATATATATAATTATTTATTTGATGGTACTATATTATACAATTGTACAAATTGTCATATTTTATAAAGATTCACTTTATTACCAATTATGTTTTTTTAAATTAATTTAATTTTACTCTGTATACATCCTCCTGAGCAAAAAGTTACATTTAAAAGCAAAATAAACTCATGACCTAACTTTAATTAGATAGTGATTTATTATCGTATGACAATGACTTTTAAACAAACTTTTGCAAAGTCAATCTTTTGAGATAAATTAAGCAATGAATCTATTAAAATTGAATACACCCAATTTTAAGAAACATGTATTTATTTTTCTTTCCTTCTACACTGGAAAACCCCCCCCCACAATTTATGTCTTATTTGAGAAGGAATCGTTTGTATATGAAAATAGTAAATGATACATTTATTACCGAGTACCTCCGTTAAACACTGTTGACAAATTTTATTAATTTAATGTGGAACTAAGTTCTAAAATCTTGCCATTTTTTAAAATGTTTTGTGCATACTATTTATATGTGAGATGTCAGTATTTTATCTGATATTTGGTAATATTATGGTGTGCGTTTTAAATTTAGCCTGGTTAATAAAAGTAACACCAAAAGAAATGTAGCCTAATGCCAGCATAATCTCATTGAATAATTTCTCATTTGAAACCGCATATCATATGCCCAATATTCCTACATGATATTAGCTTGAAATACCTGTATAACCTGGAGTTGTCAGGAATTCAGCAGATCATTACATTTCATTCAAAATAGTGAAGCCAGAGCTAGGAAAATAATTTTGTTTGGGATTTTTTTTCCAATTCAACTTTTTTGGCCGAATGTTTGTACTTTTCCTCGTCAATTTCTGACAATTCCAGTTTAGTGAATAACCTTGACTCAATAACATGCTGGCTATAGTGACATTTCACATTTACAAGACAGACACTGTCACACAATCTGTAATAGAAAACAAAAACATATAAGCAAAAAAAAAAAAAGAGAGGGAGAGAGAGAGAAAGAAATGAAATAGAGAAAAAGAACAGGGTTTATTCAACCAGAACCGTAACAAACTCAAATTTGAATTGCAAATTTTGCTCTAAAATAGCCAAGCTGCAACTATAGTGGAGTTGAAGAATTTCTCTTATCAGTTCATTGTATCCTATTTCTTTTTTGAGATTTCAGTTTTCTAGAATATAGAGACTTTAGTGAATAAGCCTCATTGTTTTTATGATTCAGCATGTGGACTAATATTGACTGTCTATATAAAAATACTGTAAATAAATGGTTGTTTTTTGTTAGTAATCTCATTCTCTTTTTAAATTTGTTTCAGTTTTTTATAAACAAAACTTTAGAATTTGAATGTCCTAGTTTGCATTTTTGTAGTATTCATTTAGTGCTCATCTGCATCTGTGTCTCCATATTTTTATTATTGCTTTTTATTAACAAATGTTGGGCAGCACCCAATATCATTCCTGGTCTTGACATTATTCATATTTGTCACATATTTAACACTTTTGAAACATATACATATTTCTAAATATCGGTGTACTTTTCTATATTATTTTTCTCCTGTCTCCATTCTGACATTCAGTCTTCTTATATTATAAAGTCAGTTTGAAAAAAAATTAAAAACAAAAAAAAATACCATGGCATTGTTAGGAGTTACTAAACTATCACAATGGCTTGCATGAAATGCCAATTCACAAATATAATTAAGTGCAAACTAAACTAGCGTTATCCTGTCTGATATAGTAAATGTATGCATGTATATCACAAAGAATGCAAGTCCTTAGAATAATGTTAATGAAAAGATATTTCTGCTAGCACATGTGTTCAGTGATAAGAGCTACCAAGCAAAATATTGTCACATTAATCAAGGACTATTTTAAAAAAAACTTGGTCTTCAAAAGCCTTCACCTTCATGAATTACATTTCTGTTTGAAACTTTATAAAGCTAGATTATGGAGCTGTAAATGTACTATATGTATATTTATGCTTTCAGCATATTTTCAGCTTTATTGCAATGCAGCTTGGTAGGTGGCATTTGGTTATATACAATATGCTTTGGAAGATCATACTTCAAAATGAAAACTAAACATTCATGACTATACAGCATGCAAGCATTCTTCGAAGCTAGTCCAACAGTCGATGCTTATAAGATAAGTAAAAGCAGCATACACATTCATTCATGTTTGCAAAGCCACTCGATGAGTCTTAAACTATCTGAGTAGAGTTTTAAAAAGGTCAGACTCACACACCTCAACATGTACACCTGAAAATTAACTGCAATTTTACATTTCTGCTTTAAATCCAAACAAGAAAAGAAGACTGAGATATAAATATAAAAAAATACATTTTGTAAAAAATAAATCAAAATCAAAATGAAATGATTTTTTTTTAAATGTAAAAATTAAATAACTAGCGCAATTTGTCCTATTGTATCTATATGCAGAAATCACAAAGTATGCCCAGTGACATGCCAGATTCATATTTAAGAAAAAGCTTTTTATATAATGCATATATCGACCAAGGTACAGGACTTTGTTCACTAAGTAATCAGTTATTTAGTTGGCAACTAATATTTATGCCAAAAAGTCAGAGTTTGAGATATTTCTTTTTCAAATCATCCTATTTGCAGGTTTTTTTTGCACATGAGTTTTATTCTAAAATCTGACTTATTCACAACAATTTGAAATAAAATTAATTTTAAACAAATCTATTTGAGGTAGATTTGAGATAATTGGTTGATTTCTGATCTCTTTATGATCTCTATGTTTAACTAATGCCTTTTATCAAATGGTCATTGATGGCCAGGAGAAAGAAAGCAATAACCTCACAGTGTTATCAACATAAACCTTAAAATACATAAATATATAAACATTAAAAGATATAAATAATGAGCGAGTATCTCCAGTAACTCAAGGAATAACTAGGTATCCCACATCCTGGGCAATGGTGGAAAATCCAATTAAAGGTCATGCATGGTTTCCATGCACGCTCTTAAGAACTCGAGGGCTGATACATTATTTGCCCTATTGCAGCACCTTATGCGTGTTAAGGAAGTGGCTTAGTAACATTGAACTGGAGACCTTCTGGCTGGCCCTTTGTTTTTAACTGGGGTACAACTCCAGTGATTTGGTCCATGGGGAATAGTCCACTTTCAAAACTTTGCCAGAGAATAATCTGTATACATAAATGTCACTGTTGTGGTTTCTCCACCTCCACTTACTCCACCTTTTCCACTTAATCCTAATAGGTTTCCTCCTGTCCACGGATTATCATTACCTTTAGGAAAATATTTGATACAAGTTGTTTATATGACAGATAAAGGCAGAGAAAAAGGGTTACTCACTAAAATGAGAATTCAAAGTGAATTTAAAATCCAAGACAGAAATAGCTGAATTGGAAAACTTCAAAAGTCAGGTTTGCTTCTAGTTTGGATATACTGGCCTTAACTTTAAAATCCACTTAGAATTCTCCCTTTAGTGAATAACCCTGGATGACTGGCAGGGAGCCATAATGGTATAATGTATTTCCATGATAAAGGTGAATATGTGGTTAAATATAATATTAAATATCCTGGTAACAGTTCCGCAGTTGACCTAGTTTCAGTGGTGCTCAATAAGTATTGGCTCACTATACCTGAAATAGCAGTTGGTTATTTCCTATATGTTCTTGACTGATATAGAAATAGGAATGTGAGTCAGGTGCAATAGCTGACCATGCATCAGACGTGACTGTATAAAAATAATTGACAGCGTTTTTTTTTCTCAAGTAGGTTACTTTGCCTGGCAAAGCTAGTTGTAACTGGAATTTAATTGGGAAAGTTCACCATTGTACATGGTGATTGCCAAATCATGATAACTTTTTTTTTTAATTCTTTATTTATGATGTGCATCAGAATTACATGGATGTCGTACATAGTTAAAATGTAAAGCCACATACAAAAGGCATCCAGAAAATTTTATTAGAGAACTGCACTTTTTTTTTTTTTTAAGAAAACAAACGTACTAACAAGCTACCATGACAAGAGAATACAATGCCAATATATGTTAGCTGAGGAAAGATAAGAATATACTGCAAAACTAAAGCCCTGGCTGCCTATTTGTTTTAACTGAAGTTAAGTTGCTAGAGGGTGTTTTGCCCACGATTGCGTACATAAATGGTAGATTAAGTATCACCTGCTAGGGAGCCCTGAAATGCCCATAGTTACAGGAGGCTAACAGAAGAGCACAGCATTTAGGTAGGAGTACAGAAAAAGAAAAAAATAGCATAAGTAAACAAGAACTTGGCTCCCTGTTAGAGACTTGCATATGAGTGACCACGTGTCAGCATGAATCAGCCGATGCCCTCCATTGGTATATCATAATCCAACTTCGGTGTTACTGCTGGGAGATATGATAGCCCCAGCATAAGCCATTGTGACATCCTGATAGTGCAGGGGGAGAGACCCTATGTGGGCTGTGGTGTATCAGCCTCCCTGGAAATCTCAGGATGAGGAGACTGAGCTGCAGTGTCACGGAAACCTGCCTCCAGCTTGGTTCTTCCCAGGAACTGGAGCTGAGGTTGCACGATGGATCCCTGTTGATAAGTCCCTGAATGGGTGATTCCAAAAGTGCAAATGGACCTTGTTGAGCTCGGTGTATAATTCAGCTTGCTGTCTGCTATCAGCCAGGCATGCGACAGCCACCATTTTAGATGAGGCTTCTCTACCACTCAAGGTAACAGGGCCGGCCCCATGTGGCTCCGAGGATCCGACCTGCAGTGACTGGGCAGGATAGCGGGACGGAAGCCGTCCACCCCACTCACCGCTGGAGTAGGCCCCAGCCCTGAGGACTGAGAAGCTCCCGGGGACCGAGAGGTAATATGCAGGCTTAACCCCAGAACCAGCACCGCTTTACACCATGAGCTGCAGTGTCCAGGCATCAAGTAGGTGAATTATCTGCTTTAAAAAGCTAAATCTTAGGAAAACTGCAGGAGCCGCTTATCTTGCGACCCCGCCCCCAAATCATAATAACTTATAACATAACAAGTTTTGATTTTATTAATTATCAGTGTTCTAGCATTCAGGTTTATGCATTTACTTTTTTGTTATTGACTTGCCACCGACACTGTATATTTACCTAATATTATAATGTAAAATATACATTTATCATTATAATTTAGATCTACATGCACAGTGACTTTGATGACTATTTGAACATTTTGAGACATAAACAGCAGTTTTGAGAAAAATCTGTACTCTAGCATACTGTCCCACCAAACCAAATGCATATTTCCCACTTTTAATGCTCTTCTTCGTCCTGTTCCTCCCCCTCCTCCAACCACCTTGTCCGCCTCAAACTTTGCAACTCACTTCACTGAGAAGATTTCTACAATCAGGGAAGAGATCTTTAATCTTTCTCCCTCCTCTACCAATACATCATCCAACCCAACTCTGCTGTTCTATGCTAATTTGCACCTGCTACAACAAAAGATGTTTCCGCTCTGCCCTGGTCCTCTTGCTCCACCACCTGTTCCCTCGATCCTATTCCCTTATAGCTAATCCGCGCTCTGTCTCCCTCTTTTGCTCTTCCTCTCACTAAAATTTTCAATCTAACCCTTTCCTCTGGCACATTTCCTTCACCCTTCAAACATGCAATCATAACCCTGATTCTGAAAAAGCCCAGCCTTGACCCCAACTCCCCATCCAACTATTGTCCTATTTCACTACTGCCATTTGCCTCCAAGATCCTTGAGAGAGTTGTGTATGTTTATTTCTCTGGCTCTGCCTCCTCTACCCAACCCCTGTCTGTTGGAGTTCCCCAAGGTTCTGTCGTTGGTGCCCTACTGTTCTCTATCAATACTGCCTCCCTTGGTAAACTCATCGGCTCCATTGGCTTCCATTATCATTTATATGCAGATGACATGCAAATCTACCTGTCCTCTCCTGATCTCCCTGTGCCCATCTTAACTCGTGTCTCTGACAGCCTATTCACGATTTCCAACTGGATGGCTGCTCACTTCCTTAAACTCAACCTGTCCAAAACAGAACCTCTGATCTTTCCTCCTTCAAGTGTTGCTACTCCCGTGTCTATCTTCCTGAAAGTCAACGGCGCCACCATCACCTCTACCTTGCAGGCTCGCTGTCTCATTGTTCTCTTTGACTCCAACCTCTCCTTCACTCCTTATGCCCACTCAATCGACAAATTCTGCCGTTTCCATCTCAAAAACATAGCTTGCATCCACCCCTGCTTAACACTGGATGCAACTAAGAGCCATGCAATTGTTTTCGCTTGCCTTGACTAGTGCAATACCCTTCTCAGTGGTCTTACGTGTTCCCAGCTTGCACTGCTGCAAACTATAATGAATGCGGTGGCGAGGATCATTTTCCACACATGCCTTCCCCCTCTGTCAGTCCCTAGATAGGCTTCCAGTTAGATATAGGGCTCAATTTAAGATTCTGGTGCTTACTTACATGTCCCTACATAATGCTGCTCCAACCTACCTATCCTCCCTAATACACAAGTATGTCCTGTTGAGGCCCCTGTGCTCTGCCGAAGGCCTATGTCCATACTCTCACCTCTTATGCTCACCTTCAAGACTTCTCCATTGTGATGTATGGGCGGTTGGGCTGTGTATGAGTGTGTGAGTGTATGAGTGTATGTATTGTGATGTATGGGCATTGGGCAGTTGGGCTGTTTGGCTGTGAATAATGCACTTCCTTTCTTTTTCCTGTTGACAGTTGGTGGACTGTTCCAGGGATTTGAAATGGCGGCTGCAGAAACCCTGTGTAACAAGGCTGCAATATGAAGATCCTGTTATATATGTGTTAATAAAGTGAGTACTTCGTTATACAGGAATTATGTATTCGTACATAATTGATTTGTACAAAACACCACATCTATGGCTGCATCTTTTCTGTGTAACTCCCTTCTCCATTAGACTTTCACACAGTCTCCACTCCTTCAAAAAATCTTTGAAAATTCCCTTCTTCAGGAAAGTGTATCAATTAAACAGTTGATTTTTCATCTCTCCCCCCCCAAACTCCTCTCCTTCAACTGTCAAAAATAACTTACTGAGCCCTCAATGAATACTTTTCTA
This sequence comes from Pelobates cultripes, assembly GCA_933207985.1. NCBI lineage: Eukaryota > Metazoa > Chordata > Amphibia > Anura > Pelobatidae > Pelobates > Pelobates cultripes. The sequence continues at coordinate 146,967,449 of OW240915.1, forward strand.
GCAACCTACTTCAATACCCTTACTTATACCCTTTGTGTCACTGTACCCCACTCCCTCTAGAATGTAAGCTCATTGAGCAGGGCTAGAAGTGAGATAAAGACATAGAGAGTGTGTTTGAGAGAGACAGAGAGAGAGAAAGGATACATAAGTGTGTATAATGTGAGATTAATGCCATCAGGGGATTCTATTGTAATCATGATAAACCACGAGACTGAAGATGGAGTTAGTGTCCAAATACATACATTTCACCATTAGTTTATGTCAAAGGTTAGAGTTCCTTAACCTAACCTTTGGAGCATGCATATCCTGGGTGGGTCATTACACTCCTGGGTAGCTGTTGGTTTACTGTTATCTTCTCTAAAACCATGTAAAAGCTTTCTAAAACACTTGTGAAGTGTAAAAACTACAAAAGTCAATAGGCTAAATATCTTGTATTAATCTAGTGTCCTATGGGACTAATGTGCTGAAAATACATATTCATGTCCAGTTTAAGTGCAAGGATATATGTGTATCTTAATTCATGTGTGTATTAATTCATAGACAATCTCCTGTGGCACATGAGAGAGTTCCTATGTAATACAGGATGCATCTGGTCATTTAAAGTTTCTTAGCACGTGTGAGGTTTGAGACAGAATGAATCACATTAGTCTCAGATTAAGAATATCCTAACAGTGGCGTCTCCAGGATTCATACTTAGGGGAGGCACATAAGGGGTCAGGGACAAAAGTAGGGGGGCATATATAAGTGTGTATATATAAGTATGTATATATAAGTGTGTGCATATATATATAGATATATATGTAGGTTGGATTTGCCTTATTAGTCCAGCAGACAAGATGCCAAAATACCAGAGTATTGCAGTATGCAATTGCAATTGCATACTGCAATACTCTGGTATTTTGGCATTATATATGGACATATATATATATATATATATATATATATATGGACATATATATATATATATATATATATATATATATATATATATATATATATATATATATATATATATATATATATACACACACACACACACACTTTTATAACTGTGTGTGTAGATGTGGCGGAACCAACCTCGCCACTGGGCACTGGAGAAGCCTGGTTGCTTGCCTGCCTCTGGACTATGGCCCCATGTTAAACGCTGTTCTTTTTCCCTTTAGAAAGGCTTGTTTGTGCCTTTCTGCCTGGGCTTTCGGTAGATTAAATCTACCAAACCAATGCACGAATGGGGGGACCACCTGGGCAAGGAGTGTGCCAGTGATTTACCTCCCAGAAGCTGCGGTTAACCACAGCTTAATTGGTGAACGCTGGGTGGCCGCTGTTCGTATAACCGAACATGTGGCAGCGGCCATCGTAAACTCCCGAACGGCCAGCGGTGTTCAGCTCCAAATCTATGGAACTCAAAACGGACACTTATTTGCATGAACATCGCTGAGCCGCCGAACTCCCTCCTTCTGCAATTCATACGAACGCCGTCCGTTTGGTACTTTCCCTATGTGAGCAGTGTTACCCCAGATAGCTATGCCATGGAGCCCATTCGTGTAACGAAAGACTATGTAAAAGACTTTGGCTCCATGGCGATTGAACTGTATGTATGTGATCTTAGCGCCATTCGGTAATTATGTGCGCTCAGATCTAAGCTATCTGGGGATATGTTGAATGTATATGTTTTATGTAGTAATTGCAACACTTGTGTAATTTTATGTCTTTTTACTAACATGTGGCTAATGGAGTTTTGCCTCTGTCCTTGGAGATAATTGGATTACTTCCCAATTATCTCCAAGATAGAGAGGCGGGATTACAATGTGCATGTGGGAGTGGTTAAGGTTAAACTGTCCTGATTGGTTACTGTCCAGCTTGTGTCCCAGTGTCCCACCAGGTCCCCTATGGGTGTGTCCACCTGGTAGGAAACCTGCATAAATACCGGGCAGGCAGCCCAGATTAAACAGATCACTGCTTAACCTCAAAACAAAGTGTTGTCTCGTTCTTGGGGGGATTTGATTGTATGATGTTACAGTTCGACTGCCCGGAGTGTAAAATGTTCATATGGTTCCAGTTCGGGAGTTGGAGAATTCGTGTGTTTCCAGTTCGGGAGTTGGAGAATTTGTGTGTTTCCTATTCGGGAGATTGGTGTTTGCAGTAGCTGCCTTTGTATCTGGAAGGGAATATCCTCTACACGGCTGTTTAACGTCTTGTGTACCTGGGGGTGCCGTTACAGTATATATATATACACACACACACGCATACATACACAGGGCTCGACAAACTCCAGGTGCCAGGTCACCATGGCAACTAGACATTTCGTTCTGGCACCTGGCATTTGTCAGCCCTTTGCTAAGCCGCGCAGGAAATATTAAAGCCGGCCACCGCGGGGAGCATGGAGGCTGCGCGTGAGGGAGCATTAACCTTCCTGCAGTTTCTCTCTGCTCCCTTGAACGCTGTTTAGTGACATGACATCACTCTGGCCCCGGCATCACTTCAGAGAGCGTGCAGAGGAGCAGAGAGAACCTGCAGGAAGACTGAGAGGAGACACACTGGACGCCAGGAAAGATCCACTCAGATCTCCCAAATGTTCGGTGGATATAAATTAACACAGAGGACTGATAGGTAACGTATACCGGACCTTAGAATGGCCGGACTAACGTACCAAGGAATAGTCAGGAATAGCCGAGATCAAGGGAAACAGAAAGAGACACAACGATAAGGAAAAGCCAGGAGTCAGGGATGCCAGAAAACAGGGAAGTCAAAAACAATGCCAAAGTCAAATAACCAGAATAACCAGAATCAATAACACGCTCTCGGACAACCACAGGGGAAACCACGACAGGGCACTGAGCAGAACTGGGCCTAAATATCCCTCCTCTAGGTCTGATAGGCTGTAACCGGCCTTTGACCCCAAAGGCAGTTACCAGATCTCATTTGCATAGTTGCTGCTCAGCATTAACCCTTCTGTTGATTTGGTTGTTACTCGGCACAACTTTTCCTGTGTGGACAGTAAATGTCATTAACCACATTTTTGTAAGTGGATGAATACGTGACACACACACAGACTGACCCATACACACACAGACTGACCCACCCCACAAAGATTGACCCATACACACAAACTGACCCCCCACAAATAGACTGAATCCCTCACTCCCACAAACAGACTGATCCCCCCACACACAGACTGACCCCCCAAAACAATATACACAAAGACTGACCCCCCACACAGACTGACCCATACACAGAGACTGATCCACCCCACACAGACTGACCCTCTCCCCCACCACATACACACACAGAGAGACTGAACAACACACACTGACTCACACTTACCAGCAGCTGCCTGGATGCCTCTGTGCAGAGCTGAACTTCCTCTAACTATCTCTCCCCTGCGCTGCTCTCTGTGACCCAAGAGGAAGTCCTCCCAGCACAGTGCCCCTTCTGGTCACTTGTGGGGCTTAAGAAGGGGCTAGAGATCCAGAACAGAAGAAAGAAGCCCAGGAAGGCGGGCGAAGTGCGTCACACAGACGTCACTGGCAAGGCAGACCCGGAAGGGATCACGTGATCGGGGCATACGAAACCCGGTAGTGACTGATATTGAGTGGATACAGCCGTTGTTCATTTATATGCTTTTATGTGGATAGCTTTGTTAGCCAGACTCACCATTTACAAAGTAAGGGTTTTTCAACCCTATTCAATTAGGAGTTCCTTCCTCTCTGTCCTAAATTACAGAGAACTGTCTGACTTCAGAGAACACACCATACAGATCTCATCTACACAGTGTGGGATTTATCCCTTTAAAGTGGAGCCTTGCAAACCCAGGGCTCTGGTACATGTGAGTTCTTTCCCTTATTCCCCATTGCACATTCTCATTCAGGAAGTCTGCACTAAATTTTTTTTGTTTATTTGCAGATTTGTTGTTAACAGTTTTAGCTTGCTTATTAAAATTCTTTATTTTTCAGTGCATAGCGTACATAATACAGTGGTAAACAGTAGATAGAAAACATGCAGTATAAGTATAGAAGGTTGACATTGGGTTCGTGAACTATTTTTATTTTTGCAAGTTTGTGTAAGCCTAGGTTGCTTGTGTGTTGCGAGCGTGCGGTGTTCCTGCGCTGTCCTAAGGGTGATGTCTCTCATGCTGAGAGTGCCAGTGGAGGGCTACTGAGCTGGATACTTGGCATATGTGCCTGCGTACGTTTGTGAGGTGAGGCAACGATGAGCGCATATAACAGTGCGGGCTCTGTTAGTATGTGTTCGTTGCGGTGGCAGACCGGGTGCGTGTGATGTGCCGTGGCTAGGTCTATGCGCTGGGTATGTTCACTCCTAACCAAGGGAGTGGTGGGGGGGGGGGTTGACGTGTGTGCATAATTATGGGGTCACCCATGGGATTATGTGTGATGGGAGTGGTCATTCCCTGTTGCGGGGAAGGTTGGTGTTGTGGTGGTGTCTCCGACCCTGGGCTGTGTGCCATGTTGCTAGCTTTTTCTTATTGAGCAATCTTGGTGAGTGAAGTAAAGGGAGAGAGAAGGGAAGCACTTAAGTGTATGTTAATATAGTATAGCTGAACTTGTTGTTCTGAGCCTAGAGTCCTGAACAAGTGGGAAACTTGGAAATGTTGTGCAGGGTAAGTAAGTCTCTGACAGGTTCTTCAAAGCCCTATGTCGGATAGTTTATTGAGTTGTTCTTGGTTCCGTCACTTGTGTGCTCTCAGACCTCGGGACGAATGATGCTATGCGTTCTGGGTTCCAAGTGGTCGCAGCAGTGGAGGCTCTCTGGGGTGTGCTGACCGCCAGGGGCGCCAGGTCTAGCGCTGTCAGGAATGGTGCTGCGTCTTCTATCGAGGTGAATGTGTGCAGGCTTCCGTTTCGGGTCACCGTCAGGGATCCATTTGTTCCCCAACTGTAGCTTATGTTTGCCGATTGCAGCTGGTTTGTCACTGGATGGAAAGTTTTTCACCACAGAAGAGTTGCTTTTGTTAAGTCCTGATAGAATATTAGAGCGGCCTCTTCGAAGTTTATCTGAGTTTTGCCTTTGATTGCTGACATTATTTGTATTTAGTCGTGTGCTGTGAGGCATCTGAGTATGAAGTCTTTTGGCATTGTGGTGGCTGCGCTTGCTGGCCCAGGTAAGCGGTCTATCCCCTCAATTGACAGCTTTTTTGCCACTGCATGTGGCAGGATGGAGGCCAGTAAGCGCCTGACATAGTGCGGTAGTTCATCCGCGGAGACTGCCATTGGGATGACCCTTATTTTTATATTGGTGCGGAGGTGGCGGTCCTCCATGGCCGTCAACTGTGAAGATATAGCTCTTTGTTGTGACCAGACCTGTTGAACATAGTTCTGGAGCTCTGACACGTGTGATTGCATGTCCGAGATGTCTCTCTCGGAGGCCTGTACTCGGTCTGTAATAGCTTTCATATCCTGTTTGATAGGGGCGAGTTCCGTCGACAGGATTTTGTGAAAATCTGCCAGTAAGACCTTCAGGTCATGTCTGGTCGTCGGTGTGTAGTCGGTGTGGGCTGCAGGTGTCATCGGTTGTGCGGCCAGCGGGTGTTCTGGCCCTATTTGCTCATTTGAGTAAGTGTGGAAGTCAAGTTGCGGGGTTTCCGCGAGAGCGAGTTTGGGCTGCGTGGGCCTTTGTAACATTGTCCCTGCTGTCTGTCGCTGTTTTCTGCGAGCGACGGCCCATTGCTGGCATTTGGGCCTGGGTGACAGGTGAGGTCTGATAATAGTCGTCTCTTAATTGTTGGGAGAGCAGCGCCTCCAGACTCGGGAGCGTCAATGTGGGGTAGGCCCTGTTTTTCCGCCTCCATCTAGGCTGGTGCGATGTTAGAAAGAAAGACATCTATCGCCTCAGGAGGCATTATGGAGTGTGCCTGTTAGCTTTTGAGGGCTGGTTGGGCTTTCCTTTTCGGGATATTATTAAGGTCGCTCGGAGGAGCTTGCAAGCATGGCGTCTGTTCAGGCTGGTGGTCAAGCTCCGCCCCTTAGCGTGCTTTTTTAGTAATATTATCTATATCTGTGTATACTTCTTTGTGTCACTGGGTCTCAGTGCAGCTATACTGAGTGCTTTATCATCTTCATGGCGCTTACACTTTGTTGTTTTTTCCTATTTAATTTGTCTCCCACATTTGTATTTAGTGTAGGACCCACTGATATCGGGGTACTGTGAAGTAATGGTGGGATTAACACAATATGGCTATATGGTGGAGCTGAATCCCCATATTCTGTCTTCTTAGATAGGCGAAATAAGCAGCCTTATAAGATCATTGGTGTATTTGTATGTGTGCGCCATAATTTAATTTATATCATAGGTGGAGAAGAGCATCATAAAAACGTATAATAAACAAGGCTCTTAATACACATATTCTATTGCCTGTATGTATAAGTGTATGTGATTATAGTATTTTGAGACAGAGAAAAAAAAAACATGTCAAATACCATTAAAGGTAGTAGGAATTATATGTATTTTCACCATGCATGTTATAGTAGAATGATTCTCCATCTAGTGTATATTGATAAATGTATCCAGCAAACACAAAGGTTATATAATAAAAATAAAGCATATTAGTGTTTCATATTATACTAAACATTTGCTTTTATAAGCCTTATATTCTAAGGTGAATAAAACATGCTTTGTATTATTATATATCCCAGAGATGAACAATGGGAATAAAATAAAATGCTTAATTGGTGCATTAAATTAAAGGACCACTATAGTGCCAGGAAAACATACTCGTTTTCCTGGCACTATAGTGCCCTGAGGGTGCCCCCACCCTCAGGGTCCCCCTCCCGCCCGGCTCTGGAAGGGGGAAAGGGGTTAAAACTTACCTTTTTCCAGCGCTGGGCGGAGAGCTCTCCTCCTCCGATCCTCCTCCATTCCGCCCCGTCGGCTGAATGAGCACGCGCGGCAAGAGCTGCGCGCGCATTCAGCCGGTCGCATAGGAAAGCATTTACAATGCTTTCCTATGGACGCTGGCGTGCTCTCACTGTGAAAATCACAGTGAGAAGCACGCAAGCGCCTCTAGTGGCTGTCAATGAGACAGCCACTAGTGGAAATAGGGGAAGGCTTAACCCATTAATAAACATAGCAGTTTCTCTGAAACTGCTATGTTTATTAAAAAAATGGGTTAACCCTAGCTGGACCTGGCACCCAGACCCTGAAGTGGTCTGGGTGCCTAGAGTGGTCCTTTAATAACACAACATTGTAAGTGTATCTATGAAAATACTATTTAGTTTAGAAGTAAAAAAAATAACATATGATATTAAATGCTACATTTTAGTACTTCCACCATACAAATAATATTTTCCAGCAAATGTGGAGATATAAATAGCAAAGTTTTGGACTTTACTTACAAAAACACAAGAAATGCTATTAAGTTGTTATAAAAGTAACTGTCATGATAAATTATTGTGTGCTTTTCTTTTTACGGTTAGGGCTGGGATTAGTGTTAGAGCTAAGGTTCTGATCTACGAGTCTTTAGTGTGAGTTATACTCCTAAGCAGTAACGGTCATTATTTCAGCCCCAATAATGATGTGTTAGCAAAGGAGCAAAGGAGACAGAACAACACTGTTTCTGCCTCCTCAGCTACTCTACTAAAATATCATCTTCACAAGAAGGCAGAATTAAAATGCCTGTTCATTAGTAAATCCCACTACTCTTATACATATCAGAAAATTGGTGCTCTCATGCTGCAGTAAGATTGGTGACTTACACATGACACCTGGGCTGTTTAACCCTAAAAATATCAAGTGGTATTGCCCTGATAACAAAATGTGTAGGCCTTATATGCTGTCTTATATGCTGTTTTGCACTTTTATATACTATAACAAATAATATTTTAATGCATCATAGGGTAATTAAAGTTGTTTGATTTTAACCAGTTTGGGGATTCATACTTTTGATTCTATTGTTGATATTTGGGATTGAACATCTGTGCTATTCACTGGAGCAGTGGGTATCTACTATGCAGGGCCAGCCCATCCATTGGTCCCGGGGGGACCATGGCTCCTGGCAAATCTTTCCCAGGGGCGGCATTTTCCTCACATCAAGTAGACTGTAAGTCACAGCAAACATGGTGTGAACTGAATAAAACATGTTGCATACAGCATGTTTTATTCAGTGTACTACTTGTTCTCCTTCCTGGTCCGGTTCCATCCAAATATCCTTGCAGTACTATTTGATGAGGAGGAGGAGGAGAAGGAGGAGCGTGGAGCTGCTCATCACCATGTACGAAGGGGGAGGAGGCAGAGGGGGAGGGGGAGGAGACAGGTTGTGATTGTGCCGAGAGGGGGACTCTGTAATAGAGTATATATGTGTATCTGTATGTGTGTGAGGGTTTGTGTCTATGTAGCTGCATGTGTGTCTGTATGTTTGTCATTATGTGTCTGTCTGTGTAACTGCATGTGTCTATGTATGTGTGTATTTGTGTCTATGTAAGTCTATATAGCTGCATGTGTGTCTGTATTTGTGTGTGACTGTGTCTGTGTGTGTGTCTGTGCATCTACATGTGTTTTTATTGGTGTGTGTGTGTCTGTATGTATATCTGTATGTGTCTATGTTTCTGTATGTGCATCTGTATGTGTGTCAGTGTGTGTATATGAATGTGTCAGTGTGTGTAAATGTATGTGTGTCAGTGTATCTGTATGTGTGTGAGTGTTTGTATCAATGTAGCTGCATGTGTGTCTGTACCTGTGTGTGACTGTGTGTGTCTGCATGTGTGTCAATATATGTATATGTATGTGTGTTTGTCTATGAAGCTGCATGTGTGTCTGTATCTGTGTGTGACTATGTATATGTATGTGTGTACCTGTGTATCAGTGTGCATCTGTATGTGTGTCAGTAGTTATCTTTCTGTGTATATGTGTGTCAGTGTTTGTGTCTGTGTGAGTGTATCTGCATGTGTGCCAGTGTGTATGTGTATGTTTATATGTGCATACATCTCAGCATCTCTTTAACACTACACACAAACACACCCCTGCACTTAACCCCTTAAGGACCAAACTTCTGGAATAAAAGGGAATCATGACATGTCACACATGTCATGTGTCCTTAAGGGGTTAAACATCAACACTACATGCAAACACACCTCTGTATTAAAACCACACCATTATATATAAACTGCATTCAAAAACCATACTACACACAAATGCACACCTGCATTCAAATGCCAACACTACACACCCCTACATTCACTCACTCATACTCCATACAAAAACATGCTGGTTTTCAAACACACTAACACTGCTCAGTGCTAAATACATAAAAAATATATACAAATGCTGCTTAGTGTTAAATACACTTACATTTTTTAAAATTATTTTCATTTTAAAGTGGGGTGGTGGGGGCGGGTGCCAAATATAGGTTTCTCCCTGGGGGCCAAATGCCCTAGGTACGCCCCTGACTGCATCTGCTACACAGACACTGCATCCCCTACACACACTGCATTCACTATACACACACAATTCGTTCACCACACACACTGTTCAAAATACACACAGACACTTCACTGCATACAATATTACTATACACAATTGTGACGGTTACCCCTATAGAGCGATGGTATCTACCGTCTGGACATTCTTCTTCCCATAGCTGGAGAGCATTGCAGAGTTCCAACCCGATATCCTGGGGAGCTAGTATAGCTGAAGAGAGCTTTTACAAGAGCTAGCAGTGATATAGCAGTTATAGCTGTTCCCTACAACACGAGACGAGGCTGCGAGTTGAGGGTAAGAAGGTCTGGTTTAATGAGCACAAATGCATTACTTTTATACACATTTTCAGGCCAGAGGCACACCCTCTGGACTTGATGGTAAACTGGGACAAAAGGGTCACAAACCAATAGGAACAATAATTAGTACAGTAACACTCCCACATACAGTCAGCAAGCGCTCCCCTCTGCCTGTGATATAAGTTATCCACAGGCAGAAAATATCAATTTTTACCCAAAGTCCAGAAACACACCAAAACACAAACATATCCCCATAAATTATACATCCCTGGATAGCTCTGATCTTGGCGAACAACATATACAAAAATCACCCAGATCAGAGCAGGGGTTCAAAAAATTTTGTGGAAGTCATATTTGACCAACCGCACACACATTTTCATGCCCAAAACAGTTCAAGAGAATTTGGCTGTGCAGCCGGTCTATTTCCAATAGTTCAAATACTAAGTTCCATTCGAATGCACGAATGGGGGCCGTTCGTGCAAATACTCAAAGTTAAAGTGGCGTTCGAATTGTCGAACGCACTTCGATTTCCATCGAAGTGTTGAAGTCTGGAGAAGGTAAAGTTCAGAGTATTCGTGTCGGCGCGTATCCAATTTGATTTCCATGAACTCGCCGACCAAATACGCGTGCGACTGAATTAAAATGGCTCCGACTACTTCAGCATTTCGGCTGTATCCGAAGTGTCACTTCGAAAGTGCAAATCCTTTCCAATAGGTCTTAAAGGGGCAGAAACAGTACTTTAGAATCCAATATGTACAAATGGAGTTTTTAAAAGGCAATATACCCCAGGGGCAATAGTCACAGGGCAAATAAAGTTCAGGAATGTGTACTTTGAGGAAATAACATTAGGAAGGAGACTCATACCATAATCACTGTCAGGGTCGGACTGGGGAAAAAAATTCAGCCTGGGCATTTTTTTATTCACAGCTGCCCACTGAAAAGGGGGCGGGGCCAGATAGGGTGTGTTTTGTCATCCCCAATGACAAGCACGCCCAATCTCAAAGTGAGCATGTTGGTTCAATGCTCTTCCAGGGCATGAGAAAAGGGCCCTGTATTTGTTCTACACAGCGCAAGCAAATTTAATAACATGCATGCGTTGTGTTTGCTTGAAACTTGTCTCAGGGGTTTCCATAATTGGGATACTCACTGTATCCCATTTATGGAGACACTATGTGCTTAAATGGAATCTAGTGTGTGCATAGGGGATCCAGAGTGTGTATGTCAGAAATGTAGTGTGTGTGTAAGTGGTGCAGCGTCTGTGTGTAGGGGATCTAGTGTGTTTTAAGGACTCAGAAGTGTGTATAGGAGATCTAGTGAGTGTGTGTGTGTGTGTATATATATATATATATATATAAATAGAGGATTCAGAGTATATAGAGATCTAGTGTGTGCATATCTGTAGATGATCCAGAGTTGGGTAAGGAAGCTAGTGTTTTTCTGGAATTTAATGTGTTTAGGGGTGCAGTATGTGTGTGAGGGGGTCTGTAGTATATATACACATATGTTTGGTTTGTAGTATTGTGTGTGTAAGGTGTGCAGTGTGTGTGGGTGCTGTGTGTGTTAGGATGCTGTGTGAGGGTGATGTATGTGTGTTAGGGGGCTATGTGTTTTAGGGTGCTGTGCGAGGGTGATGTGTGTTTGTGTGTTAGGGTGCTGTGTGAGTGTTCTGTGTGTGTGAGTGAGGGTGCTGTGTGTTAGGGTGCTGTGTGTCTTAGGGTAATGTGTGCATTAGGGTGCTGTGTGTGTTAGAGTGCTGTGTCTGTGTTAGGGTGCTGTGTTAGGATGCTGTGTCAGGGTGATGTGAGTGTGTGTGTGTTTTAGGGTGTTGTGTGAGGGTGATGTGTGTTAGGGTGCTGTGTGAGGGTGATGTGTGTGTGTGTTAGGGTGCTGTGTGAGGGTTATGTGTGTGTGTTAGGGTGCTGTGTTATGATGCTCTGTAAGGGTGATGTGTGTGTGTGTGTGTTAGGGTGCTGTGTGAGGGTTATGTGTGTGTGTTAGGGTGCTGTGTTATGATGCTCTGTAAGGGTGATGTGTGTGTGTGTGTGTTAGGGTGCTGTGTGAGAGTGATGTGTGTGTGTGTGTTAGAGTGCTGTGTGAGGGTGATGTGTGTTAGGGTGCTTTGTGAGGGTGGTGTGTGTGTTAGGGTGCTGTGTGAGAGTGGTGTGTGTGTGTTAGGGTGCTGTGTGAGGGTGATGTGTGTGTGTGTTAGGGTGCTGTGTAAGTGTGTTAGGGTGCTGTGTCATGATGCTCTGTAAGTCCGGGCCTGATCACCGTAGGAAGGAACAAAACCACCAATTCTGCAAATCAAAGAGGGGTTTTGTTACAACAATCACACACTCTGCATCCACTGTACACACACATAATGCTTTCACTGCACACACTGCATAACATGATGAATGTGGGCGTGGTTTGGTGGGCGTGGTTTTAAGTTTTGGTGAGAGGGGACAGCATATCACCCTTGGACCCAGGCAGCACAATGTCTTGGGTCAGCCCTGCTACTATGTCATTTTCTACTAAATGGTTTGCTTAACTCATACAGTAGGCCAATAGTTATATCACATATTTTTATTTGTTTATGCTGCGTTTGATAAGCACCATACTTGGGTTGCAGATTTCTTTCACTTTATATTTTTCTTCATTAAGCTCGATAGATAGATAGATAGATAGATGTGTGGGTGTTAAGGTGTTCTATGTGTTGTCAGCATGTACCATATTTTTCACTCCATAAGACGCACCTGACCATAATACGCACCTAGTTTTTAGAGGAGGAAAACAAGAAAAAAAAATATTCTGAATCAAATGTTGTACTAAACTATTTAATAAACTACCAGTATATCAGAATAATATTTCAAACATGTAAAGTGAACAGCGGCATTAAGTCAACAGTGTCATTTAGAACCATCATCACTGTTATTAACAAATGAAGAGAGACTTTAAGGTTTGAGTACTCTTCTAGTCTTCTGTGAACCCCAAGAACTCATCATTGCTAGAGTCAGAATTTAGGAAGCTCAGTTGCTCACAATCACTGACATCACTTTCTTCGCTATCTTCATATAAGATATCATCTTCATTTCCATCCAAAGCATTGCTAATGCCACATTTTTTGAATGACTGGACAACGATTTTCTCCTTCACAGAGTGCCACGATGTTTTCACCCATTCACAAACTTGAGTGATAGTGGGCCTCTTCATTCGTCCAGCAGGTGTCAGATCATGATTGTCAGCAGCCATCCATTTGTTCCACTCTTCTCGCATAAAGACCTTAAATGGTTTGTTGATGGAAACTGGCTGGTAAGACCTCCAGGAATTACAGCTAGATGAGTCTTCACTTCTTTAAAGCACTTTTTTGTAGTTTCACTAATATGTGCTCTAAACTGGTCAAGTACTAATAAGCAGGTTTTTTCAGAAGCCCTCCAGGACGATTGGACCACACTTTTTCAATCCATACTCTCATTCCATTTTCGTCCATCCATCCTTTCTCATGAACATGAACAAGAACTCCTCTTGGAATCACTTCTTTTGGAAACGTTTTCCCTTTGAAAATTAACATGGGTGGCAATTTGGTGCCGTCTGCACAGCAAGACAACACAACCATGTAATGGGTTTTCTCATGTCCGGAGGTGTTCACGGTGATAGTTTTGGCACCTTTCAGATCAACAGTCCTATTAGATGGCACATCAAAGGTTAGCAGGACTTCATCCATATTCCCAATCTGGCCAATTTCATACCCATATTTCTTCCTAGCATCAATGACAAATTTATGAAAAGAAAGAATCTTAGATTCATATTCTTTTGGCATTTTTTGCACAATTCTAGTTTTGGTGCGCATAGCAAGGCCACATCACTTCATAAATCTGTAGCACCACGATGGTGATCCAATAAAATCGTGAATGCCTTTCTCTACAGCAATGCGTTTGGCTTCATATATTATCATTTTTGTAGAGACTGAGAAGCCATTATTCCGGTGATTTGTGATCCATTCTTTCATGGCCACGTCTAACTGTGGCCACTTTGCAGCATGTACACGAAGGGTGTGCTTACTTTTATCCACTTTTTGTAGCTGATCCTCTTGTTTCCTCCACTCTCTTATCATTTTTTTAGTTGGAGGTGGCCCAAAATGTCTCTCCGCTGCTCTGTTTCCATGCTCCTTAGCATACTTTACTACCTCTAGTTTAAAAGGAATCTTATTTGCTAGTCTTTTCTGCTTGATCATCCTTGTATGTAGAATGGGGGAAGGTTTCTGCAAGTAAATACAGTGATGAAGGAACTGTCAGTAATGTACCGTAAGTGATATCAGTACCCATAACCCATCACATGCTTTGCCTAATGACTTCAGAATTTACCCGGTAACATGGTCTACATATAATGCCCAGCTCATTACCATTTTAATCAAGAAATATTCAGTTTAATGGGAACGGGAACACATAATGTCTGTCATTCATTCCTTACACACATGAAAGATCTATAAAATTCCACAAGGAAAATAAATGTGCAAATTCAACTTGCACTTTTCAGAGAACTGCCCCATTAATCTGATCCCTGACAATTTAAATAAAATTAATATTATATTCAATATATATTAATAGTGTAATTACATGTTGTAATATGTTGTAATACATTACAAACATATTACAACATGTTGTTGGAATATAATTAGCCATAGCTGATTAAACATACAGTGGGTTTTGATCACTGCTAACAGTGCTGTTGAAGTGAGGAAAGCTAGGTGGCGGTAGATCTCTTACCTCAAATCCCGGCGAGACCACTGCTGTTGAAGTGAGGGAAGCTAGGTGGCGGTAGATCCCGGTGAGACAACTGCTGTTCAAGTGAGGGAAGCTAGGTGGCGGTAGATCCAGGCGAGACCATTTGCTACAAGCGAGCGGGGAAGAAGCACGGCGCCGGACAGACGCAATACCGGAACCCCAGGAGCCTCCTCTCTGCCGCACGATCTACTTTTCATCCCTGCACTCCAGCATTTTGACTCAAGGTACCACACATTCGCTCCATAAGACGCACATACATTTCCCCTCACTTTTGAGGGGAAAAAAGTGCGTCTTGTGGAGCGAAAAATACGGTAGGTGAATGTATCAATGCATATACTTTTCATTTACTCTACATTGCTTTTATACCTGTCAGAAAGAAAAGGAATGTTTTTGAATGTTCTGGCCTTTAGCAAATCTGAAAGTACCTCCATGACATTTTCCTTCTGACTATAAGAAGCTTTAAAATAATCATGTACAAAGGGTTTTTTCCAGATACAATAAAAATAAAACACATTAATATGTTTAAAAAAAGTAAAAATACCAAAATTAGTATTATTTTATTTTTTTTATTTTTTTGTACTACTTTATATATATTGTATAATGAAGTACCCACAAGGTATGTGTTTATAGCATTCTGTTTATGTTTAAATTCAAAATTGTATGTAGAATGTCCAATGGAGTGGCTATGTACATAGCGGAACGAGGGTTAATCACGTGGCAGCTGGACATCAATTGCAAATGAGCCATCACATTTATTATTTAAAAATGAGGTCAATATGATTCTCACATTAGTACAAGGGAGATTTTTTTACTTCCCCCATACCTTGCCATGCCGCGAGTTGGAGCACGTCTGCAAAACACGATGAGCCATGACGCTAGTACTGTACACGCCTACATGCCCAATTTGTGGGTATCAACAACATTACTACCAACAGGACTGTAAGAGTTTACCAGTCGCTAGTCTTTTATTACAGTCTATTTAGCAGACATGCACTCACTTGCAGCATGGTGAGTGGAGGCATGGGGGAGGTCCTCCACAGGCAGTTTTACCTATATGCCCACTGCGTCTCCACGTCTATTAAAAATGATGTTTCCATTAAAAACAGGAGTTTTCAAGCGCTGTTGGACTGCAAATCCTACAATTTTCTGCCAGATAATGGAGATATGAGAATAATAGGAATTGAAGTCTAGTGAAAATTATATGGACAAGATAAAAATTTGTGTTTTATATGATAATATTATTTTATTAAAACTTCTGGATATTCTAAAAAAGCTGGAATTAAGTGCATTTTTACCTCCCAAGTGTGTGATTTGTAAGCTTCAAGCCTGATAAATAAAACATTCAAATATGTTTTGTGGATAGCTTGACCTTCACTATATTGATTTGTATCAAAACAATCTGAAACTTTTAAAAGCATGACCTTTTCTCTTCTGAAGATAAAAATATTAAGAAAAACTGACAATATTAACTGCACGAACGTGAACTACTCAAAGTCTTGTAAGTGTAGTCAGCCCAATCTTCTGTATTTCATCTAAAATACACACATTACAAGTAAATCAAAAGAACAAACTATGTTTATCGTTGAAATCCAGTTCTGACAAATCCATGCTGTGTTTTTGTTAATTCTTTTTTTTCTTTTATTATATATTAAAAATTGATCCAACAATAACTAATGTGGTCTCACATTAACATTCCAACACATTGCAGACAGATTTTAACCACCGTGACTTCATTCGATTCCAATGTGATTTTCTTAATTCAGCAGCTCGTTTAACATGCAAACTCCATTCAGTAACATGGCACATTTTATTGATGATTGGGTGCCTGCGGTTTTTAAAATATTTAATGCTAGCTCATAACAACCTTTAAGGTGCTTTTACATTTAAAATGTACATTGTATTATGACCTGAGCTTATGGTTGTGGAATTAAGTACATTTTTGTGGACTGAATTTATAGGCACAGTTAACAAACTTTGCTTAATAAATTAATAAGAACCTGTACTAGTTTAATTACATTTCAGCATTGCAATCTAGTGTATGTCTGTAATTAATTTTGCACCCAAATGACTAGTTAAGTCAAAAATACAGAGAAAGCAGTAGTAGTTTTTACTCTGCATATAATGACATCATGTCTCAGGTTAGCAGAGAGTTGTAAATGAAATGAAAGCTGAAAACATATGAGCCTGGAGGCAAAACTCATGAAATGTTCTTTGATTTGAACAATCAATAATTTAAGCATATGAAGCATTTTGCTGTGTTCTAGCAAGGTATACACAAATTTGCTTAGTGTTGTGAGTATAAACTCAAATAGTTTCACTGTTGGGTGACTATGGAGGGTATTTATGAAGAGCAGTTTGGGGGTAACTTTCTATATATAAGCAGTCGCTGCACACTGGTTTCCATAGTAATTTTACCACTTTTAAAACTTTTTCAAAGAATTGGTCTTTGATTATAACCTCCAGTATCAATTGATATACAACAATTCCTAATTTAAAATAATTCTCATATCTCCCTACTAGCAGTATTTAGGCTTTAATGCCTTTCCTTCTTTTCTATCCTACTGTCTTTCTTTTCTAGGAGCTCCTTATTGTCGGTGTGTTTGTGTGTCGAACAGCAACAATATAAACAGTAATGTATTTTTAATCTACTATAAACGTGTTGAGAAAGTCACTGTGTAAATAAGATACATTATTCTTCTAAATTTAATTCAACTTGCATAAATTATTAGTAAGTCTCAAAAATACCTCAGCCCCCCAAATAAAGTGCCCCCTTTGTCCATATGAAATGTTTGAAGTTTGTATTCTTCAGTTTTCATTTTTTACTTATTTTGGCTTGCCAACAAGGCTAAGACAGAACCCTTATGCATTGAAAACATTTTAGCTCAATGTCAAAGTACACCACATTGTGCCTGTTCCTTCATGTTTAAAACAAGATATAATAAAGGTAATTGGATATCTTTACATTCTGGATTAAAGTAATACTCCAATTTCTGAAACATTTTTCACAGTTTGATGAGATACGTTAGGGGTTTAAATATCATCTTTTGGAGTTAAAAGAGTGTGTACTCCTTGTTTTTCTTTTCTTCTCAACAGACATATGCAATTTTAAAAACGAACAATATTGTACCCTCCCAGCTTCTCTATGAGAAGCATTATAAATGCAGTGCGGCGATTTCAATGCATCCGAATGATTCTGTATGACAAGTATCAGATTTGCTGGGTGATCATCATTACTGGATTAGAGGTAGGGTAATGCATTATTTACAGGAAACGGGGCAAAAGGTGCCCAACATATTCCCCAACACTCCAGCATCATAAAAAAACACTGGAGTGTTCCTTTAAGGTTTTTCTCAAGATGAGGTGTTGGCTCAAAAAAACAAAATTAATACTTCAACTGTGTGGAATGTGAAAAAGAAGTTCCCACTGCACCCTAAGATTATTTTTCACACATGAAAACGAGTTATGAAAAGAGCAGTGCAGGTTATTTCCTAGAAACACAATACAAAAGTAATTCTACATAAGTATTTCACCGCATAATAGTCGCCGCCCCATAATGGTTGCACCCTGGTTTTTGAGTTAAAAAATTGGTTCAAATCCAAGTCATCACAAAATAGTCGCATAAATGACCATTGCTGTTTTTGTTGTACGGCGTTCATATTCTTGAAAACTGATGGCAAACATCCTACTGATCTTATTATTAAAGGATCACTATAGGGCAAGCATGTCAAACTCGCGGCCCACAAGGACTATCTTTGCGGCCGGTGAGCCGCGAGTACATACTGGTGTTATAGCAGAGTAGGCACCTGCTTTCCCCACATTGCAGGTGCCTACTCTGCTAAAACTTACCCAGACGGGGAGGATGGCCAGTGAGGGAGCTCAGTGTTCCTGCTCCTCACTGCTCCCTCACGCTCTCTGTAGTGAAGCCGGGCGCCGGAATATGATGTCATATTCTGGCACCTGGCATCACTAAACTGCGCGCGGGAGCAGTGAGGAGCATATAGAAGGACCCCAGGGAGATGCCCCACATCGGCTCCAAAAGGTAGGGAGCAATAAAGTAGTGAGTATGTGTGTGTCTATCACTGAGTATGTGTGTGTGTGTCAGTGAATTTGTATGTGTGTGTCTGTCTGTCAGTGAGTGATGTGTGTGTGTGTCAGCGGGAGGATCAGATTTGGCACATGGTGGTAGAGGGGGGTGCTGTGGTTTAGTAGAGGGGGATACTGAAGGGGTTACACTGTACTTTTTAAAAATAAACCTATGTTTTTATGAAAATTTAAGGGTTTTTTTTTTGCGGCCCACATAAACGTAAACCTTGTTTATGTGGCCCGTGCCAGATTTTGAGTTTGACATGTTTGCTATAGGGTCAGGAACACAAATATGTATTCCTGACCCTATAGTGCTAAACCATTTAGATGGCTTGCCCCCCCCTTAGCACCCCTTTAAAAGTTTAATACCTTATTTTCAGTGCCACGCGGATCCACCAGCAGTAGCTCTGCCATCTTTGTGACATCATCGAACTGGCCGATTTTTAACCAATCCAATGCTTTCCATAGGGAAAGCATTGGATTGGCTAAAATTGGCACAGGGACGGGCCAAATGCCGTTTTGGTCAATCAGGACCTACTCATAGAGATGCATTGAATCAATGCATCTCTATGAGGAAAATTCAGCGTCTCCACGTGCATTACTGTGCAGCCCTGAGCCAGGAAGCCCCGCCAGTGGCCATCTAAGGAGTGGCCACTTGGAGGTGTCCCTAGGGGCAATGTAAACACTGCCTTTTCTCTAAAAAGGCAGTATTTGCATAAAAATGCCCGAAGGGAGCTATTACACTCACCAGAACAACTTCATTAAGCTATAGCTGTTCTGGTGACTATAGTGTCCCTTTAAGATCATTATTACCTATCAGTTTAGTGTATTTTAAAGCATTTTATCTATGCAATGCATTAGTAATTTGTATGTTCTTAGTTAAAATGACAGCAGGACAGGGATCAGGATCACAACTGGGAGACAGGGATCAGGATCAGAGTTCTTGTAATGAACTCTGATCATATAATATGCATGTTCTGAGCAGCTATGTTATTAGCAACTATAATGTTCTCACCAACTATTAAAAAGCTGTTAAAAATAATAATATAATAAAATAAATAAAGCTTCACATAATGGTCGCACACCGCATAATGTTTGCACCCCCATTTTTAAGGAAAGGTATTAGGCATAAAATCTGTGACTATGCAGTGAAATACGGTATATCAGGCAATAGAAGCGGCTCTCTAATTAGGCTTCGCACTGGCTAAACCGCCTTCGGGTAGACTGATGTGCCGGATCCTCTGTCACCAGGAGGGGGCCTGGCAGCTTGCTCAGTATGCTGCCGGGTGCAAGCCCCTACGTGCTGTCTGCCGGGGAGGAGGAGAGGGCCCGTGGCCGCTGGTCTGCAGCTCTGCAGTGTGCATAGCTGCAGACTGTGTGTCTCTTGAGATCTGGCCAATCAAAGAGTTGCTGTGGTAACACTCTGATTGGCCAGATCTCGCGAGACACGTGGTCTGTAGCTGTGCACACTGCGGAGCTGCAGACCGGATATCACCACTGGACCAACAGGGGCCCACTGGATTACCAGGGAATGACAAAAGATATTTAGTCCCCCCTCCCTCACAGTATCACTCACACCATCACCCCCACCTCCCTCACACCATCACCCACCTCCCACACATTATTACCCCCTCACACCATCACCCCCCTCTAACGCCATGACCTACCTCTCACACATTATTACCCCCTCACACCATAACCCACACTCGTCCCTCCTACCATGCCACAATTGTCCTGACACACTTACCTCCACTCACCCTGTCACACTTGCTCATCAGACCATGTCATACTCCCTCTCCCTCATTCTGTCTCACAACTCCCCCCCACCCTGTCCAATTTACCCCCCGGTCACACTCTCCCTGCCACTTTACTCACCTTGTCACAGTCACCAGCTGAAGACATTCATCATACACACACAGTCAGGAAACATTGCTTTGTCATAAACAAAAAGACCACAGGCAGACACCCATACACACAACATACTTCAAGCAGCTACCCCAAACACATACAGTCCCAGGCAAAAATGCAAACAGGCTCACAGAGACATACATTCAAACACACAGTGTGTCAGAAACGCACTCTTAGGCACATACACAGGTAGACAGTGCATCAATGTGTATTTGTGTGCATGTACTGCAACTGTTTTTTTTACTTTGGTGTTAGTGGGGCCTCATAAAGTCTAGAGACGCCTCTGTCAGGCAATATGATACTAGTGAAAGCTTATAGTTGTATTAAACCATATAATGGCACATTAGACCTCACAGATAAAAGGCTCACTTTAAAATGTCACAGTATAGGTGGTTTAATCACAAACCAAGCATGTTTGGAAGAAATTGCAATGGATATCAGTTTAGAATGTCCCACTGCCTGCTGGAGTGTCTGCTGGAGTCGCAACATCATTCATCATAAATAATGGGTGGTTTTGTCAGACTAGGCAATAGGTGGAGCTTTAACAATTTGTGAAATAATACAGTAATCTCCTCTGTTTCATGTTCTCACAGGGATTCTTAGATTTTCTTGTAGTACTCTGTTACCTTTTGTTCTAATCCTTGTTTCTACAAGTAAAGTGTAATATTCTGTATTTGTTTGATTTCTCAATTTTTGCAAACTATACTAACACGTTTTGAGCTCAGAAATATGTTGTCAAACTGAGCAAGTGGAATGTTTAACAATAACACAATACACAAAGAAAAAGGGGTGTGAACAGTGTCCTGATTAGGGAAAGTAAACAGAGGAACATGGCAAGTGGGACCAATGTAAAATTTAAAGTGGCATAACTGAATAACACATACTATCAACTATAGAATTTCAAGGTAAGACATACTGCTCTCTTCAGATGACTAATGTAATTTGCTACTCAAAGACAGGACCAATGGCAATCCAGCAGAATAAGCAAGAAAAAAACAAAACAAATTTCCAAACAATTCTAAGCATGCCAGTGGAAGATGCTCAACTAATTCACGTTGGAAATAGACACCTATTAAGTTAGATTTTTCTTTGTTTACGTAAACTGAATGAATGTAAAATTTTTAATTTGCATCTCCAATCGGGAATTGGATAAAATAACCTTGGAAAAAAGGACAATAAACAGCTAGGCGTTACTGGGGAAGACACAAAGGATAATCATGTAGTTGCATTATTTAATCTTCAAGAGTTCTATGAGCACTAATAAATGCCCCAGAAACTAGAACTAAGGCAGAATGTACATAAGGATATTCAAAGGATAAACTATTTCATGCATAATTTAGAAGAAGGGAAAATGTGTATTTCAAAGGAAATGATGGAGTAATAGTACTATAATTTAGCAAGTTGAACGCTTCAAACACTAGTGGGAATGGTCAAGTGAATGCTTTCTGATTGCAACCTATCCATCAAGTACCAGGAAGCCATAAGGACAGTTACTTATCTCCAAAACTAGATACCATAAAAGTCAAGTTATCCAGAAAACTCTTTATGAATTATGGATTGTGACGAAGTGCCCTTCGCCACTTGTGCCTGGAGAGGACTGCTTGCCCGCCTCTTGCCCTGTGACTATGGCCCCTGGGATGTATTGCCCTTTAAAGACATGATTTGGGCATAATGGATTTGTGTTGTGCTGCTGCTGGCCCTTTAAGAACCATCTGGGGACATACTGTGGAGTTACTGGGTGGCCACCATTTCCTGTATCAGAAGCACATGGTGAGAACAATGGATGGCGGCCATTTTAACTCCCAGACACTGTTTGGACTTTTCAACACGGTGCCATCTCGCCAGTATTTGGTGCACAGAGACATCATGCAGTAGTTTTGGACTATACAGCAGGGGACACATTATACAGTGATTGTTTTTCATTTAGCCTGTATATGTTCTGCAGAATCTGCATTAAACTGTATTTTCCAAAGTACTGAACGGATTTGGGTGAATTTTGGATATGTGGTTCAACCAGATCCCCTGGTTCCAAGGATATTTTTATATATTTTTATGGGGTTATTGCATGTTTTGGGGTCCCTGTGTGTTTTATGAAACTGTATTATTTCTGGCCAGCAGATAATTGAGCTTTGTGTATTGTAGAAACTCAATTATCTAGCCTGGCCCAGAGGAGGAGTTTTGTGTTGCATAAATTGTGAGTTCTGTGTGCCAGTAAATCAGTCTTGTTCCAGCATTAAGCCTTGGCTCATGTTTGGGGGAAGGGATACCTACACTCTGGGGATTGCTATAATCACTTACTCCCCAGAGGAAGCTCTTGCAATAGCTTGATTTGTTCCTGTTCCTGCTCTCTGGGGAAAGAGAGGTTCACCCACTGGAAGCTGGATCCTGGCCTTGGGTCCAGGGTGGGTGGAAACAGCAGAGACCCCGGCGCAGTTGCATCACTGGAAGTGGGGTCTGCAGTACTGATGGTGTCGGTTGGAGTGCTTGGAGTCCTCAGCGAGCACTAGGAGCATCGATTGGCGGAGGTACTCAGTCGGAGTGCCAGCGTTCCGTCACATGGATCTTAGCATAGAGTGTTTTGATGCAAAGCATTCCAATTCCAAAATTGTAAATAATATAATCTCCTTGACTTTACTGACTAGACTATTGAAAGTGTAGGTGAAAAAAGAGAGCAGAACTGAGTGAAAAAAGAAGTTGTGAGGGGTAAAAGAGCATCAAAGTCAGGAATCTCAAGATCCAGCCAACCATATGCTGTTAAGCTACAACTCCATTATTCTCTGGCCATCAATTGCATTCACATAATTCTGGGAGTTGTATGGCCATTGATAGTCCTGAATTGAGTTCCCCAGTCAAATGGGTTTCATTTCTGTAATGCCTGACAAAGTTGCTTTACAAAGCACTGAAATATGAGTTGGGCATTAGTTTTTAAGATCACCCTCACACTATGGGTAGCACTTTTATTACCACTTTTTAGTTATTGGACTGGACTTTTATAGGCATATGTTTCAATATGCCGAGTTATTATGGTTTACTGTAGGAATTAGTAGCAACTAGGTTTGGGTTACCTTTGTCTGGATAATGATGCATTTAAAAGGACACTATAGTCACCAGAAGAACTGGAGCCTGCTGTATTTGTTCTAGTGAGTATAATCATTCAGTATAATCATTCCCTTCAGGTGTTTTGCGGTAAACACTGTCTTTTCAGAGCAAAGGCAGTGTTAACATTACAAATAAATTTGAAACGAAATGCGTAGGACCAGTGACCTATTATTTGCTTTTATATTTTATATATTTTTAATACATTTGGAGCTAATAAATTCTTTATACCTACTGCCCTAGTTCCTGATTGCTATCCAGAGCACGAACAACATACAGAGGATACTGACCTCCCACAGAGGCGCCTTAAACACTTGGAGTCTGTCAGTTCCACAATTAGTGGGCTTTGATTCCCAACAGTGTTGCACTATTATTTATTATTTTTTATTAGATACTCAGCTGTATCCCAGTTTTTATATTGTATCATATTTATATGAGGTCACCAACAGGGAAGGGACCTTGGGAAGCTGCAATGTCAAGCTAAGTATGTTTATCCTCTTGCGCACCGTTTTTTGCTCTCCATAAGTTTAAAGGGTAATCCAGACGTGGACCGCTTGCTCACGTGCCTAGAGAGATATCAGCTACGCCTCACTGATGATGCCTAACAAGGCTGAAATGATCATCTAGGGTTGCTGTGTCTCTCGTGCAGAGGGATCTAGACTGCCCATATGGGTGGGACCAGTCTGATATGTTTCAGAGATGTTCTCTCTGTAATGGCACAAGATGAGCTAAAACCAGCTTGAGATCTGAGCGGGGACCCACCAAAGGTAGGCTATTTCAGCTGCTGTCCATTCTCAGTATACTTTTGCTCTAAAACGTTGTTTATTTGCAAATGCATTCCTTAAAATAAAATCGCTCTTTTGTTTGCTTTGAAGCCCTACGAGTGCGAGGATGTCTTTTTTTTACACTGTACTTTTCTAAATAAACCTAAGTGTTACGACACGTACCGTCGGGTAGATGAAGCCGCCGTTTAGGCAATAATCCCCTTCTCCAGAAATGCAGTTTAAATCCAGCCGATCGCCAAACTCCCGAACGAAGTCCGCGAACACGGCAACTCCCGATCAGCCAAACAGTCGAACGCCTTCCACAGCTAGAAATAACGAAAACGCTGTCCCAATAATAATTCCCCCCACAAACGAGACCAAGCTCCGTCTTGAGGGTCAAATGAAGATCTGTTTAATGGGGGCTACCTGCCCGGTATTTATGCAGGTCTCCACAAGGTGGACACTCCCCGAGGGGACCTTGTGGAAGACTGTAACACATATTGGACAGTAGCCAATCGCAGTGGCTTCAATAATAGCCCTTCCCATCTTGCCCATAATTCCGTCTTCTTTACCTTGGAGATAATTGGGGAAGAAACCTAATTATCTCCCAAGGTAGAGACCATCGCCATCTTAAATTACAGTAACAAAAAGACATTAAAATACATAACTACAGAAATACTGAATGCATATGGTTCGTGTAACGTATCCCCAGACAGCCTGGATCTGAGGGCATGTTTTCACCGAATAGCGCTCAGATCCGATGTATCTAGTCGAATCACCATGGAGTCAAAGTCTTTCACCAGTCCTTCGGTATACGAATGACTCCATGGGATGGCTGTCGGGGTAAAAGTCCATACGACTGAATAAAACTCCCGAACGACCGACGTTCGCATGCCTTGTCGAAAAGGAAGGTAGGCAGCAGCTTTTCAGCGGTGTTCGGTAGTTTAAGTGTCCGTTTTTAGTTCCATACAGTTTGTACCGAACACCGCTCTGTGTTCGTATGTCCCAAAATGGCCGCTGCCTCGTGGTCGACATGCGAACGACGACCACCCGTACGAATGGAATGGAGAGGTGTCTGCGGTTAACCACAACGTTCTAATTGGGGCCAAGAGGTTAACCAGCAGCACACTCCTCTCCTGGGTGGTCGTTCGTTCGGTAGTTTCAATCGGCATTTTGCAAATTACACGAACGGGGGTATATGAACAGGCAATTCCGCGAACAAAGGGAAACAGACGAACCAACAATGCAGATGAATCTGTCACACGGCTCCCCCCTTGTGGGACACTCCGGCAGACCCGGCTTGACCCTTTAGCGGGTCAACGTGGGGATGACCGGACTAAGATGGGGTGAGGATGTCGGTTTGCCTGGACAATCCATCTGCGTTCCCATTCTGCTTACCGGGTCGATAAGTGATGGTGAAGTTATATGGCTGTAGTGCTAAACTCCACCTCAGCAGTCTGCCATTGTCTCCAGAGACCCGGTTAAGCCAGACAAGGGGATTGTGGTCCGTCACAAGGGAAAATTCCTGTCCATATAAATACGGGCTTAGCTTCTTCAATGCCCACACCAGGGCCAAACATTCCTTCTCCACTGCCGCATAACTCACTTCTCTGGGTAACAACTTTCTGCTGAGATATGCGACAGGGTGCTCTCCTCCATCTTCCCCGACCTGGCTCAGCACAGCCCCCAGTCCATACATGGAAGCATCTGTATGGACGAGAAAACGTTTGTTAGGGACTGGGGCAGCCAGGACAGGGGCATTCACAAGAGCATGTTTGAGTGCTTGGAACGCAGCTTCACAAGCCGGAGACCACAGGACCTGCTTAGGAAGATTTTTCTTGGTCAAGTCAGTCAGGGGTTTAGCAATAGAGCTGTAGTCGGGGACGAAGCGTCTATAGTACCCTGCTGTCCCTAGGAAGGCTAACACCTGGGTCTTGGTGATAGGTGTGGGCCAGTTGGCAACTGCCTCTATCTTGGCTGGCTCTGGCCTCTGGCTCCCACACCCTACTCTGTGACCCAGGTACTGCACTTCAGCCATGCCTAAATGGCACTTCTCTGGCTTCAATGTCAGGCCAGCGGCCCGAATCTTGTCCAGCACTACCCCTACATGTACTAGGTGTTCTTCCCAGGACTCACTGTAGATCGCAATGTCATCCAGGTATGCACAAGCAAATTCCTGGAATCCATCAAGAAGTCTATCCACCATGCGCTGGAAGGTAGCCGGGGCATTCTTCATCCCAAATGGCATGACCTTAAATTGGTACAGGCCAAATGGGGTGACAAGGCCGACTTGGGGATAGCATCCTCGGCCAGGGGAATCTGCCAGTAGCCTTTGCACAGGTCTATGGTGGTCAGATAGCGTCCCCTGGCAATGCGATCTAGCAATTCGTCTACCCGGGGCATCGGGTAGGCGTCAGTGGTGGTCCGCTCATTGAGACGCCTGTAGTCCACACAGAACCGGGTGGTCCCATCCTTCTTGGGCACCAGGACTACAGGCGAGGCCCAAGGGCTATCGGAGTGTTCGATGACCCCCAGCTGGGTCATCTCCTGTATCTCCTTCCGCATTCCTTCCCGGACTGCTTCAGGGATACGGTAAGGGGGTTGTCGCAGAGGGTTCTGTCCAGGGGTTTCTACCTTGTGTACAGCTAGGGTAGTGTAACCAGGTTCTTGGGAAAAGGTCGCCTGCTTTTCCCACAACAGCTGTCTTGCCTGGCCCTTCTCGGTAGCGCTCAATCTGTCCCCTAGCTGTACTAGGCTAGTAAGATCCGTCTGGGGGTCCCTCTCTAACAGGTCTGGCAAGGGTAAACTTTCTGTATCATCTGCAGCAGGGGCACATACTGCAGCGACATTCTCCGGTCTCTCCTGATACTCCTTTAGCATGTTCACATGGAAGGATCGCTGGATCCTTTCATCTGAACAGCTGGCTATAAGGTAGGTAGTATCACATATCTGTGCTAACACCTTATACGGGCCCTGCCAAGATGCCTGCATCTTGTTCGCCTTCACAGGTTTGAGCACTAGTACTTTCTGCCCAACCTGGAAAACTCGCTGTCGGGCACCCCGATCGTACCACCTCCTCTGTCTCCCCTGAGCCACCTGGAGATTCTCCCTTACCATTAGGGACAGTTTCTCCATGCGGTCCCGGAGTTCCAGAACATATGGTACTATGGGGGTCCCTTCCTGCTCTGTCTCCCCCTCCCAGTGGCCTCTAATGAGATCTAGGGGTCCAGTCGGGGACTCGGTCCTTACCTGGGTCTCAGCAGCAGGTGGGCTGGTTCCAGCAGCACGGGTCTGGGCACGGGTAGTCACTGGGTTGATAGCGGCAGGTCCCATTGGAGCATAAGCGGACACCAAAGGGGCCAAGTCATTCCCAAGCAAAACATCGGCCGGTAAGTCTTTCATGACCCCCACATTCACGTGTCCAGAGCCCACCCCCCAATCCAAGTGAACCCGGGCAACCGGTAAACGGAACACTGCACCTCCCGCCACCCTCACTGCCACAGTATCTCCAGTGTGCTGGTGTTCGGAAACAAGGTTCTTTTGGAGCAAAGTCATAGTGGCTCCGGTGTCTCTCAGACCAATTACTGCTTTGCCATTCAGTTTAACGGTCTGTCTGTGCTGTTGACGGTTATCCTGCTGCGCTGCTTGTACTGGATCCGCCTCATGTAGTATACCCCAAAATTCCTCCTGCTCAAGACAGTGAGCGGAAGGTGGAGGTGGCTGCTGATTTCCGCCGGCTGGTCTTCTCCACGACTGGGCTTGGCTTGAATTGTTTAATGGGCACTCGGGTCGCTTGTGCCCCAACTGCTTACACCCATAGCAACGGATCGGCTGTGAGTAATCCCGGGCGTTGAACCGGGCTGGCTGAACGTAATTGTTCGCTGTTGGCATGGTGGGGGTGCGTTGTGCTGGGTGTTGATACACGGCAGAGGTTGAAGGAGCTGCTGGTTTGTACTCCACTCGGGTAGGGACCTTGGCTGCTGTCTGGTCCAGTTTCCTGGCGTCAGTGTACTCATCAGCCAGACGAGCAGCTTCGGGTAAGGTAGCGGGTTTGCGGTCCCTAACCCACTCTCTGACTCCTACGGGTAAGCGGTCAAAACAGTGCTCCAACAAAAACACTTGCAGCACCTCTTCCCCAGTTACTGCTTGGCACCCTGCCATCCAGTGGGCTGCGGTGCGGTGTACTCGGCATGCCCACTCAACATAAGAATCACCAGCCTGCTTGTTAGTGTCCCGGAATCGCCGCCGGTATGCCTCCGGGGTCACAGCATATCTGGCCAAAAGGGCATCTTTCACTGCCCTGTAGCTGGTAAGTTCCTCCTCTGGGATGGCCCGAAACGCCTCACTGGCCCGGCCGGATAACTTCCCAGAGAGGATGGGGACCCATTCTCCTGTGGGTACCTGGTGTAAGGCACATTGCCTTTCAAAATCCGCCAGGAACCCATCAATTTCTCCTTCGGCTTCTACAAAGTTCCGAAATGCAGCAAAAGGTACTTTTCTCCTTCCATTATTATTATAAGGTACCTCAGCTGCTGCAGCGCCTCTTCCTTGAAGCGCCTGTTGTGCTGCTACTGCTGCTTGCACTTGCACCACAATATCTGCTGCGGGGTTGGGGCCAAAATGTGCCAGCCTGATCTGAACTGCCGGTTAAACTGTATCTCCTCGGGTGTTAACTCCAGTATGCCAGGCACATTCGCTCCCCCCGCTCCCTGTGCTGCATCCATTTCCAATAGTATCGAAATAATCTCTCTTTTCTTGAGATTACTCGCTGATCGTCCTCTGCGCTCCAATATATCTTTAAGGGTAGCACGCCTTAACTCCTCATACTGCATTTCCAACCTGGGATGTGTAGCTGGCCTTCTGGGCTGTAGGATTCATCCCGTCGCTTGCCACCAATTGTTACGACACGTACCGTCGGGTAGATGAAGCCGCCGTTTAGGCAATAATCCCCTTCTCCAGAAATGCAGTTTAAATCCAGCCGATCGCCAAACTCCCGAACGAAGTCCGCGAACACGGCAACTCCCGATCAGCCAAACAGTCGAACGCCTTCCACAGCTAGAAATAACGAAAACGCTGTCCCAATAATAATTCCCCCCACAAACGAGACCAAGCTCCGTCTTGAGGGTCAAATGAAGATCTGTTTAATGGGGGCTACCTGCCCGGTATTTATGCAGGTCTCCACAAGGTGGACACTCCCCGAGGGGACCTTGTGGAAGACTGTAACACATATTGGACAGTAGCCAATCGCAGTGGCTTCAATAATAGCCCTTCCCATCTTGCCCATAATTCCGTCTTCTTTACCTTGGAGATAATTGGGGAAGAAACCTAATTATCTCCCAAGGTAGAGACCATCGCCATCTTAAATTACAGTAACAAAAAGACATTAAAATACATAACTACAGAAATACCGAATGCATATGGTTCGTGTAACGTATCCCCAGACAGCCTGGATCTGAGGGCATGTTTTCACCGAATAGCGCTCAGATCCGATGTATCTAGTCGAATCGCCATGGAGTCAAAGTCTTTCACCAGTCCTTCGGTATACGAATGACTCCATGGGATGGCTGTCGGGGTAAAAGTCCATACGACTGAATAAAACTCCCGAACGACCGACGTTCGCATGCCTTGTCGAAAAGGAAGGTAGGCAGCAGCTTTTCAGCGGTGTTCGGTAGTTTAAGTGTCCGTTTTTAGTTCCATACAGTTTGTACCGAACACCGCTCTGTGTTCGTATGTCCCAAAATGGCCGCTGCCTCGTGGTCGACATGCGAACGACGACCACCCGTACGAATGGAATGGAGAGGTGTCTGCGGTTAACCACAACGTTCTAATTGGGGCCAAGAGGTTAACCAGCAGCACACTCCTCTCCTGGGTGGTCGTTCGTTCGGTAGTTTCAATCGGCATTTTGCAAATACACGAACGGGGGTATATGAACAGGCAATTCCGCGAACAAAGGGAAACAGACGAACCAACAATGCAGATGAATCTGTCACACTAAGTTTCTATGGAAACTGAAGTTTGTTTGTTTTGTGTGTGTCTGCTGAGCAGACCAGAGCAGCCACTCCCCCTTCCCTCCTGCTCGCAGTGCCAGAGGAGAGTCTGGCCTGCTTCAGCAGGGCTGGTGCTGGAATTAAAGGACGGACAGCAAATTGTAAGGTAGGAGAAGAGGGGCTTGGGGGAGGAGGGCAGTGGGAGGGGCACTCTATTCATTTTGAGGGAGGGAGGGGGCACTCTATTCATTTGAGAGATGAAGGGGGCACTGTATTAATTTGGGGGAGGGGGGTCAGTGTATTATTTTGGGGGAGGGGGCACTGTATTAATTTGAGGGAGGGAGGGCAGTGTATTAATCTGAAGGAGGGGGCACTATTAATTTGGGGGGGCAGCGTATTAATCTGAAAAATGGGGCACTGTATTAATTTGAGGGAGGGAGGGGGCTGGTGTGTTAAATTGGGGGGAGGGCAGTGCAGAGTGGTTGAAGGAGGGGTCAGAATGTTAAATTGGGGGAAGGGCAGTGTATTAATTTAGGAGAGGGAAAGGGCCGTGTATTAACATGGAGGAGGGCAGTGTATTAAATTAGGGAGTGGTGGCAGTGTATTAATGGGAGGGAGTGTGCAGTGTATTTATCTGGGGAAGTCAGGGGGCCATTGTATTAAATTGGGGAAGGAGGGACAATGTATTTATTTGAGGGAGGAAGGCGCCAGTGTATTAGAGTGGTGGGGGGCAGTGTTTTAAATTGGGGGGAGGGCAGTGTATTACATTAGAGTGGTAGGAGTGGGGGCAGTCTGTTCAATTAGAGTGGAGGGAGGAGGGGCAGGGTATTAGATTAAGGAGCAATGTATTAGACTGGGTAAAGGAGGCAGTGTATGGTGGAGTGAATGAGTGGAGGAAGGAGGGGCAGTGTGTTGGATTTGGGGGCAATGTACTGGATTCGTGGGCAGTGTATTAGCGTGGGAGGAGGGGCAGTGTGTTAGATTGAGTCTGCATGGAGACGCTGAACGCTCCCCATGGAAATGCTGATTGGCCGCGCAGCTTTTTGCCACACATGCACAATAGCCTCCTAATGCTTTCTTGGCAAAGATGTAGATAAAGCTGTAGAGAAAATGGAGCTGGAGGAGATAGGGATATGGAACTGAAATAATATCTGCACACAATACATTTTTTCCATGCTTTTTATTCTCAGTCCGGCCCAGATTGGTGTTGGTATCATTACTAATGCACATACTAGCATGGCTGCATCCCTACGTCTCTACCGACTGTCTCTTCCGACTGTCGAACCATTGTTCACTTCTTGTTTGTATATGACTCTTATGAAAACCAGTTAACACTAATTTGCAAAACAAAGAAATAAACAAACAAAAAACAACCAATAATCTTAAACACCTCTTATGCTACAACAGCCCTGATTTGGAGACCAGATAGCAATTTACAAAAATGTGGAGTGGCAATATTACTAAATATTAAATGTTAAAACATAAACTTAAACATTAACATGATGCTCAGCTATGTTGGCTGAGCATCATGGGAACAGTAGTTAGCAAATATTTAATAGTTCAATATAAGCCATGTTAAATATAATTTTTAAAATCACATTAACACAAAGTTTACTGCTTTGTAAAATATTTAGGAACTACTGTTTGTGCCTTGCAGGCTGTCAGGCTGAGTAGTACCAAATACCTGGGTACCAAAGGTTTGTTATCGTGTCACAAGAATTTAAATTATTCCAATAATAATTGTGTTTATTATTTTGCTAAATTATGAATAAAGTATCTAACTGTTTGATGCAAGATTGGATTTTTTGACAGTGCAAGGCTGGCATTGTAGGCGTCCAAGGCATTCAAGCTGTTGCAAAGATTGTGAATTGAGCAAGAAAGGAGGTAAGTACATTGATTGCATATATTTCATCACTGTTGTTATCTATTGATGTACTAGGTTAGTGGCGCACACATGACCCATGGGGCCCCGGTGTGAAAATTGATCCGTGGCCCCCCCTTACTCGGCGCGGGTCGGGGTCGCAACACATGGCGGCGGGCACCTGGTCGCAGGGGTTGCAGGGCTGCGACCGCGGTATGCACACATACTTAAAGGACCACTACAGACACCCAGATCACATCAGCTCAATGGGTGCCAGGTCCCTCTAGTTTTAACCCTGGAGCTGAAAACATAGTAGTTTCAGAGAAACGGCTATGTTTCACTGAGGGTTAATCCAGCCTCTGGTGGCTGTCTCTTTGACAGCTGCTAGAGGAGCTTCCGCGATTCTCACTGTGAAAATCACAGTGAGAAGACACTGAACGTCCATAGGAAAGCATTGAGTAATGCTTTCCTATGGGCGGTTTAAATGCGCGCGCGCCTCTTGCCGCGCATGTGCATTTGGAGCTGAGAGGCGGAGGGGTCCCCAGCGCCAAGGGAGTCCGACGCTGGAGAAAGGTAAATGCTGAAGACACACACACACTCTCACGAACAGACGCATACACACTAGCTAACAGACACACACATTTACTGACGGAGACACACACAGTAACACACTCACTAGCAGACACACACCCAATAACAGACACACTCACTGACACACACACACACTAACATACACGCACTAACACAAACACACACTAACACACACACACACACACACTAACACACACACTAACACACAAACACTAACACACACACACTAACACACAAACACACACTAACAGACACACAAACACATACTAACAGACACACAAACACACACACACTAACAGACACACAAACACACACTAACACACACACACACTAACAAACACACACACACATTTTTTTTAAAATTTAATCCCCCCAGCCTCCTTACCTTTTGGAGTGCTGGGGGGATTCCCTGTGCTTCCTCTTCAGCTCCATCGCGCACCGCACTGATATCGAAGCGGGAAGATGACGTCATCTTCCGGCGCCGGCATCCCTATGCGGCGCGCGAGGGAGCTGAAGAGGAAGCACAGAGGGGAGAGTGCTTCCTCGCCCGCCAGCCCGCCCGCCGGGGTCAGCATGGCCTCCTGGGCCCCCCCACGTGGCCACCTCCTGGCCCTGTGGGTACATACCGGGTCGCAGGTGCGGCTGGCCCCCTGGTGGGCCGGGCCCGGTTGCAGCCGCGACCCCTGCGACCCTGGTATGTACGCCACTGTACTAGGTACAGCTGGCTGCCCCTCAAGGAAGGTGTTAAAGACTTTCCAAATGCTTAGTATGGGATTTTTATTCAATGCTATTCAAATCTCTGAAAAAAATATTTAATAGGTTGTCCTGACTTACAATCTCATTCATTGCATTTCTCCAGAGAGGAGATGTTATTTTTCAGTTCTACCTATGGAACATGGTAAATCTGACTCCTCCTCTCCAAAAAAGGCCACTCAGGTGCTAATACAGAGTTTATAAATTAATTCCCTGCATTTTAGAGCTATTAGAGCTCTGTTGAGTATGTTCACATCACATGAAAACCCATGGTGGCACCTCTGGAATTGCAGTCAGCAGTTATCATTGAAGATTAAAATGATCTTATTTTCTATTTAAGTATATTAAAATGAAGACATGCAATTTCTATGTCTTCTGGTATACAGTAGAATGTCTTGAAGGCACAAGTTTATAAGCTGCAAATATATAATTTGCTCAATACCAGAATAGCTAAATCCATAAATTTATGGGATGTCATTTACTTATGCAATGACTTTTATTCTTATTCTCTAATAGAATAGCCAGCTATGCCCCCATTCTGCCTGACTACCACCATAAAGTGTTCTAGAGAGAGCAAACGGGAGGAGGAAGGGACATCCCTGCCTAGTGTTAGTAGATGATTGTAGGTTCAGAATGTGCTTGGTTAACATGTATCCAGGCACTAGGAATGGTTTTAACACAATAACACATTGGGATCAGATCCATAAATCATAGTGTGGTATTCATAAATGACACATGAAACACATGAAATGCCTTTTTGTTTTTGGAAGAACTCTACTTGACCAGGTGAATAAGGCAGAGAGCTTGTTGGATCTGCAGTGCCAAAACCTTGGCAAAAAGCTTTACCTGTTTTCAAAATTATATTGAAAAACTGTGAATTTGAGGGACACATTTCTCAGCAGCGGTGCTGCTGTAAAGTCCACAATTCACACAAGAGGTGGGGCAGCTTGTTTAGCACTAACACTATTTAATTTGACTTGCATGTTGGAATTAGTATAGGACCAACGAATATTGAGGTACTGTTAAGTAGTGGTGGGCTTGACACAATATAGCCATATGGTGGAACTGAATCCCCATAATTGTTTGCTGAGATAGGTAATTTTAAGAATCCTTATAAAACTTAAAAGGGCACTATAGTCACCATAACAACTACAGCTTATTGAATTTGTTCTGGTGAGTAGAATCATTACCTTCAGGCTTTTTGCTGTAAACACTGTCTTTTCAGAGAAAATGCAGTGTTTACATTACAGCCTAGTGATAACTTCACTGGTCACTCCTCACATAGCTGTTAGAGCTCCTTCCTGGGTCATGACTGCCTAAAATGTATCCAAACATTCAGTATCTCCTCCCTCTGCATGCAGACACTGAATTCAATTAATTTCTGTGAGGAGATGCTGATTGGCCAGGGCTGTGTTTGAATCATGCTGGCTCTGCCCCTGATCTGCCTTCTTGCCAGTCTCAACCAGAAGCACTGTGATTGGATCAAGTCACCAATTCTGATGATGTCAGCAGACTGCTTTTTTTTTTACTCAAACAGCATGCAGAGTTACAGCATCAGGCTTGAATACAGTAAGATTGTTGCTATATTTATGGAGGCATGAGGGATCCAGGGGGGCTAAATTGTGGTTTTAACACTATAGGGTCAGGAATACACACTCCACTCCCCAAATACAAAACCAGAAATCACATTTTAGGAGATATACGCCAAATGAAACCATTCATGCACTGATTTATGCATTTTTCATTGGGTTTATATCTAATAACAGCTTACAAAAACTGCAGATCTCTTGTCTGCTACCTTTGCAAGTCATCCCCTTATTCTTCAGCCCAGTCTTTTCAGTGGCTGCCCAGTCAGTTCCAGTGCAACACAGTGAGTTGACAGGAGCTCTGAGCAATTGCTACCTCACTGAGGACATAACATGTGATGTCTGCTTAAAAGCATGGGTGCCTTGGGGGGCAAGATTAACTTATAAAAGTGCCAATTTCTGTTGAAATGTGCACTTTTTGAAACATTTTAAACAGGACATAAAGCACTTCAGCTAGCTAAAGTGATTTAACATTTCATAGTGTCTCTTTAATATTGTTCCATGAATCATCATGGAAAAAAAATAGAAAATTATCTGGTCATGGGAAATACTTGTACTTGGAGGAAATTCCATTTTCATTTCAGGGCACCGATCTTCTTATAAAATTAGGTGTACATTTTATTTTTTGTTGTGTCTGTATGACTTTTTGAAATGTATCTGTCTAATTGCAGACAAAAGATAAAATATAATAGTTTCCTGAAAATTTCTTTAAACCCAAATATATGCTTAATTAATGTAGAAAAAGGCAACTTTTTTTTGCTTTTCTGTTGATATTTCACTTTTTTTTTTTTACTCTGAGCTAAATGATTGACTAACTAGTTCTTTTATTCATCAATATATAGGAAAATGCCTCCTTGTTAAATTAGCTGTTCATGAGACTTTTTCTGCAATTTGCATTAAATTAGCAGAATCACTCAGTGTTTTACTTGTTCTCCTTTGGCAACAGTTAGTTATTGATATTACCTCTGGGAGAGACAACTATCTCTTTCATGTTGGTTTTCTTATCAATGAAGGCAGCGAATGACTGATTTGCCTTGGCTACTACCTAAATCCCCTTGTCACGCTTTACCCTGGTACATATCCTGAAGCAAATAGATACCAGTTAGTATGCCCCGCTGTCTTCATTTAATGGTCTGAACAGGTGTTGACAGACAAAGTAGCTGACAGGCTGCTCTACTGTTAAACCTTGAATATTTGGTTACATATGCATTTGTTCGCTGTTTGAGAACTGAATCGCTGCAATTGTACCTAAGGTCACCTTTTTTCTCATTAATCAGTGCAAGATAAATGCTGTCTACGTTTTTTGGTAAATAAAGAGTTTTGACTTTTAAATGACTGACATTTTCAAAATAACATGATTATTTTTGAAAACATTAGGTGTGTGCTGTCGGGTAGATCTGAGTGCTATAAAATACTTTCATCAAACTAATAAATAAATAAATAAAATTCAAACAAAAAGATGGAGGTGAACTCTCTTAATTTCAATTTAGTGTATCTTATATTAACATACTATATATAATGTATGTCAGAATTAGCAATGCACACTTGAAATCATCATGAAACCCTTTTCTTCTTTCATTTTTTACTGATATATTATTGTTTACTGTAATTACATTATTACTCACTAAAGTGATTCTTTTCTTCAAACAGTGGCTTTGTTTGTGGAACATCCCCCCGAAAGTGCCGCCCTATGCAAGTGCCTTGTTTGCCTTTTGGTAAATACATCCCTGCCTGGAGTGACTTATAAAAATCAAATGGGTCTGTTTACTATATTGGAAAGTGTTGTGAGTTGACAAATTAAAAGCTTGCATCAATGTCCAATTGTATGTTTTTCAGTTATTTCGGATACATTTTTGAAATGATCACAATCTGGACTTGATTTAATGCCTTTGATTCAGCATCAGATCACAACCTGTTAAAAAATATATATATTTTCAAATCATCCATTTACAATACTCACCATTGAAATCTATGGAAATTTTGTAGATGATTTGAAAAGTTTTTCTAACAGACTGTGGTAATTTCAACAGTTTTTCCAAAATAATACAATTAATGGAATACTCACCAAAACGTTAGCTTAACCAGTTTTAGTGGGTAGATCAAGCCCCTGCAGTCTCACTGCTCAATTCTCTGCCCTTTTAGGAATTAAGTGACTTTTTTTTGTAGCCTTAGTCACACCTCCCTGCACATGACTTGCACAGCCTTCCTAAACACTTCTTGTAAAGATAAATCTTGTGTTTATACTTTGTTTATTGCACTGTCTGTTGAATTTTGGAATTTTGTATCTCCTGCTCTAGTTAGGCTGCTAGATCTTGCAGGAGTCTTCTGTGTGTGGTTAAAGTTCAATTTGCAGAGCAGGAGATAAAAAAACTTTTAAACTAAGTTCCATCTGATTGAAAATAAAGCCGTTTTCATGCAGGTTGTGTCAGTCACCGCCCGGGGGAAGTGTTGCTAGGGCTGCATAAAGAGAAACAAAAGTGATTTAACTCCAAATGGCTGAGGAATGAGCAGTGGGACTGCAGGGGCATGATCTATACCAAAGCTATAGTAAGCTAAAGTTATTTAGGGGACTATAGTATCCCTTTGAGGCCTTAGTTACATTTGTAATAAACACCAGAAGTGGCCCAATCGCATTCATAATCTTAACAGAAACTGTCAAATTTGCGAATGATAAAAATGAAACAAAAAAAAAACCATATATTACTAATAGCTAATCTATGTGTCTTCTTATGTATCCATCCGTCTGTCTACCAACTTAGCAGAATTAGACATTACAAGACACTCAATACAGAAAAAGGATCAGCGCTCTCTATCTAAACAACACACAATAATAAATAAATAAATACAGGGGTGACAGCACACCTAAAATAGGGCTCCCTAACAGGCCTTAAAACATAAATAGTAGAAACAAATAAAGGAAAGGTAGCACCACTAAAATATACAGGTAGTATACTCCTATCACATTTGACAAGCTTAAGAAGTAAAAATATATACACAATAGCTAAAAGTCTAGAGTAAAAAGTTTATGAAGTAGATAACTCCAAAATGGAAACCTGTCCGTGGAGGACGGTACAATCTTGATAGTAGGTGTATTCCTCAATGTGGTATAAATAAATCCTTGGACGTTCATATGAAATAGATAAAGATGACAACTAATGGTGCAGTATGTCCCAAATAGGGGCTAAAAACAGTATAGAAAATCTATGTGGTCCTACTCACGTTTGATAGAGCTATTTACTTAGCTCTAGTGTTGATAGCGTACAGTGGTATAATCCCCACTTATAGGATACGTGAGGTCTATGCAGTCTTGCTTGATATAGGAACCATATAAAAAATAAAAGAGACAGCAATAGTGCTTAAAGTATAAAAAACAGAGGTGAGGTGATAAAATAACAAGTGGTTACTCACATTTGATTGAGCAGACTAACTGCTCAATGAATACTGCTTGAATGGTATAATCCCCACCTAGGATTCTTTGGAGTAATATCCTCACTGGAAAGTTAAAAACATCTGGTGCCAGGTAAAAAGGATGGTGATAATAGCAATAAAAGAAGTTTATAAAAAAAAGTATAATGGCTAACTCGCTAGCAGAAAGTGACCAAAATACCTTTTTTATAACAGTATTTTTTAATAAAGGTACTAATAACGTTTTATTTTTTTAATTTTCTGTTACTGTGGGTTGTAATGTCTGTTATTTTCTATTGTACGAGATTATAAATGTTATAATGGAGCCATAGAGAAACTTGCTCCACTCCTGTCTGATAGTCCTTTATAGGGTATATGAAAATGTAAGTAGGCCTTTACAGACTAAATTTTGTTTTAGACTGTTTTGCAGTATATTGTGAAAGTAAAAAAAACATACATGCACACTTCTGGTATTGAAAGGGTTTGACAACTATGTGAATATAGAGCATCACAATATTAGAATTTATTTTAATCACAATTGATTTCACATTAAAGATGTTACAGATATAGTTCACTTTTAAAGGTGACAGTTATAGTCAGAATAAAAAGAAGCA
The DNA here is from genome assembly GCA_933207985.1 of Pelobates cultripes. NCBI lineage: Eukaryota > Metazoa > Chordata > Amphibia > Anura > Pelobatidae > Pelobates > Pelobates cultripes. The sequence goes on from OW240915.1 coordinate 147,006,585, forward strand.
CAGAATATTAGCATCACCATAAGAAGTAAAGACTGTCATAAAACATCAAAGCAGAATTCACAGTATTTCACTAGAGGGAATAAGAAACAACAGCTAGTTTTTAATTGAGATTTTACAAAATAATAACACAATTGTATGGAGATTATATTAAAAGAGTAGATATTTCAAATATTCATTGATGGCAAAAAATATAGCATATAAATGATTCCCCGTTGTTTTTTTTTTCAATTGCAGTTAAACATCTTTGCAAATATTCTGTGATAAAGAGTGAAAACTTAACTATGAGAATGGAGATAAAATGCCAAATCCACTTGGACATTGTGTGACTAAGAACTAAGATCTTCTTTGAGTTTTTATGATCAGTCTGACAACTACCTAAGGGGGCTCTATGCCAGGATCAAAGATTCTCCTAATGAAAATTACTAGAGATAATCACTTTTGAACACCATCAGAGTTTCATCTGTTAACCCCAGATGATTATTCTGGATATATGTGTTCAGTCCTTCATGATATTCTTTGATCATACTGCGATCAAATAATTATGTTAGATTGATAAAATCACTGAGTGTTCCCTATGGCCCCATCATGCAGGTGTAAAGTTTTTGTTCCCAATACGGTTGTTTTCTTACAGATTGATGTGAGAAACCTGTTTAAATTACTTTGTTTTGCTGCTATGTTAAATTGAATCTTGGGGATTTATGTTCTATATTTGTACAAGAATCACAATTCTTTATCTGTCTGTCTGTCCGTCCATCCGTCCGTGATAGATCTATCTATCTATCTATCTATCTATCTTTCCTGGAAATACTCTGTCAGGCTATTTTAAGGTAAAGAGAAGGGGTGAAACATATTTTATCTGCCTTCATTCCTCTCACAGTATCCATGAGCACCACTTCCCTTCTTTCCTTTTTGTTATTTCCCTCTGACTTTTTTGAGGCCTGGTTAAACTTTGCACATTGTTCTTCTCACTACCTCTCACTTTTTACACTCATGTATCCTTAGGAATCGTTCTTATCCCACACCTCTTTATATTTGTCACCATTTTTTAAAATTTTCAATCTTTCTTACTCGAAGATAGACAACATTTTAGGATATGGTTATAGGTTTAACAGACTATTTTCATATAGTAGTATGTGTATCCTTTAGGTTGTGAAGAACTCACAGGCAGCGAGTGCACAGAGCAGACAAAAAGACTCAGAGCAGTCAAGGGTCAGCAACGAAATTGCATTATAAGGCAGGCTAGGTGGATCAGACTACGGAGATCTTTACTTCACTGGCCGAGCATGTGGCCGACACCAACAACATATGCATTTCCTAAGTGGTCCCCATTGTTTACTTTGTAGAATGGCCTATCAGAGATAGGATTTCACATTGCCCTATCCTTGCCCAATCCAAACACTTAGCTACATTATTGTGGGAACTTGATGTGCATGTAGACAGAGGGCCTCACAGTCATCACAGAAGTGACATCAGAAGTGACATCAGTGACACAGGAAAACATTCAAGTTGGGAAGTGTGGGGAAGGGCACAGAGAGAGAACAGAGATGCCATTTTGGATTGCAGGGGGACACGAGAGGGAATAGATGTTTGATGGAGAGGTCTGTGTCTCTGTATACTTGTCTGTAGCTTTGTGTGCACTTGTCTGTGCCTGTGTGTAACTCTGTTTGCACTTGTCTGTGCCTGTGTGTCCCTGTCCATGCTTATCTGTGCCTGTGTATGCTAGTCTGTTTGTGTGTTAGTGTCTGTGTGTGTATCTGTGTGTATGTGTCTGTAAGGAACTGTTTGTGTGTCTAAAAGAATGTTAAGGGGTTGAGTCAAGGAGGGCAGGGTTTCAAGAGGGGCAATGCATAGAGTTTTAGGAATGGGTCACAAAATTATTTTTAAACAAAAGCCCTGTGTGTTTTGTCCCTAGCAATGCCCCTGGCTGTTTTCCAGAGATTTATGACAGATAATAGTGTTACAATGTCACTATTGATAAATTTTTAAAATATATATTTTGAAACCACAATATCCTACTTGTACTTATAGTCCTATAACTTGCAAAAAAAAAAAAAGCAAAAAAGCATGTAAACACTGGGTGTTTTTAAACTAAGGACAACATTTTGAGCAGTTTAGCAGTTTTTTCCCATTAGCTTTTGTAGATGAGTAAAATATTTTTCAAGTAAAAGTAAAAAAACATGTATTTTTTCAATTTTTCAGCATATTTATTTATTTTTTAAAAATTAAATTACATGAGATTATATAAATAATGGTATGTAAAGAAAGCCCCTTTTGTCCTGAAAAAAACCAATATATAATTTGTATGGGAACAGTAAATTAGAGAGCGGAAAATTACAGCTAAACACAAACACCACAAAAGTGTAAAAAGAGGTATGGTCGTTAATGTACAACATCGCCAAAACAGTCCTGTCCTTAAGGGGTTAAAAATGGTATTCAGAGATAAAAGCAAATTTAGGATGTAGGAAGGTTCATTTATTTCAGAAATTATGAGAATTATACAAAAGGACTTACAAATATGTCTATTTTATTTTGATACTTGTAAATACACTGAACAAAATTAAATACGCAACTCTTGTTTTTGCCCCCATTTTTCATGAGCTGAACTCAAATATCTAAGACTTTTTCTATGTACATAAAGGCCTATTTCTCTCAAATATTGTTCACAAATCTGTGTTAGTGAGCATTTCTCCTTTGCTGAAAAAATCCATCCACCTCACAGGTGTGGCATATCAAGATGCAGATTAGACAGCATGATTATTGCACAGGTGTGCCTTAGGCTGGCCACAATAAAAGGCCACTCTAAAATGTGCAGTTTTACTGTGTTGGTGGGGTCCGAAAACCAGTCAGTATCTAGTGTGACCACCATTTGCCTCACATAGTGCAACACATCTCCTTCACATAGAGTTGATCAGGTTGTTGATTGTGGCCTGTAGAATGTTGGTCCACTCCTCTTCAATGGCTGTGCAAAGTTGCTGGATATTGGCAGGACCTGTAACACGCTGTCATATACGCTGATCCAGAGCATCCCAAACATGCTCAATGGGTGACATGCAAGAACTGGGATGTTTTCAGCTTTCAGGAATTGTGTACAGATCCTTGCAACATGGGGCTATGCATTATCATGCTGCAACATAAGGTGATGGTCGTGGATGAATGGCACAACAATGGGCCTCAGGATCTCATCACAGTATCTCAGTCCATTAAAAATTCCATCAATAAAATGCACCTGTGTTCATTGTCCATAACATACCCTGCCCATACCATAACCCCACCGCCACCATGGGCCACTCGATCCACAACGATGACATCAGAAAACCGTTCACCCACACAACGGGATGCACGCTGTCTGCCATCTGCCCTGTATAGTGAAAACCAGGATTCATCTATGAAGAGAACACCTTTCCAAAGTGCCAGACGCCATCAAATGTGAACATTTGCCCACTCAAGTCGATTACGATGACGAACTGCAGTCAGGTCGAAACCCCGATGAGGATGATGAGCATGCAGATGGTTTCTGACAGTTTGTACAGAAATTCTTTGGTTATGCAAACCGATTGTTGCAGCAGCTGTCCGGGTGGCTGGTCTCAGTGATCTTGGAGGTGAAGATACTGGATGTGGAGGTCCTGGGCTGGTGTGGTTACATGTGGTCTGCGGTTGTGAGGCCAGTTGGATGTACTGCCAAATTCTCTGAAACGCCTTTGGTGGACATTCCTACAGTCAGCATGCCAATTGCACGCTCCCTCAAAACCTGCGAAATCTGTGGCATTGTGCTATGTGATAAAACTGCACAATTTAGAGTGGCCTTTTTTATGTGGTCAGCATAAGGCACACCTTTGCAATAATCATGCTGTTTAATCAGCATCTTGAAATGCCACACCTGTGAGGTGGATGGATTATCTTGGCAAAGGAGAAGTGCTAATTAACACAGATTTAGACAGATTTGTGAACAATATTTGAGAGAAATAGGCCTTTTGTGTAAATAGAAAAATTCTTAGATCTTTGAGTTAAGCTCATGAAAAATGGGGGCAAAAACAAAAGTGTTGAGTTTATAATTTTGTTCAGTGTAGTAAACCGTTTAAAAACCCTGGGGTTGTAACAAATCGAAAATCAAATTGCTGAATTTAGGCATACATAGAAAAACTGTGACTGCAGCTGATGTGGAGAATGTTTCCAAATCGTCTGTCTTGGCTTGCATTTTGCATTTTTGATTTTAAATTCAATGCAATTCACTATATAGTGAATAACCCCCTGTCAGAAATACTTAATTCTGTATTATCTTTAATTTAATTTTTACTATAACATACACTGCAGACTTTGTTAATTTATGCTTAATATTAAGAATGCATGTATGTATGTATATATATATATATATATAGATATATATATATTAATTTTTATTTTTTATTTTTTTTTGTGCTGAAATTTATAAGAATATCATACAGAATTATAATTCAAATATATCCAAAATGTGTTTCAGATATTGTTTCTATATATTTTAAGAAGTGGATATCATAAAGTCTGGCAGCCTCAGACTTGCTTTACCTAGTTCAGGTTTAATGGCGTACAGTACAATACATAGATGCTGTGTATCAGATACTCGTTTTAAATTAGGATCATATTACTTAAGAACATAATCCCTATCAACCTTCTCCTCGTCTAATATATGTATTAGTGTTTTTTTTTTTAAATAGTATAACAGATATTATAATTACATAACTATAACAATTTCTAAAGGGACAGTCTAAGAAACAAAATAAATTGGGCTTAATAAGGTGTTTTTTTGTGTGTATGGATCGCGTACCTGAGTCCCATTGCTCAATTGTCTGCCATTTGGGAGTTAAATCACTTTGTTAATGCAGCTCTAGCCCACTTCCACTGGCTGAGAGTCACACAGTTATTCTACACACTTCCTAAAAAAAGATCTAATTTATAACTTCCTATACAAAATTCCAAACATAACTTCCTTTATTGGACAGTTTTTAATTTAGATTTTTTAATTTCCTGCTGTTAATCACCTGCTAGAGCATGTGATTAATTTTAATTAACAGATTAGTTGATAAGAACTTCTAAAGTAAACACAATGTGCTGAAAAATTAAACCTTTTTTAATGGAAGCCGTGTGAGTCGGTTATGTCACTAAGCATGTGCGTAATTGCACAGTCTAATGCTGTGAGTTTCTTTTCAGTAAATTACATACAGGCCTGATGTCACAATTAACGAGGGAAAATGTAATACTCACAGATGCAGGATGAATAGGCCACAACAAGACATATCTTATACTCAGATTTAACTTTTTGAAAGGACTTCTGTTCAGCAGCAGATTGCTGTCATTGCTATGTACAACAATACAGCTTTCCAGTACACAATCTGTGTCTCAATTCTTCTCAGGATGACTGCCATGAGTTAACAGGGAAGAAGGCTGTGCTTCCTAGTGTCTAATATAGCTTCCTCCTCCAGTATGCACTGCAGAAGGAAAAAAGGGGAGGCAAAAAGACTCCCAAATTGGAAAACTCTGGGACAGACAATGAGTGCACGTAAACATCATAGAGCCAAAGCCAGGGGATGGCTGTTTATAGAATATAATCTGACTCCTATATGGCAGAGAATTTAGCAGCAAGGTTGCTGGGGTGTGATCTATACACCATTAAGCTAAAATTATTTTTGTGCTGAGAATATTCCATTAACCTAACCCAAGCGCACATCCTAGAACGTAACATACTTCTATTGAGATTGATTGGTTAAGCATGTATAGCTAGATGGATTATGGATAAATAACTCCAGGAGACTGGTCCTTGAATAGACAGCTTTTGACTGATATTTGTTGTAGCCAACATGATATCGTTTGTTCGTAATAATACATTTCATCGTTTCTTATTTGAAAATTTTAGTGAGCCAAAGAATTGTGTCTTAAAATGGAACCTGAATTGAAAAGGATTAAATTCCAAAATAAAATAAAACTCTCATTCATGTAACATACTGGCAAAGGTACAGAATATTGTAATGCATTAAGTAAAACACAGTTTATAAAAGAGAGATAACATATTTTAGTATAGTACAGATTGCAATATTTAGTTTTCAAAGCTTGCTAGGGATGGGCATAAGGCCCATTTTTATCCAAGTGGAGAATTCACAAATATGGGCTCATTTTACTACTTATTATTTTAGAAGATGATCTAACTGAGAAGGTGAAAATATATATTTTTCTCTGAAAATAGCCCTTTTGTACTTTTTAAGAAAATGTCAACCTTTACCATAAATACATTGGGTGCACTTAACCAATTTGTATGTTTAAATGTTTGGCTAAAAACCATAAAATTAAGAATTAAAGATGATGTTGCACAAAGTAATAGTTATGACCTAATTACCTTCAAAATGTAACCTATACGTCAAAAGGAAATAAGAAAACCTGGCGCACTGCTGAAATATAGTATGCATTTATTCATACATTAACCTTACATGTTACATTAAAGAACATCTAAGTTAAAACATGCATGTTGTTAATGTACTTGAACAAGGTAGATAAAAAAGATTGTGCATGTTTTAAATTTTTTTCAGTGTTATAAGTCTCTAAGATCTTACATATTCTGCAAGTTCTGTAGCTAAGCTGATTCCAGCACTAACTTCTATTTCATACTGGACACTGTCCAATCTAAACCTTCTCATAGAGAAGTATTGTGGATACCGTGAACACATCTGGAAGCTATATAAAGCATACGAAGTGGTACAACATATAACACTGAAAAAATAAATAAGTACCAAATAATTTACAAAATATAGTAATAATGTAAAGTATCCAAATTATGAAATATGTCTGATAGTGCAGTCAAGCTGCAGAAGTGCAGGATTAACCGTAAAGTGAACTTAGGCAGCTGCACAGGGCTTATTGGTTAGACAGGAGATCCCAAATCATGTATTTGCTTGGTTTCGTTTAAGGGACATGCATCACTTGAAAATTATTTTTTAAACCAGCAAACACTTTTAAACAAAGATACAAAAAGTATGTAATAAACAGTTATAAACTTAACTATAAACTTGGTCAAATTGCATTGTAGAGCACACCTTTCAGGTAGATGAGTATCTTTGGCCTTCCCCTCCTTCTCTTTCCTACCCATATCAGTTTCATACTAGCCCACTTATGACAGAAACAGGACAACAGTAGGAAGAGAGAAATCCAACAAAGGAGACTGCTCAGCATGAATCACATTGATCAGACTGCCTCTCTTTTCTCTTTGTCGGGAGAAGGTGAAGAGATCTTCCATCTGCCCATGTATAAATAAGGCAGGCATGCCCAATTCATTTTTCCTAGGTATAGGACACCAACTAATCAGTGTACCCTCCCCCAAGTGGGTGTGGATAGCAAAAGAAAGAAGAGGCAAAGAAGAGATAAAGAAAACAAAAATCATATTTTCCAACTTTTTTCAGCTGCAGAGTGAGGCAGCTGTCTCATTTGATTCTAAAGCTTTCGAATTAGACAGTTGTCTCCCTATGTGATGATTCAAGGGGGAGGGGGCAAACTGCTTAGGGCACTGTGGGATCTTAAAAGGACAATATGTCACCAAAACCACTTTAGCTTAAAGGGACACTATAGTCACCCAGACCACATCAGCTCAATGAAGTGGTCTTGGTGTCAGGTCCCTCTAGGGTTAACATATGCATAGAACCCCAGACAGAAATGGGATACGGCTGTACAATCTATAGAGGGAACATATAAAGGAAAAAACACAATAGTGTGATACAGTAAATACAGTGAATAGTGCGCTTAAATGGATGCACTCACAAGATGATGAAGATGAAAAAGCATTCATAGGGTGCCTCCCCAGATAGCATAGGGGGCTAGTGGTTTCCCCTATCCGATGTAAAGCGACCAATGGAACACGGGACTCCAGGTAAGTAATAGTAGAAAAGCAATACTTTTATTTTCTTAAAAGGTGAACAAGCACCATAAGAATAAAGGTTTAAAAGTGCAGCAATAGGTCCAACGCGTTTCGTTCAAGACTAGAACTTCATCAGGGACCGCACAGTAAAAAAATCACAGACAATATCATAGATTGTAAAATAACATCCTAATAACCCTGCCTGATGTAAACATAGCAGTTTCTGAGAAACCGCTATGTTTACATCTGGGGTTAAGCCAGCCTCTAGTGGCTGTCTTCCTGACAGCCACTAGAGAAGCATCGGCAATGATTGAGGCATATTATGCCTCAATCACGCAGAGCGTCCATAGGAAAGCATTGAAAAATGTTTTCCTACGGACACTTTGAATGCGCGCGGCAGTGCCGCGCAGGCACATTCGGCGCCGGTGACGTCAGACAAGGATGCTGACGTCGGCAGGGGAGGAGAGGTAAGGGAGCGGGGAAAAAAGGGTGAGTAGCTGAAGGGGTTTATCCCCTTCAGTGCTGCGGGAGGGGACCCTGAGGGTGGGGGCACCCTCAGGGTACTATAGTGTCAGGAAAACCAAGCAGTTTTCCTGACACTATAGTGTCCCTTTAATGAAGCTGCTTTGGTGTAAAGATATTGCCCCTACAGTTTCAATGCTGAATTTTCCACCATTTAGGAAATAGGAATTAAATTTGCTTATGCAGCCCAAGGAACACCTCCCTGCATGTAACTTGCACAGCCTCCCTAAACACGTATTGTAAAGAGTTAGCTAATGTTTACTCTTCCATATTGCAAATTCTGCTTAATTTATAATTTCTTATCTCCTGTTCGGTTAATAGCTTGGTAGGCTTTGCAGGAGTCTCCTGTAGGTTATTAAAGTTAAATTTAAAAAGCAGGATATAAAAAAACATTTAAAGTAAGTTACATCTGATTAAAAATTAAACATTTTGTTTCTATACGTGTCAGTCACAGTCAGAGGAGGTGTAACTAGGGCTGCAGAAACAAAAGCGATTTAACTTCTAAATGGTAGTGAATTGATCAGTGAAACTTCGTAGGCATGATCTATACACCAAAACTGCTTAATTCAGCTAACGTTGTTTTGGTGACTATAGTATCCCTTTAATCTTTCTCTGGTCTTCAGGGTTGAAAGGTTTTATTTCTCTTTACAGACTCCCACACAGGAGGCTGATTTGCACTAGCAGGGAATTCATGGAGTAGGAAATAAGAATTTCTAGACTCTACACTCTGCTTTATCACACAGGATTCTGCTGTGCACTACTCGGAAATTAACAATGCAGGATTTAAGAACTACAAAATTAAACACACTCTGCTATTAAACCTCTTTTCAGGAAGTTATATGAAGGTTGTAAGAGTCACAGCCAGGGGAGATGCAACTAGGGCAAAAATAGAGTGGGTTGTACTTTTAAACAGCAGTGAATTGATCACTGAAGAAGCATAGCATGTGCACCAAACTTACTTCATTAAGTTAAAGTGGTTGTGGTGCTTAGACAGAACCTTTAATCATGAAGGTATTTACCAGGTTAAGCCAATGCATTATAATGTGTAATAACAAGCAGATTACAGAAAATATAGGCATTTACCGGAACCTTTTATCAGTACCAAAAGTACATATATTAATATGAACACTGTTGTAATTTAAATAGTTTGATGGTTAGCCTGGGTGTGATAATGTATGTATCCCCTAAGTAAAAACACAAACATAACTACCTCATCACTGTCTGTTGGTGGCTCGTAGTGCATAACTGCACTTAGACATGTGTAATGACTATACACTTCTGCAGCTTGTACATTTTGTGACGTTTAAACCTCAAATAACACACAAACAGCTGCAAATTAAAAGCAATATCAAGATCTAAACTCAAGGAACACAATTTAATATACTATGATCATGCAACTGGTGGAGGTTGGTAAATAGTTCTCGCTTTATGTTGCACTTGTGTAAAATTTGTGAAATAGATAGTTTTTGTATGCTGTAAGCATGATGCAACTCCTCACTTAACAAGAAGTGAGAATTCAAAGTGAATTTTCAACTTTAAGGCCAGAGTAGCTAAACTGACAGCAGAGCTGATATAGAGATTTTTTTCTAATTCAGCTAGTTTGACATTAAATTTGAAATTCACTTTGAATTCTCACTTTAATTAATACCCCTGATAGTTTTTAGAACTAATGGCAAATTCGTCATGCTAAATAGTGCCTAACAAGGGTTGCGTGCCTAACATACTTATTGAATTATGGTAGCACTTGATAGATAAATTAAATAATGAAATGGGTCCTAATTATATTAGTATAACTGGCACATTTATACATTTCTGTAACAAAATGCAAGATGTTTAGACATCCATTAAAGAAACACTCCACACACCTAAAACACATTAGGTTGTTGACATGCTTTATTTGTGAAGAATGTGCACTCTTTTTTCATTTTAAAAAAAGTGCAGATTTTAATAGAAATTGGCACTTTTATAAATTAACACCCCTTGGCTGTCAATTAGACTACTGTTCCTGTAACTTCCTGTTTGCGGAGGTCATTTGAGCTAAACTCAAGAGGCAGGCAATTTCCCAGAGTACCTGCCTTACAAAGACTTCTCCTTGAGCTGCATTTGAAAGTCTAGACAAGGAAGGTTTGAAAGGCTTGTAAAGACTGCAGACATGCATAATTGAATATCTACTATTAGTCATTTTTTTTTTATTTGGGAAATTAGGTGCCCCTTTAAATTCATTAAGCCACATTCAACTAGATTTAAAAAGACAAGGCACCCACCCAGTGGCAGAACTAAAGCATAGAGAACCCTGGTGAAAGAATTTTTGGGCCCCTGTCTAGTGCAAGAGTGGTGAAAAGATAGATCTGTCATACAACTCCCACAATGCTATGCCAGCACCGTAGCATAGCATTGTGGTCTATCATTTGCTCATTCTTGCAGGGTTGTATTTGTAAGCAGTATTTGTGGTCTTAATGTAAGTATGTTCCTATGAAGAGTATGTGTGTGCATTTAAGGGTGTATTTGTATGTACTTTTGCCATTAGAATTGAGTGGTGTATTTGTGTGTAGTGTTTGCATGCAGGGAAATGTTTGTATGTAATGTTGGCTTTTAAATGCAGGTGTGCTTTTGTGTGTAGTGTTGGTGTTTAAGTGAAGGGGTGTATTTGTACGTATAGTGGGAGTTTGAATGCATGAGTGTGTTTGTATGTAGTGTTTGATGAAAGGGGTGTGTTTGCATGTTGTGTTTGATTGCTGGGATGCCTACACATACACTGCCACATACATATATATGTGCTTACATGGATATACATAAACATTAACATACATATAAACACACTAACAAATACACACATAAATATATACACAATTACGCATACTTACACCTTGACACATACACACCCTGAAAGATACACACCCTGACACATACACACTGACATCAAGATACACATACTGACACACAGATGCGCATACTGGCATATACGCACACATTGACACACAGATACACATACACACATACACACCCACTGATATACAGTAACAACACTGGCACATACACACCCACACACTCAGATACACACACTAATACACACATACCTTGACACAGAGATACACATGCACACACAGATAAACACACACACCTTGACACAGAGATAGAGATACACACACTGACACACAAATGCACATACACACACAGATACAGATACAGACACTGACATATACACACAAATTGGCACACACATACATGTCATACTTTTTATATTTGCAGCCTCCCTCCTTCTAGCATACATTTTATCTGCAGGTAGGTGACTTGCTTGGTGTGCTGCTAGCGGAGTTTGATTTTTGTGGGGTCTGCAGCAGGGTTCTCTATCCTATGTGCATGGGCCAACCAATGGGCATTGCATGCATGCAAGCCCCTTGTGCAGCCACCCCAGTGGTAGTTTTACTGCTGCTGACTCACCTGTATTTTAATGCAGTCCTTCTGCTAAATAGGAAACACTCTGTGTTGCATAACACACTCATTTTATAATATGTGTTTATCAAGTTAGAGACATAGTAGACTTTGTACCTTCTCTAAGTTATAAGTGTTCAGAAGAACCACTAACTATGTGTCAGGATTACAAGTCGATCCAGCACGCAGTACTGTGTCACACCTGGGACTAAGGATATCGTATAACCGGACCTTAGAATGGCTGGACTTAACGTCTCCAAGAATAGTCAAAATACTTGCTGAGGCCGAGGACACAAGATCAGACACAAAGATGAGGGAAAGCCAAAAGTCAAGGATACCATATATAAGGGAAGTCAAAACAAAGCCAAAGTCAAATACCAGAAAATCAAGATCAGGAACGCACTCTCGGATAACCATAGGCATGAAACCATAATGGGGCAATTAGCAAGAGGAGAATTGGATTTAAATACCCCTCGTGTGGATCCGATTGGCTGTAACCGGCCTTTGACCCCAAAGGCAATTAACAGTTTTCCATGTGCATGATTGCTGCTTGGCACAACTTTTCCTGTCAGTACGGTAATGTTGCTCGGCACAACTTTTCCTGTCAGGACAGTAAATGCCATTAACCACATTTTTATGTGCGGATGAATACGTGACACTGTAAGTTGACAAATCAGCAGCTAATGCAGATGGGAAGCATCACCACTTCAATACACTTAAAGTTAGTTTTATTTTCAAACACAGTTTTATTTTCAGATAGAGGTGAAGTTTTGTGATTATTCTCAATTTTAGCTCCTGACACATGCCAGAATTTAAGTCTCTAATTGTTTGATTTAAGAAAAAAGTAATTTAAAATAAACTTTGTAACACACTCTAGGTTTTGCATACATACAACTTAGTTTGACATTAGCACAGGGAATCTCTTCTAAAAAAGACATTTACATACTTTTTAGATCATGCCCTGGAGAGGTAAAAAGTCTTCTTCTTTAACTACTATACACTCGTATTCTTCTACCTAAAAAAAAACAACACAGCAATATTGATTAAAGTGAGATTTTTGACAAGAAGATAAACAGTAATTACTATGTTGTGTAATTTAATTTACGCATCCCTTATTCTGAACAAAAGCAAATATGCCTTACACACTTAATCATTCTTCATTTTGGTTACTGACGTATTTTGAAGGACTGATCTCACTCATTGAAACCCTGTTTATTTCAAGCCCATGTTTGTTAACACTTTGCCTTAGGCCTCTACTGTCTTGAAATTTCAATTATATCACTAGCAATTATGTCAATGCTTGAGGCAAAATAGTTTTGTACCTGTTCTTTGCACCTGTATTGATAAATCATGATTTGATCTCCTTTGTCTTTAAAATGATTAGCACTGAAAGGTCAGTCTTTCTTCATTCTGCATACCAGCAAATTACACATTTTGAACAGTTTGGATTTCCCTGTCAAGTGGTCAATTCACTAAGATGGAAAGGGTTATATTTCATGGTTGGTAGAAATGTCAGATTATTAAAAACAGCATTTCAAATAGTGAACGTTATTACAAAGAGAATATTGCACTATATATGGTAGAGACTGCATTCACCATACTGTTATTTATATTATTTTGTAAAATATAATAACTATTAGACTTGGAGATTTGTTTGTGGCTGAACAGCAATATAGCCAAAATTCCAATTTTCAAGCCACCATATCCCAGAATATCAGTGAAACCAAGTTGTGCAATCCCAAACATGCTCAATTTGTTCTTTTTTACAGTGCTGTTCTTGATAGCAGAAAAAATGGTGATGGAATTGGGAAGAGGATATTTTGTTGTATTTGTTTGTTTTATTTTTAGGCAAATGAGCAGCTTTGTTAGCATTGATGGACAACAGCTATGCCCAATCATGTGGGTTGGATCTCCTGTCCAATCAAGAGGTAGCAAAAAAGATTGCTGGTTAGGAGGCAGCCATTAAATTTTAAAAATATGGATTTTATTCACAGATCAAGTGACAACTGACCAATAGAGGGGAAAAAATAAGCACAGTAAAAAAAAATTATACTTTCAAGCAGGATATTTCAGGATACTTTGACTGCAGCTACTAAGGGAGACAGATCAGCAGTGTGTTCACCCTTGCAGCCAGGGGCACTTGAAATAACTTTAACATACTTGACATACTGGAGACAAGAATTATTAACATGGTTCCGTGATTTTTTAGCAAAGGAGAAGCATGCTGGTTGAGTAATTGTGCACATTGAAACTATCATGTTGGCATTGTCAACTACTTCTATAAGAGTTTAGCAGCTTGGTTTAGGATTAATCCTTTCGGCTTGGAGAGTATTGCATCTGAAATAGTCAAAGCTCAAATGTTTGAATTGTTTTACCTAATACGGATGACTCCCTGAGCTACTTGGATGATGATAAGTGTGTTACCTGCTCTATATCTGTTCACCCATCAGCTATTCTCATGCCCACAGACCACTGTCTAAAGTGAACAGCTGTTTTCTGTCACAGGGAACATTCTGATTCCCCAACACTCACATATGTCCCCACAACTGATGAAGAAAATAGACTTCCTTGAGTTGAAGCTCCCCTGCAATCCAACTGGCCACTCACCTCTATTCATTATTATTATTATTTTATTATTTATATAGTGCCAGCAAATTCTGTAGCGCTGTACAATGAATTGACTAACAGATACATAATTGTAACCAGACAAATGGACGCACAGGAACAGCGGGGTTGAGGTCCCTGCTCAATGAGCTTACATGCTAGAGGAATTGGGGTATATTGACATAAAAGGTGTAAGTAGGGGTAATGAAATAGGTTGCTAGAAAAGTATTCACTGAGAACTTTGGTTATTTTTGACAGTTGCAGGAGGGGGGGTAGGGGGCATGAAAACAGTTTAAATGATATGCTTCCTGAAGAAGTGTGTGTTCAAAGATTTTTTGAAGGAGTGGAGACTGGGTGAAAGTCTAATGGAGAAGGCGAGGGAGTACCACAGAAAAGGTGCAGTCTTGGAAGTGAGCATCATATGTGGGAGTACGGACACAGCAGAGACCTTTACTTACAAAGTTGTTTCTAAATTTGTTAAAGTAAAATATGATGATGAATAAAACTGTAAATGTTTATGTTGCGGAGCTCCAATATCTAGCATAGGTATCTCCACTTTTCTTTCCTCGAAGCTGAAAGAAGCAGTATAATAATCCAAGACACTTCCCCCCAGAAACTAGACGACACATAGTTCTGGGAGTCAACTGATTTTATTTTGGCCACACATGGCTTTTATGCACAAACTCCTACATAGGGTCTCCAATACAATAAAAATTTTCTTCCCAGGATCCTCTGTGCCTGAGAGCTAATTGCATGAGAAAAAGCTATAACCTAATTATTGATCAGGTACAGAAAAATATACAATATTCTAAAACACCCCAAAAATACATTTTAATAACTTCAGAACCCCATGAGAGTGGTATCATCGAATAGCTTTGATCTGAGCGCACACTTTGTTGGTTCGTGGATACAATTCGAATGAATTTTGGTCATCTTCTGGGGGATCTCGCACGAATACTCATGAATCCCCTGGCTGTTAGGGTACGAATGCTCCCCTGTTTGGTAGTTTATGTCTCCCCAACACCTTTCTCCTAACTGTTCGGGAAGTTGGATGGGCAGCGGTACCAATTTTCCTGGGTGTTCGCGGGGTCGCGTATCCAAAAACAGTTCCACGCTGTCGACGACCATGTACCACTACCCTTGTTCAGGAGACAAAATGCCACCAATTGTTTGAACGCGCGCTTTCGGTTATACGAATGGTGGTCACACAGGGAAAACACTTGAACAAATAGCCAATGTGTGGTTAACAGTCAGGGGTGGTTGGTGATTAAAAGGTGCAAACAAAGGGCCACACAGTGAGGGGATTTGGTAAATGAACGGGGGTGTACAGACAGCCGAACAAGGGAATAAAACATTCCGCTACAGTATATTTTGTAGCGCTGCTGCAGCCCCCCTTTTATTCAAATACCTTTTATTGTAGTGATTTTACCCTGCTTGACTGAGTCTTGTGCTGCCTCCTAACTCCACAGACACATTTGGGAAAAGCTTTTTGTGTGGGAAAGCTTTGTTTTTGTCAGGGTAGAAGGTTTGAAAGAGTGATCATTTGCCCACTGGTATTTTCCTTTCATTTTTGGATAAATCCCCTATTTTCAATGTAATTTGACCTCTGCTTCCCGTTTTTCAATAGTACAAGATATCAAAAGGAAATACTTTACAATCGATCATTATAAAACTAAAGTTCTCTCACTTCATGTATACACTATTATGCACTGGGCTGGGAAACCTTGGATCCTAACATTCATGTAAATGTTACTTTGACAAGTACCACCTGCCTGCAGATTGTTGCAGTACACGTATACTCCTTCATGACAATGGTGTTTCCTGATGGCAGTGGCTTCTTTCAGCAGAAAACTGCACCATTGTTTGAGGAACATGACAAAGAGTTTAAGGTAAAATAATAGGGGTCCAGGCACTCCTTGGTTCAAGACAGGCACTTTATTGAGAACCACAATGGCAACGTTTCGACCCCGAAAGGTCTTTGTCAAGCTGATGTCAGCTTGACAAGCTGATGTCAGCTTGACAAAGACCTTGTGGGGTCGAAACGTTGCTGTTGTGGTTCTCAATAAAGTGCCTGTCTTGAACCAAGGAGTGCCTGGACCCCTATTATTTTACTAATGTTTGGAAATTTGGTGTTTGATTCCGGCTCAGCAAGCACTCTGGCTAAGATTTGTGGGAGTGAGTGCAGTTCCACATATACTATTCAAATAGTTTAAGGTGTCTTGCCTTGGGCTTCAAATTCCCCAGATCTCAATCCGACTGAGCATCTGTAGGAAGTGCTGAAACAACAAATCCGATCCATGGAGGCCCTACCTCGCAACTCGCAGGACTTAAAGGATCTTCTGCCAATGTTTTGGTTACAGATAGCACAGGACACTTTCACAGGTGCCCATGATGTATTAGAACTGTTTTGGCAGCACGAGAGGGAGCTACATGATATTAGGAAGGTAGTTTTAGTGTTGTGGTTGATCAGTGTATATATACACTGATATACCACAAAACTAAAACTAATATCAGGAACCTTCTGCCTCCCGACTCCTCCTCCCCTTACCGAAGTGCCAGTGGGCCAGTGAGGGAGATCTTTAATTTTCCTACTGGCCCATGAAGGAACACAGGGGCCCTACATGGGCTGGTGGGGGAGATACTGTGATCTTCTTGCTGGCCATTGTGGCCAGTCCAGGCCTGAAAATTATACAGTATATAGATCACTCAAAGGGAAACCAACTTAAAGGATGAAGATTGAATCTTGCTGTGTGACTGGATTGGTAACTGATATTAGACTTGAGCAGAGTGAGTTCCCCTACATATAAGTGTGTATATGAATATGACTGTTTAGTTGACTATTAACAGAACATTTATATGTAAGATCATTTCTTTATTATTACAGGCCTTTTCCTTTAAATTTCAGTTTAAATTTTGGTTGCAGTTTGCTCAGCCATTGGGGCAGCTTCCACAAGGTGGACTGTCCTCCTACATGATTTTTTTATGTAGACTGAGCATGAAGGCAGTTGTAGGGGTGGTCTCTACTTCCTCATCCTGTAAATGGCAGTTAGAGGGGCCATCTCTGGAATGAACTGTCTTATGTGTAAAATCTATGTTATGGAAGGTGATGCGTTGTAAGTGGTGATTGGAGGCAATTGTGGTGGCAGAGTTCATGAGGAGAACTGCACCTCAGGTCTAATTGAAGGGTTCATCCACGTGAGGAGGACCACCTACTAAATCCATTTTCACTCTACATGAGGCTAAAATAAAATATGGAGGGGGCGGAGCTTCGACCCAGCGCCGAGGGACATTGGAGCTGGGATCAGATCCAAGACAATACACAAAATAATTTACTAGGAGCGTGGCCAACTGCCGACCGGGATGGATGCACGCTAGACAAGCTAATCAGGCGGTAAATCCTCAAATTTAAAGGTATCATACAACTATGGCTAACCCAAACGCTCCCAGAGCGGCCACTCCACTTCGAGGAAGACTCCCTCAGGTAAATCGGGCTATGTGACAAAGTTATTCAAAGAATATGCAGAGCACTTACCTGAAAACTCTGATTCCAATATGGCATTCCTTGCCGCCTGAATCCACGCCACCCAACCCTGCACCCTCCAAGAGTTCATCAGGCTGTATAAAGCCCGACATCAGGGAGATACTGAAAACACTCCACTCATGCAAAGACATGCCTGGCGAACATGCTGGGAAAATTGGAAGCTTCATTTCAGACTAGGCTGGAGGGCCTAGAATCTGAAATCCATCACGTGGGTCACCGCGTCCAAGACCCAGAGGAGGACAGAGACACAATCCAAACGCAAGTACAAACACTCACCTATAGCACACTTACAATGTTCCATGTATGATGTGGACAATAGGGGACGCAGAAACAACCTTAGGGTCAGGGGGCCTACCTGAAGCCGCAGGGGAAGACATACCCATTATGTTATCAGAGCTGTTTAATTTAATTCTGGGCAAGACTGTAGACACGCCGTTACTGTTTGATAGAGAACAACCGCTCACTTAAACCCAGAAACCCGGCAGACGCACATCGTGACATCGTGCACTGCGGTCCACAACTACTCCATTGCTCTTCTACGGCCATGATATTCAAATATACCCAGACCTATCGTGGTTGACCTTGCATGCACGGAGGTCCTTAAAGCCAGTCATAGACCAATTGAGGGCCCGCAAAATTAAATAGAGCTGGGGCTTCTCCTTTGCCTTAATAGTAGTGCACAAAGGATCCACTCACACGATAGCAATGCACCAGGATGTACAACCCTTCCTAATGGAATTGGAGTTCATGTTACAGACTGGTATTCCAATGAGCCAACAAGTAATGCTCAACCGCTAGCACAACGCCAGAAGGGAAAGACTCCCATGAAGAAGCGCCAGACGGATCCCTCCGACAGCACTCAACAATCAGGCAGTCAAAAGCGACTCCAGGTTCGTTAATCTGCTCCAAGGATACCCATTATGTGACAGCACCCAAGGCCTAACTGTATATTCTCATTATTTTCCAGACATTCTCTGGACAATCATTCAACTTCCCAGGATTTTAACCTTCTCCTCCCCCACCTCTTCCAGTGTACTTACCTACTTTAAACGTGGACTCCACGCAACATTACTCAAAAGCCACCGGCATAGACAAACACTAGCCATCATACTACATATGGACTAAACCAGTCAATGGAGATCTCATAGATAACCCCAGACCCACCAAGCCATCTGTTCCAAAAGGCAAACTCACTGACTTAGTCTACTGATGTATGGCAAACGACTTCAGAAGCAAATGACCAGAGGCGAGGCATTATAGTCCCTATCTAAAGTGTGCTCAGACAATATCAGGTCGTATGTTGTTTTCATATATTTAACTGTCTGCACCCAGAGTCATTGGGGATGTTTAACCATATACACCTTAAACCCACAAGGGTCTCATTACACCTCTGAGTTAGCCCCCTAATGCCTAGTGGTTCTATCAAACGAACCAGACCACGATCATTTTAACCACTGGGTACACATGATGGTGTGAAAGAATTTACTTTGATTCCAAGCTTCAAGCTTATAGGTAAACAGTAATAATATACTGGCGCTTTATAAAAAACCTAATTATCACACAATATGTAACAATGATTATATACTAGCTGCTGTATCACCATGTGTAATCTTTCCTTATACACTAATCACAAACACATACAAATAACAAAAGGTGAAGCGCTACATACAGATCGGAATCCAATTCTTTAGTGGTCACTCTTGTCAACCAATATTTTCCCTGAATGATGTATAAATCTTATTATATTACTGAGCTTACAGCCAAGCTCAGGGGTATGCGCCTTCAGGTCCGTAAAGGCGACCTTTCCCCTTCTTATATCCAAAAAGCAAATCTCACGCTGTGGCTAGAGCTCAAACAGAAATAAAGGTAATACAAATATTTATTATTTATTGAATTTAAAATTCTAATGGCCAATTAGAATATATAAAAACAAAATGTATATAAAAAGTAATATAACAATAATGGGCATAAAGGTGATGATATTTCAATCCCCAGTTGGGGATTGAAATATCATCACCTTTATGCCCATTTTTGTTATATTATTGTTATATTACTTTTTATTTACATTTTGTTTTTAATATTCTAATTGGCCATTAGAATTTTAAATTCAGTAAATAATAAATATTTGTATTACCTTTATTGGGCTATTGGTTCCTGCTATATAGGTGTGTAGTCCTTAACTACACAACGTGCTGAAAAAGAGCCTAAGAGAGTGGCTCCAGATTTGTGAGTATAAATATATATATTTTCCTACACCAATACGGATTCCAGACTATATTGCACCATATATATTTCTGTTTGAGCTCTAGCCACAGCGTGAGATTTGCTTTTTGGATATAAGAAGGGGAAAGGTCGCCTTTACGGACCTGAAGGCGCATACCCCTGAGCTTGGCTGTAAGCTCAGTAATATAATAAGATTTATACATCATTCAGGGAAAATATTGGTTGACAAGAGTGACCACTAAAGAATTGGATTCCGATCTGTATGTAGCGCTTCACCTTTTGTTATTTGTTTCAAGCTTATAGGTGTCATATTAAATATCCTATATTAAAATTGGCTAACTTGGACTCAGGAAATGCTTAATGCTTAAAACGACACTTAAGACCATATATGTCTAGTTCTGGGAGCAGATAGCCCCCACCTGAGCTGTCTCTGCTAAATCAGTCTGTTCCTTCTCTTTCCTGGAATTTATCTGTTATATGTACATGACGTTCATCCCTATGTCTTACCTGTACTCACGTCACCCTTTCACTCCCTTCCTATGAGTATTTGCACGTAAGTACTTACTTTTTAATGTATAAAAATACAACTGACAAAATAAAGGTCAGAGGCTTATTTTGATAACCAACACGAGTCTGGTGTCTAATTCACACTTCTCCAAGTGCACTTGAAAAAATTTGGGTTCCATTGAATATAACAAAGATCAAATTGGATCTATATCAATTGCTTCACTAAAGGCTATAACTCTCGAAGAAGAACTAAAATGTTATTTATATATAAAAAAAGGGGGGGGGGGATGTTTTCCCACCCTTAACCTTCTCCCCTCCTTTTTTTCTTCTTCAAATGTTTGGAGTACCCATTGTAAATTGGGTCACAGTCTACTACCTCAATCTCACTTTAACCACAATTTAAGCTTTTACACCTGTATGCCCACACCCATCTACCATCACTTAATATACATGAAAAACACTTACCCCCACGTCAAAATATTCAACAGAACACACACTACCAAGCCCACTCACTCCAAATACACTACTGGGCACACAGATAAGCAGCCTCCACACTTTTGTTAACTTGATCCTTTATCTACCTATTAGCGGTGTCAAAAAGTACCAATGTGTTACCTGTAGACTCTGGTAAATCTCAGAGGTTGACACCAGCACTTTTTGTATAAAAACTATAACCTCTTAGCATAACCAAGAGAGGCATTTATGCTAATTTATTGTATATAGTTACTGTTATTGTTGCATATTTGTTTTTAATCCTACAGAATTGTAATTGCATTTCTCTCTCCACTCCCTACCAACTCCTGGTAACCACAATCCCTCTGTACAGGTGGAGACTGTAGACAAATACCCCAATCTTGACAATTTCACTCATGGCTGAGGTATGAGTCATATCATTAAATGTAAGAGGCCTAAACTCTCCATAGAAGAGACAAATGGCGCTTACTAAACTATACCGCCTCAAAGCGGAAGTAGCCTTCCTCCAAGAGACCCACTTCCGCAAAGATTTGGCACCCAACCACAGGGACAGGCGTTTCCCCCAGGTTATTTCAGTAATTACTGAAAAATCCAGGTGGGTGGCGATCCTCATGAGAGCCAACTTACCTTTTACTTACAAGGACCACACAGTTGACGGCAATGGCAGGTACTTGTTTGTGAAGGGCTTGATGGGTAACACAATGGTCACCTTCGCAAACCTTTACCTCCCCAATCGAAAACAGTGCTATGCCCTACACAAAATCCTCAACAAATTAGAACAATTCATGGATGGCCTCCTGCTCCTGGCAGGGGATTTAACACGTCGCTACACAGCACCCTAGATTCCACGTCTACAGCACACACGTACCAGACTTCAACACGCAGACAGATGCAAACACTTCTGGACACAGCCCAACTGTTCGACTGCTGACGAACACTCCACCCCTCGACCAGAGACTTCTCCTTTTATTCACACGCCGCAGGCTCAAAAGCCTGGTCAGAGGCACAATCATTCAACTAGCATCGGCCCAAAAAAACGCAAAAGGGAAAAACAGACCAAATCACTGCTAGCAGACATTAGAACACCTGAAAGCAAACACAAAGATGACTTAGATTTAGCAATGTACAAACTATTGACTGACAAGCGATCGGACTTGGCCATCCTTATGGGACCCCAAATTAAGAGGAAACTATTATTAGTATGTAGATGCCTACTAGCCCAGGCATTAAAGAAACAGAGACAGACTACATTTATACCCACCATAACAACCTCTAAGAGCACCACATATAGCCTGAAGGCAGACATTACTGAGGAATTCCATAATTTTTACCACAAACTATACAATCCCATCCAATATACAATGCTCCCTAGAACTACCCATTTCTAAAAACAAACAAGAAGTAGCAATAAAATCGTTTCCCTGGGAGCCCAGGCCCCGACGGCTACACAGCCAAATATTACATATGCTTTTCCTCCCAGCTCTCACAACCCTTTCTAAACTCTTTCAATTCGCTCCTGCAATGTTCTTCCTTCCACCCCAAGCATTAGATTCCACCATCACTCTACTACCCAAACCAGGCAAAGATTCCACTCTCTGTGGGAGCTATAGACCTATATCCCTTATCAATATCGACCTTAAACTTTTCATAAAAATCCTCGCAAACCGCCTATGCCCCCTACTCCCGGGACTAGTCCACCCTGACCAGACAGGGTTCATACCTGGAAGAGAGGCCAAAAATAATACTACAAAACTGTTAAACCTCATACACCTCTCCAAATATACCCACACTACAACTTTACTACTATCTGTAGATGACAAAAAAGCTTTTGACAGGGTGGACTGGTTTCTACTGCTCGCTACATTAGAACAGATGGGTTTCAGTAACTGGCTCTGCTGGATGGGCGAACTCTACTCCAAACCAACAGCGAGGCTCAGTATTAACGGCTAACTGTTGGCTCTGGTTCAAATCTCAAACGGCACAAGACAGGGGTGTCTATTGGCCTTGTTTAAGATTTCATCTGGATGACACCAGACATTCATAGGTGGCCAATGTCAAAATGTTGCTATGCTTACTTCACTATGACTATATCAGCAAAATAAACAAGTATGGTCATAGCGTTCTCCGTCATTTCTGAAACAGGAAAGATACATTGCGTCAGTATTAGTGTGCCCTATAGAGTGAAGATTACTAGCATGTCACAAGGTGTTCTTTTTATATAGAAGACATTATGGCTTCCAGTATGATTTCAATTGTCAATGCAAGGAGCATTAGATAAATTAACCCCTTAAGGACGGAGGGCGTACTATTACGCCCTGCAGGAGCCGGCTCTAAACGCCGGCGGGCGTAATAGTACGCCCTCACTTTAATGGCCGCCTGTAACGGACCGTTTAGCATAAAAGGGGAAAAAACCGCTTAGACGATAATCCCCCTTTTCAGAGACAGGCACAGCTACGGTATAATCACCAAAACTCACGAACTGCCAATAAGTGAATGCTCCAAACTCCCGAACGGCATACAAGGGAATAAGGTAGCACTTCAAATAAACGAACAGGAACCATACGAATAGCTGCTAGCAGGCGAACAGGAAAAGCTTCCAAGCGGCTTACACTCCTGGCAATCAGTCCTTAGCAGCATACAGTAAATCCCCCCAAAGACGAGACAAGGCTCCGTGTTGAGGGTCAAGCAGTGGTCTGAGGTGCTGGCACACCCAGCCTGGTTTTATTACAGTGTTTCAAATACAGGACCACCCACAGGGAGGGATAAAACAACCAATCATATCACAGTTACATCCCACATATTCCCTCCCCTTATCCTGAGAGGAAACTCAATTATACAAACAGTTAAAACATACTTTCTACCCAACTTTCATAACTCCAAAACCATACATCACATTCACATAAAATTACATATTCTCAATCAATCCATTCAGGGGAACAACATATTCAAAAATGGCACAAATCAGACAAGGGGTTCAAAAGTTAGTAAAAAGTCCTTTGTGACTAAATGAAGCATGGCTTTCTGGCCCAAACCAGTTTCAGAGTCTTCTATCCTGGAGATAAGTAATTCAATTATCTCCCAGGACAGACACAAGACTCCATTAAGCACATGGTTGCAAAGAGACACAAAACACTTTAAAATACATAAAGTCACATTTATTACATAAAACACAGACATGTAACATATCCCCAGATAGCTCAGGTCCGAGCGCACATTATTAAGTGAATGGCGCTCAGACCACACGAATACAGTTTAATCGCCATGGAGCTAAAGTCTTTACAGTCAGTTTCATACGAATGGGCTCCATGGGATTCCTATCTGGGGTATAACACATTCAACCAAAACTACCGAACCCCAGGCAGAAAAGCACGAATGAAGCTTTTCTGCAGGTAAAAAAAGATGTCTTTTAACAGGGGACCATAGTCCAAAGGCAGCAGGCGAGCAACCAGGCTTCTCCAATGCAATGTGGCAAGATTGGTCTCGTCACACCGCCCACGTGGCCGGCGCTATTCGCCCGCTGCAGATCGCGGTCGGGGGGGATGCCCGGCCCCCCAGGCAACCCCCCCTGTGGCCGGGGACCGCGATCTGCAGTCACTGATCGCAGTGACAGGCTGTCACTGCGATCAGTATTTAACGTGTGTCAGCCGATTTCAAATCGGCTGACACACGTGGCCGGCGGCTTTCTGCAATGCAGATCGCGGTCGGGGGACTTACCTGGCCCCCCAGGCAGTCCCCCTGGGGTCAGTGACCGCGATCTGCTAGCTCTGAGATCGCAGTGACAGGCTGTCACTGCGATCTCAGAGCGCTCTGATCGCAGTGACAGCCTGTCACTGCGATCAGTGTTACATGTGTCAGCCTATTGGCTGACACATGTAACTGGCACAAAGATCCCCCTGCAGATTGGAAGGGGGGAGTGCTTGTACCACCCAGGCACTCCCCCCTGTGGCCAATTACCCAATCTGCAGGAGGTGATCACAGTGACAGGCAGTCACTGTGATCACTGATCCTGTATGTCAGCCAGTGATGTAAAATCACTGGCTGACACTGTCTCTGCCCCCTGTCCTGTAATAAAAATAAAATATTAGTTAAAAAAAAAAAATTACAGTTAAATATAAAATATACTTAGATCATATATATTATATATATATATGATCTAAGTATATATATATATATATATACACACACACACACACACATTTACACATACACGAAGTGTATTTAAATATTAATATATATAATTATTTATATATATATTACTATCAAATTACACGTAGACTAATACTGATTAAATATATATATATATATTATATATATATATATATATTTATATATAATATAAAAAAATGTAAATACGTAAAAAAATAAAATTAAAAAAATAATTAAAAATAAATAATAAAAAAATATATAGATGTTTGTTATTTCGTTCTAACTGTATTGTGATATTAATATATATATATATTTATATCAAAATACACGTAGAACGAAATAATATATATATCTATATACATAAATATATACATATATATCACTAAATATATACACCTATATATAAATAAAAATATTTTAAAAAATTATATATATATATGTATATATACACATATGTATATATATACATATATTAATTCTACACATATATTTATGTAATATTTTTACATAATTAGGTATCCTAATTAATTACAATTAGCGGGACCTGCCTGACAACCCATGCCGAAAGTATAGGGAATTTAATTTGCTAGCACTATATTTAACCCTATAACTTTCCAAGACACCATAAAACCTGTAAATTGGGGGTACTGTTTTACTCGGGAGACTTCGCTGAACACAAATATTAGTGTTTCAAAACAGTAAAATGTATTACAACAATGATATCGCCAGTAAAAGTGAAGTTTTTTGCATTTTTCACGCACAAACAGCACTTACACGGATGATATTATTGCTGCAATACTTTTTACTGTTTTGAAACACAAATATTTGTGTTCAGCGAAGTCTCCCGAGTACAACAGTACCCCTCATGTACAGGTTTTATGGTGTTTTCAAAAGTTACAGCGTCAAATATAAGGCTTGTGTTTCATTTTTTTCACATTAAAATTCGCCAGATTGGTTACGTTGCCTTTGAGACCCTATGGTAGCCCAAGAATGAAAATTACCCCTATGATGGCATACCATTTGCAATAGTAGACAACCCAAGGTATTGCAAACAGGGTATGTCCAGTCTTTTTTAGTAGCCACTTAGTCACAAACACTGGCCAAAATTGGCATTTTTTGCATTTTCACACAAACAGATACTAACGCTAACTTTGGCCAGTGTTTGTGACCAAATGGCTACTAAAAAAGACTGGACATACCCCGTTTGCAATACCTTGGGTTGTCTACTATTGCAAATGGTATGCCATTAT
This sequence comes from Pelobates cultripes, assembly GCA_933207985.1. Taxonomy (NCBI): domain Eukaryota; kingdom Metazoa; phylum Chordata; class Amphibia; order Anura; family Pelobatidae; genus Pelobates; species Pelobates cultripes. The sequence goes on from OW240915.1 coordinate 147,033,157, forward strand.
GGGTGTAAATTTCATTCCTGGACTACTATACAGTCTCAAAGGCAACGTAACCAATCTGGCGAATTTCAATTTCAAATGTAACGTGCTATATTTGACCCTGTAACTTCCCAAAACGCCATAAAACCTGTACATAGGGGGTACTGTTTTACACGTGAGACTTTGCTGAATACAAATATGTGTATTTTATTGCAGTAAAAGCAAACAGTATTATGACATTGACCGTTAAAATGTCATGTAGAACTAAAAAAATCTTATTTTCTCCCATTTTTTTCATATTAAATTATGTTTCATAGCTAAATATTTGATATTAAATGAAAGCCCTGTTTCCCCTGAATAAAATGATATATAATAAGGGTGGGTGCATTTACTATGAAAGAGGTGTATTACGGTTGGACAGACATGTAGCGCAAATGCCAGGTTTTGTTTACATTTTGTTTCGTTCACACTGTGTACATTTGGCTCCGTCCTTAAGGGGTTAAATAACAAAGCATGTTTTTTAACAAGCTGTTTTATTTTATTAGAACACTGCCAACAGCATCAATCAAGGGATAATATTTAGCTTTATGGTTATTCCTGCTCTGATATTTAGTATTAACACATTATTGTGTTAATTAGAATTTCTATTTAAATATCTATTTAAATGTTATAATGCATATCTAACTGGTTGTAAATTAACCGTTTCTATGATGTAGGCCTGCAAATGGATTCCTTCATTAAATCTTTATATTTTTTTGCTTGAAATATAATTAACAATAAATGTAACTCTTATCGGCAAGAGTTTGCTAATTGATTTTCATTCTTGGCCAGCTATGGCCTTAAAATAGAGCCAATAAATATAATAGAAAGGGCAGAGAGGATAGATTTGCTCATGTAAGCGCTTTTTAAACACACAAATATATCAAAAGTACACAGTCAAGCCAAATATATTTGCTTGCCAATTCACTGTTCACCAAATTTACATACCAACTTAATAACATATTTCAGAATACTCACTCATGTCAGAATTTGGGAAAAAAAGGAATACTTATTACGTAGGTGACATTTGGGATTTTCTTTAAAATATAACAAATAATACAAACAATCAAACCTGTAAAACAATCCCCAAAATCTTCCTACTTTTTATTTTTATTTAATTGTAATTGAAGTACAAATTATGGTTGTGTAAATAATTTTGAACTGTGAACCACCATCACAACAGTGATCTTTTTATTTTATTTTTAGTAAGCAACATAGTCAACACAAGTGTATACTGTGGGATCTAGTTGTAAAAATCTATTTGAAGGAGATCTAGCTGATAAAAGCTATTTAATTTATTTTTCAAGCCATCTGTTTTAAGTCAGCCTATATTCAATCATTTATAACTGAAAATTTGAAAAACTGATAATGAGTGTGTTTTAACAGACCCAATGAGCGACATTTATTCTGACTGACTATCATGGAGGATGTCAACAACTGACTTAAAAACATTCTGTTGGCAGAAAGGAAAAATAAATAAATGATGTTCAGCAGTGTAAACTCATTGTCACATTGGCTTTCAAACCCTACACTGTGTAAGTTGATTGGAACATATTTTTTAAACAAACCACATAGGAAAGTGGACTGGATAGGGTGTGTACATGAATACATTTAAGTGTATCAACACTGATAAGTGCTGCAGCTTTAAGGGCTACTCCCACTAAAATCCTTTAGATACTAATAAAAAAAGAAACACCATAAGGTGCCAAGAATGCGTGTTAATTTGCAATACAAAATCCCACATGCCATATATGCCAAAGTGGACTCAAAATGAACAGGAGGTCCAAAAATATAGGAGAATCAAAAAATAATAGATAACAGATAATGGTAAGATCTGATAATGAACTGTGCAAATATTGACAAATGATGATGAGGTAATCCTCCAATGCTCAACTTATCTTTTTTGTATACCTACAAAACATTTCACTGGTAAGAGGAAAGCCACATGGAGGTGGTAAATCAAAAAAGTAGATTAAAGCAGCACTGTCATGGCCGCATCCATTTTTTTAACCTCTTTCCCGACTGCTCTACATTTAATTGTCTCCCAAGTCACCCCCAAATGCCTCTAGGTCCCCTGTTTCATCTTTTTTATACTGCCTAATTTCTTCTTAGGATCTATGTCCTAAGCGCTGCCATATTAGTGCTGCCAGAGAACATTTAACACATTGTCTTTATTTGCCTACACTAGCTTGCACTGTAAAATTCCTGCTCATGCATACTTGTAGACTTGAGTACTCGTTTTTAAAAGACGAATAAACAAATAGAAATTACAGTGAATGAAACAAAGACTGGCGGCGGGTGATGGACTACAAATAATAATGGGTAAAGCTATTGTCCCCCTAGCCCCCACCAATTAGCGGTGACAAGTAATGCACTCTGATTGGTTCGGTTAAGCCAACCAATCAGAGTCCTCACACAGGTGCATCTTGAGACTGACAAGTCAACTTGCATAGCATGGGAATACTTTATAAGATGTTCTCTGCCCTGCAAGCTCAGTTTGTGCAGAAACCTGGCCAGGTGAAGATGTAATATTTTTTGGACATCTAGATTTTATTTCGGTGTGTGTTTTTTTTTTTTTTTTAACTTTATTTTAATTCAACTTTAACTGTGGATTTTGATTTGCCCTTTTTTGGGGTGGAAAAAAGAAGATCGAAGAAAAAAAGAAGACATCTAATGGTATTATTTTTTTTTAATTATATTTTTAGGTATTTATATTTTGGCCCACCCCTCACTATTATTAGTGTTTATTACGGGGGACACTATGGACTTGGGGACACCTAGTCACTTGGTGGGCGGGGGGGAATTATTTTCACAATTAGCCCTTACACGATGTGAATGGCTGACTTCTCACTGTTTAGTAGACATGCCCCTGCTTTACTTAGTATTAGTAAAGTTTGCTGAAAGATGAAAATTAAGAAAAGGAATGGCTTTTAGTAATTTTGGTATTTCAGCTTTTTAGTAGATAGCTTCCTAATACTTGTGAGATTGCCAATTTTAGTACACTTAAATATGTCAATCCCACAAGGCTACCAATTTAGGGAGTTATCTACTAAACGGCTACAAGATGTAGTCACGGCCCGGATGATAATTTCCTTCTTCAAATTAAAATTCTAAAATGAAAATAATGAACGACTTTCATCCGAAAACAAATTGACAAACTGTGGAAATTCAGTTCGGGCTAAATTATCATTTGGAGGCTAAATTCGAGCATGTTCAGAAAGGGCAAACAAGAGAATAAGGAGGAAAGGTGAGTATTACTGGAAAATTTTCCTAGACACAGGACGTTTGTTGTTGAGTCGAAGAAAGTCAAACGTAGAAATAGATGAAAAAAAAAAAAGAAAAGAAAATCAGATTACAAAAGAGGAAAAGAAGAGGAAGTGATTGGGGAAAGGTAAGTACTAGATAAAGGTAAGTAAGAGATAAACTAGTAAAGAAACACCCCTAAGGGAAAATAGTGGAAGGCTCAGTAAACAAGCAAAAAGGGCTTCTAAATATCTGCTGGTCCAGATTTCTGAATGTGTCAAAAGGCTTCAAACATTTTAAAAAACAATATGAAAAAAAAAGTAACTAGGTACAATAAATTTGATGCAAAACTCATATAAATAACACATGACATAAAAATATTTGATAATGTAATGAAAAAAATAATAGAATAAGATGAAGAAGGCAATAGTTTGGAAGGAAACAACAAAAATAAAAACAATTCCAGCTTACAAAGCAGTGTCAAAGTTAAAAATAATTCTAAATGGTGTTTATTATAAAACATTTTCTTAATCCCAAAGGCTTTCTGGTAGAAAGGGTAACTCGTGAATAAAACGGTGACATTTTAAGGCACAATTTACATCAGATGAGATATCCTGGGATGTCTACATTCACATAGGGTAGGCCTGTGTCTGGTTATTTGAACAGTCAAACAGATACAATGCCTTAAAATGAGACATAGGCCAATCTATGAAAATTCTAAACATAGAAACTGATATAACCTGGTCTCTTATATGGCATTATAGCCAAGGCCAGTTTCCTCAATGCACCTAACCTAATGTGCAAAGGTATTTTTTGGTATACGATTGGATGCGTTAATGCAAGGTTTGGCGGGATTCTTCTTGTGGAACTGCATGTAAGGGTCGTGTGTGCATAATATGTGTGTGGGCATGTAAATAGGGGCTGTTTGTGTATAGAGGTTGTAGTGTGTATGTGTTGAGGAAAGTGGTTTTAGTGTACGTATTTGGGAGGATTGGTCCTTTTTGTATGTTGAGGATTGTATAGGTTCTACAGTTTCTACAGTTTGGGGGTGCAGAGTGTTTGTGGGGAAATTGGGGAAGTAGAGAATGTATGAGGGGATGAAGCCTGTAGTGTATGTGTGCAGGGAATATGAGCTGTAGTTAGCATTTAGGGGTGATAAGGACTGTGTGTGTTGAGGAAGACAGTGGCTATAATGTGTGTGTGTTGAAGATAGTTGAGATAGTGGCTGTAATTTTATATCTCAAATTCCAGGTTTTGGGGAGTAGGTGGCTTCAGGATAGTGGGAGGACAGAGGCTGTGGTGGGGGTATATGGGCTGTAGTGGAAGAACAGGTACTGTAGTGGGGGGATAAAGGTTGTGGTGGGGGAAAGGGTTTGTAGTGGGGGATAGGGGCTGTGATGTGGGATAAGGGCTGTGGTGGGGGGTAGAGGCTGTAGTACAAGTATTGGGATTGTCTTGTGAGGGATAGGGGCTGAGTTTTTTTTTTAAATTAAACTAAATTGTGTTCCCTGAGGTTCACTTTGGGCTAGGGAATGGGCGAAGACCTGAGATGCTGTCTGCACCCCGGAGTGTGCAAACAGCTTCTTCTGGCCTGCACCTGGGGTTTGTATCAGAACATTGGCACGGTAACCCACGGCAACGCTGTGATACAATATTGATATACAATTTTAAGATCTCCAATTTTGGTTTAACTGGCTCTATGACAGGAGAATTGTCTTGACGGTGATGGCAACTGGCCGTGCAACCCCGAGGCCGTTGCCTTGGTGGCCGTATGGCAAATCTGGCCCTGACTATAGCTTCACACAATAGTGGCAAAGGCATACAGTGGGAGAATCGTTGTATTCAGCAGATGTAACTGAACACGATATGGGGTTTTGTACAGGAATTGCACACACCAGGTTTACAAAATTTGTTACATGTGCATATGTCAAAAAACTGAAAACACACAATTTTACTTATTTATTTAGCAGAGATTGGTGGTGAAATGGCTACGTAAATAATGTCAAAATACTATTATATAAATAGCCTATACTGTCTACTTTATAAAAATATATATGTTGTGTTGCAATGCTGTTTTCTGTGATGGCTTTTAATCTTACTAGACAAACATTCCAACTCATAAAATTGTTTCACATTGAGATTTTATTTTACTCCTTGTATTCTGTGAACTGGAACTATCAAATTAAACTGAAATCAGACATATAATGTACTGTGTAAATTAAAAAACATAAAGTAATTTGATTTGAATTACTTTTCCTAACCCTTTGCCAATAGCATGCCCTAACGATCGGGTCCTCCATGCAGCATGTATATGTACCTTCATCACAGGATACAATCCCGGCAGTCCCGCTGCAGTCGATCTGAGTTATGTGATTGCAATGACACTGCACGATTGTCTGCAGGTGTACTTCCTGAGTTGCCAGGGAGATTACCCAATATAGAAGATAAAATTAGAGAACAGCACATTGATGAGGTCCTTAAATCTTCTTTAAAATTGTATATGTTTTAATTTATAAATATTTGATGTGACGCAAAAGCCCTACTTCTCTTATACAAAATGACATATAATAAGTGTGGGTACACTTAATATGAAAGATGGTTGAACACACACAAATCTCAAATTCCAGGTTTTATTTTGGTTCAGGACTTGTACAATTGTCTCTGCCCTTAAGGAGTTAAAGGGACACTATAGTCACCAAAACAACTTTAGCTTAATGAAGCAGTTGTGGTGTACAGATCATGAAGCTGCAGCCTCACTGCTCAATCCTCTGCCATTTAGGAGTTGAATAATTTTGTTTATGCAGCCCTAGTCACACCTCCGTTCCTAAACACTTTCTGTAAAGAGTCAACTAATGTTTATACTTCTTTTATTGCAAATTCTGCATAATTTATAATTCCTTTTGTATCAAAAGTTGCAGATAGAAATCCACCTATTCTTAAAAGGTTTTTACAATGGGATTTAAACTAAAAACAAATGATCTGCCATTTAGATCCCTGGGGAATTTATAGACCTTCAGTAACTGGTAAAACAAAATGTGATAAAGGGATAATCCAACATTAAAAAAACTTTAAAATATTTTTTGTGAGAACCACTAATGCTAGTCACTTATCAATCAAATGTGGCAATTACATTTAATATTTAACAAACAGGCTGTAATCCAGTTTTAGGCAGGTAAATATTCCCATCATTTGGCTGTCTATGGGCTACTTCCATAAATTGTAAAACAGCCACTGAACTGTAATTTACATAACAACAGAAGGTATTATTGTCATAGAATAGATAACATTTCTCTTATCTATTCAAATTATGAATTTTAGATTTTATACTTTTAAATGAGTGCAATGTGGCATTTCTTGCCAATGTGGCTGGAGGCAACATGGTGGCATACATAAATTAAAACCATTATTAAATATGTGACTACATGATTTGAGCAAAATGACAAAATGGGACAAGGCAAATGGTTCCATATGAAATATATTTAGGGCTAATTTGCGTTACAAGTTTTTCACAAAAGCATATCAATTAAACTGTTAATGGCTCTAAAAATTGAATACTATTCTACCAATCTACTTCCTTTAATACTTCCCTTTCCCTTTGTGTCACTGTACCCCACTCCCTCTAGCATGTAAGCTCATTGAGCAGGGCCCTCAATCCCTCTGTTTCTGTGCGTCAAACTTGTCTGGCTGCAATTGCATGTTTGTTAGTCCGCCCGTTGTGAAGTGCTGCAGAGTTTGTTGGCGCTATATAAATATAATAATAATAATATCTAAACCTCACATAGCATACGATAAGAGCATAGGACAAATGTGAAACTATAACATATCATAAAATTGCATTAAGATATTGTTAATCATTGTTATTTCATAACTGATTTTTTTAAATTTAGTTTTATGTTCATTAGCAAGATTCAAGAAAAAAGTTTTTTTGTTTTTTTAATCCAAAATATTCTATCTATGCATATTGACATGAAAAATAAATTCACACACAAAAACTTACCAACACCAAGACATCATTTTTTGCAAATTTATTGTTACTGAGTTGTTGACAGTTGACAAAAAACATAGACGATTTAGGTTGAGAGATTGTTTTGTGAAAATAATGTATGAATTTAAGACCTAATCCAACCTTACTATTTTGACTTAAATTTTGCTAACTGATTTTCATCTCACCACAATTCACTGCGTACTGAATAAGCCCCCTGCAGAACAGAGTTTTGTTGCAGGATACCGTTTACCTTCTAAATCATTTATAGTTGGCTCAGAATCCTTCAGAGCCCTCTAAATGATATACTAACGCACATACATATTTCTTCAGCATCGCTGGCAAGATGGATTTCTTTTCTTGCGGTAGATGGACTTCATATTAATTCCAGCTATTATTAAGTGTTGTGTAAATCCCTTCCTACCATATTTTAAAACAGTGGAAATTCTTGGCTCGCCTGGAAGCATATAAATCTTTAGTTGAATTGGCACTTTGAGTGAAAGTGAAATCAGTTACCATCAAAAAGAACTTCTGAGTACCACCAGGGAAACATTCTTAAGCTAATTGCTGAGCGTCCTTCTGACAGTTTGCTTCAAACATTTATAGGTCTCCGTCAAGTTTGTATGGCTTCAGGTTACTTTCAGACGTTCTGCTATTTATCATATTCCAAGCCAGCTTTTGTTTGTCTCCTTAAGCTCTGCATAAATCTAATAAAGCAATAAGCTTTATATGCAATACATCTTCATGCATACTTCAATATTTTCAAGCCATTTCATTTTAGTTAATATAATGTTTCGAAAGCTCGTTGTGAATCACACTTCAGCAATATTAACTGTTTTATATCCAAAAGCAATATTCCTGTCTCAAGCATTTGCATGCATTCTATTAAAGTAACAGAGTCATAGGTGGTTTCATTCACTAAACTGGTTATTGCAAGAAAATGGCTAGGAAAGCGCAAACTGTAGAATCAAATAGCTTGGCAGGAAAATAACATTAGAATGTTCTTACTTTATCTATTTTGGCCTTTCATGCAAAATACACTTTTTAATTCAGTGAATAAATGTAGATATTATAAAAGGGCCACTGAAGTCACCTAAGCCACTTCATCTCAATGAAGTGGCCTGAGTGCAGTGGTCCTATCTTTTTAACCCTGCTATCTAAAACAATGTAGTTTTTTAGAAACTGCAAATGTTTATATTGCAGGATTAGATCCCCCTCTAGTTGATGTCATCCTTACAGCCACTAGAGACACTTCCACTGCCCTGACCTAGTAAAATTCGGTCATGTGATGCTGGAGCACCAATAGAAATGCATCGATTCAATGGTTTTCTATGGGGAAGCTTGGATGCACATGGCACTTGCTGCTCATGTGCATAAGGTCCCCAATGCTAATCTAAGAAGAGCATGAGATTGGACCATTGCATCAGAGACCACACCTTCTCCTCCACGATGACGTAGGTGTAGGAGAGGTAAGCAGTTCAGACTGAGTCTTAGTGGAGGAAAACGTTGAGTAAAAAAGCACACATGGGATGGGAACATTAAAGCGTTACAGGAATGCAGGTTTGTTATAGTTAATAATGACCATAGAAATTGTATCACGATCCAGCACTCAAACTTAAGAAAATTAAATTAACAAATATATAGTGAGGGAATGGATTTACTGGACTTGCTAAAATATGCTCAAGTATTTTTGCCTTAATAAAAAATACTTAAGAATATTTGAGTAAGTCCAGTGAGTGCATTTGCCTGGATATAGATAAATATAAAAATACACGTAATTGTTAAAAGTTATATATGTTATGTTAAAAATCTCTCTCTCTCTCTCTCTCTCTCTCTCTCTATATATATATATATACATACATATTTAACATTTACTTAACATTTACATTCACAATAAACTTTATTAATTTCCACAATTCTCATCAATGTAATCATGCTTTCAATCAAACAGTTTCATACAGTACTGGGAACACATAGTTAGTTTTGTGTACTCTTAACTATTAACAAGTAGACTTTCTGTACAGATTGCCCAGAATTAATTGTGTGAAAGCAATTTCTAGGGCAGCAGATCAGCAGGCAGTTTTCCAGCGTGTATTTTATTTATGGTGTCTTTCTATATGTGACCAATGGAGAGTAATTTTGAATTAATTGTGAGCAAATAATTGTTTTTATTAAAAAATCGGAAATATGGAGGTCACTTACACTCCTATGAAAAATTAAGTGAGTATTTAATAACAGTCACATTTTTGAAAACCTGCATAATATAGTGGTTGTACAGTCAAAATACTTTTAAATTGTGTTTATTTTTATTAAGCCACCTAACCCATCTCTTTTAATCTCATGTTAACTCTAGTAATTATATTGATAAGTTAGAAGATCCTGAATCATGATTTGGACATATAGACACAGCCTTTATCCTTTAGCCTTTAACTGTTTCAAGTCAAATCCTTTTTTAAGACCATGGAAGTTTTTGACTACTGGAATGTAATATGTACACGTTACACAAATTCATCAAGTAAACTCAACGCTTTGTATTATTTAGTGTGCTCCTATAGCCTGCAATGAGCAAATATGTCAAAATATCTAAACTATTTCGTGTTTTAATTCATTGCAAAAAAATATCTCTTGAAAATCACTCCCTGCACTAGCTGTGCTGTCTGCTTTCTATAGCTCATTGTACGCACTGATCTGTTGTCCACTTACAGCACTGAATTTATAATTTCCTATTACAACAAAGAACCAAACCAAGCAGCCTTATCATACGGTATTCCACCACTTGAGCATAACCTTCAAGAACACATGAAATTAATCACTATTGTGAAATCTCAGGAAAAAAAAATCTGTCTTTCTGTCTGCAATTCATACCCTCTATCTACAAATATTTGTTTTGTATAGATTTTAAATAGGTAACCATACAGCTGTATTGTAATGTTTGTGTGTTGCAGGATATACTTAAAAAACAAAAAAAAAAACAAACAAATAAAACAAAAACAAAAGTTATTGCTATTGGTAAATTATAATGTCTAAATAGATTTTTTTTTTTAAATCAACCAATATCAGTAAGTATCCTTTATTAATATTATTATTATTAATAATAATACTAGTTTTTATTTGTTTGTTTTTACCCAGAATCAACACATTCCACAGCTCTTTAGAATAGAGGAAATAGAGACAAATATTGAACAAGTACTGATACAAAACAAACAGAAGTCCATGTCTGTGAGCATACAAACTAGCAAACGCAGTACTGTTAAACAAGGTCCTTAACAAGATAAGTCATGGAGCTTACAGTCTAAACCTTTAAATACGCTTTAAAAAATATTTATAAAGAAACAAGATTCAAGATTTAAATGTATTATTTATCAATAATCTATGTATTGATCAATAATCTGTTTTGCGTCAGAGCAGCATAGACTCATATTTACTATTAAGTAGAAAATACTTAACAGAAGAATATTATGCCTCATTGAGTATTGAGTTACATTTACAAAGTATATCCACTATATTGATTTAAACATTTTGTGTAGCATAGACTGCACTTACTAATAATAGTATAGGTAAGTTAAAAATTGTATTCTCATGTCTCAGTTCATCTAAGATTTACAAAGATCAAACCAATAAAATATTACACTGCTCAATGGAATAGATACATTGTGTTATGCTCTTAACGTAGATCAGAAATGTCAAAATCGCGCTTTATTCAGTACGCTTGGAAATTCAGGTTTCCTTGTTTTTTAGTTTATTTTTTTTGTCATATGTAATTTTACCAGTTTGTAAATAAATTTCCACTGACTGTAAAAAATAAATAAATAAATAAATATATATATATATATATATATACACACACACACACACACACACACACACACACACACACACACACACATATACATAACTGTTTAAAGGTTGAGTTCATTGTTATTTTCTTGCTTACTATTCCATGGCTGATTCCCTAGTGCTTCTTTCTGCTCTAAGGTTATAGCCTGCAGTTTCCACATATCATGTTAATTATTTAAATTAGACAAATAAGGTACTGTCAGACAATGTGATTTAAGGGACATTATTATTCTGACCTAGTGTATGTGTCATGACCTGCCTTGCCACTCCAACAGTAAATGAAAGAAATCAGGCATGGGAGGTGACAGGAGGCCTGTCCATAAATCAAGCAATTGGACATTATGACAAGTTTTAGTAAAGAGCAAATGGATTGCTTGACATTCTGCTTTGTATCTGGAAGTCAGGAAATGTAAATGCATCCAGTTTTTTTTTTGTTTTGTTTTTTAAGAAAGCGATCACAACAAACCTTAAACTGTGGAAAGATACAACATGCTATCACTGCCTGTGCATACTTTTATTGCAAAACTCAATAAGGCTTTTAAGGTGTCTAAAAAACCCAAGATGGATAGTATGCTGCAAAAGTCTTCTTATTTGTAAAACCCAGACAGAAACTTGGATGATGAATCTAGCCGCTAGTACAGCTCAGTGATTCAATTAACCTAATACATTGTTTTTAGTTGACATGTTAGTTTATACTGATTGTAAACTTCCCATTAGTAGTTACAGTCAAGCCTGCAATAAAGGATAGAAATAGTCTACCTTTTCATAAGTAAGTGACATATGCTTTTTCCAAATTAATTTTAATGAAGGTATTTATACAGCTGATACTATTGTATATTTTAAAACAAAATGTACATTTTGAAATAGTTCAAACTGAATACGTTTAATGGAAGCAGAACCAGGAAACCAATGGCTATATGTCCAAACTCTCTGTGGGCCTAGGCTCACTATTGTGATGTGCCATGCTGGTATTGCAAGACAATTTAGCTGACCTATTCGATTCTTAAAGCAAAGTGATGTTCCACTTGCAGCCCTTCTGTCATTGAGTTGGACTAGAATGTAGAAATAATAATTACGCAGTGGAAGGGGGAAATGGCTATAATTGAAAGAGGATGCTGAAATGGGGTGGGAAAATTAGAAAGGAGGAACTAAATCAGGGCATAGGAGATTAACCCTTCACTGAGGTTGGCTACATTTTTAACAAAAGTGTAACATATTTGGAAACAATGGATGCTTAGCTTGTACAAAACTAATCAAAACTCATCAGTAATATCCTGTACATATTGCTGCTCAACAGTGTCTAATATATCAGAATAAATAGCAATAATTAATATAAAATGAGATTTATTATAGGCACCATACAATGACTGTGTCTATAACAGAATAGTTGGAGAGTAACATAGGAAGGCTATGTGTTAATCTTAATCTCCTTTATAGAACAATAATTAAAACAGTGTATTAACCCCTTAAGGACACGTGACATGTGTGACATGTCATGATTCCCTTTTATTACAGAAGTTTGGTCTTTAAGGGGTTACATTTAAGTACGTACAGTAAGTATAATAAAAACCCCACTGGAATAAGCAATATATAGAACACATGGAATCTCTATTAAAATAAAATGCCAAATACCACCAGACAGTGCATTATCTCATTTAATCTGAGAAAGACACGCTGTGACAATTGACAGCTCATAAACTTCTAAATGCTTTACAAAGCAGAATCCCTTTCCACTCGATGTGTCAATCCATGGTCTTTAATAAGCATATGTTTCTGTTGTCATGCGCTGAGAGGTGGGAACATGACCTCTTGCTAGAGTTCACTAAGGAACACATATTTCAGCTTGCACACAAATGCTTCATATTCAGGAGGCTTATCAGTGGTGCAGATCACCTACTTGAAACCAGACTACTTGATATTTCCACTATGAGCTGGCACTGTTGCATGGCACCTTGGACTTTACTCCACTCATGGTGGCAGTAGCCTTAACTAAAACCATTTTGGCAGTGTATTCATGAGGTGATCGGTAGGTTTTCAGATCACTCCCTTAGTTTATACCCAGACACCTATTTTTTAATTACATAATAAGCCCCCTTATATTATCCAAACTTGCGCTGGATTTATGCTCTATTAATTCTGTTAGATCCCTTATCACATTCATTGTAAGAGTGAGGAACCTCCAAATTTGTCACCATGGGGCAGGCAATATTTTGCTTATCTATAGCACAATGGTACCGATACATTAACAGGCTTATTTGCTTGGATGCTGTTGGTTGAATATAGATTGTATTGCCGATTGGAGTGACGCATAGAATACAATTTTATAATAACCAATATATATATATATATATATATATATATATATATATATATATATATATATATATATATATATATATATATATATATATATATATATATATACATATATATATATATATATATATATATATATATATGTCAGGATTATCATTAGATGGAAAAATAAATTACAGAAGTTAAAGATAATAAAACAATATTTTGTCATTCAAAATGTATTAGATTTGCAAATGTAATAATGGTAAGTAGGAAATAAAATGAATTAAATACACATCTGGCTCAAAGCTGCATGGTCATTATTTAAAACAACTGAGGAATTTATTGAGGTATTGAATATACAAAATAGATAGATAATGAAACACCATTAATAATTCAGCATAATATGTCTTAATACAGTTTGTTATACCCCAACATGTATGAGTGAAGGAGGACTTGAACATGCAAGAGTCATTTTGTGAATATACTGTACGTTGGTTGGACACATTTGTTTTTATTTTTTTGTTTTGGTTTTCTTTGGTGTGAGCAGATATACTGTTGAAAATAGCTGAATGTTGTGGCTAAATGGCTCTACAGAGATATGTTGAGCAAAATGGCTGTCCAGAGATGCACGGGGGTAAAAAAAAAAAATTTCAGCTATCATTTCAGAAGGTGGAATTTTATGGGTAACGTAGGGCCAACAATTTGTCCATGAAACAAGGCAACACAATCTCTTGGGCCGGCCCTGATCATCAAGTATTTAAAAATTGTCCATAACTTGTTTGTATTTTTAAATCTGTAGGAAGAGTTTATTTTAGAAAAATATAATAAAAGATTTTTAACTAATCTTAGTGGGACTAGGTGGACAGATGGAACACAGCATCACCAAAAAGGAAAAAAAATATAAATTTCCTGTTTCCTGTATAGTGGAAAGCTGGTAGCTCTCTGCAAATAAAAAAAAAATATGTTTGACTGACATCACAAATGAAATATTACATCAATATCAATCATCACGTCACATGATGATTCCCATAAACTTACCACACAACTTGCTTAGATGAAAATGTTTTTTAGTATTGTTGTAGATCCAGGTTCCTGAAGATAATGATCACGCCCAGTATATATAGATAGATTTATTGATCTTTAGATATGTTCAAGTCTGGGAATTAAGAGGGGGACATAAATATATTTGTTGATAAAGAATATATTTGCAAATAACAAACTGAATCAAGAGCAATAAAATATAAAAACTCAGTTCTCCTGAAAATAAAATGTGGAATTTTGAGGAGGTTTGATTTAGTCAACAGTGATGGTATGTGATAATGGTGATGAAATCTAACTATAAAACAAGTGGTGGCTGGAAACAGGATGTGTAAGACACTATACTTGAGTATGTATTAGAATGTTAGGCACTGGTTATCTTATCGGTTTTTTTTTTCACTTGCTACACCAGTCTCACCATGGTTGACCCACTTGCATGGATGAGAATATCAATATTGAGGATCTCAGCCAATCCAATGCTTTCCCATAAGAAAATATTGTGAGGCTATTGCATGAGTCGAAAAACGGCACGCTACACCAATCAGCATCTCCTTGTTGAGATGTATTGAATCAATGCCTCTCTATGTGCAGCACTGAAATAGGAGGCACCTCTAGTGACCATCTGAGTGACTGCCACTGAAGGTGTTACTAGGTAGCAATGTAAACACTACCTTTTCTCTGAAAATGCAACATTTACATTGCACAACCTGCAGGCTATAGACACCAGAACAACTAAATTAAGTTATAGTGGTTCTGATGACTATATTTTCCTTTTAGGGAGATATACATTTTAGAGCTAACCTGTTGTTTACTTTAAAAATGTTTATCAGATGGGTTATGATAGCATTATTCAATCATATCAGGGCCAATATCAATGCTCCCTGGTAACCTGCTCATTAACAGGAATATACAGAGGACAATAGGTCATAAATTGAGATGAGAAAAAAAGGAGATTTTGCCTAAAGAAGATGAAACGATTATTTAGATAAAAACACACAGTGGGTCAGGGCTAAATAACAACAGTAAAGTAAGGCAGCAACCCTAAGAAGGGGATCCCTCTCAACCCTTCAAAATAACATACAAAAAGGATTATTTAGAATAAGATTAATACAAAAATACAGAATAACAAGAATACAAATTTTAAAAAAGCAAATTAAAACGGGGTTGATATTTTTTTTTACTAAAACAAGAATATTTTGTGAAAGCATTGTAGCAACTTGCAATTCTAATGAAAATGTTGGAGTGTAGCAGAATTTCTATCTTGTCTTTTCTTCTATCATATTTCCTTATCACAAATGTGGAAATTACTTAAAATTTAGTTTTTCAACTGTAGAACCAGATGTGTGAAGGTAAACTATGCAACATCACATGTACAAAGATAAATAGTTGAAAGCTGGAAAATGAATTAGCTTTAATGCAACCATGTATTGTAATGGTATAAATTCAACGTAAAATCCAAATGTGAGTAATTTAATTTTAGGATGTACATTCTTATATTTAAAAATGATGTGAAGATAGATAATTATAAGTTATGATGATGATAATGATGATGATGATATCTAGAAGTAATAACATTTAGTTAAATAAATTTACAAGAGGAATGATAAAAAAAATATCTACTAGTACCATTAATTATTAGAGTATATAAAAGAAAGCAAATAAAGCAAATAATTGGTTTGATTCAAAGGTTAGTATGTATATATATCTAAAACATTTTTCTGTCCTACAAATGTAGGATAGTGGATTTATTCTATATCTACTTGCATGATACAGCCATACCACACCTAGATCACAGGGAGAGGTAATGTGTGACTGCTTCTTCAAATTGTTTCACATTTAACAAGTGCTTTCACAGAGCTGAAGTCAGCGTGATAAACTGCTGCTTTTTCACCAGAAAGAATGTTTGCTTACTATTTCATCATCTCCCAGAGGCGCAGAAAAAGGAAAATAAGCACATCGGTTGTCATAATGACAGGATGAAAATGGAGCCATCATATTTCAATAACACAATACAATGAGCAGCCCCATCGAGTGATGAATTATGGACTCTCTCGTTCATACTTTACTATAAGTTAATATTATCTCCCCAGGATAATTAGAGTGAAGTTCAATTACTGACCCTGAATTACAGTGTGGGCCGCACCGCAGGTTTTGACACAGAATTTTAGACATTTATCTTTTCACCTAACATACTAAATCTGCATCACGGCAGAGATTAATCTTTTTGGGCTTCCACTAACTCTAGCTATTTTTCTTGTGTGGATTGGCTGGTCTCTAGAGAACCTTTCAGCAGAATATAAGTCTATCACATTGTTCATATGCCAATGTCTTTCTTTATCAAGTTGAAATTTGGTGTATTTTTATTTTACATTTTAATTTGTATTTAATATGGTTTATATCACACAACCACAAACTGCTTGGTGAGATAATGATGTCTCGAGAAAATGAAATCATTCAGATACTAGAAAATTCAATTTGTTATGCACATTGGCGGATGAAGTGCAATAGTTAAAGATGTAATGTTACCTATTAAACATATTCACAATGCCTGCATGTGATTTTTAATTCATTGTTTGAAAGACAATAAAAAAATAAGAAAATGTATTTGGAATACTAATAAATCATGGATTCCCCTTTCTGAAATATATGTTGCTTTTTCTAACACATTTATTCACTGTGTGAACTTGTTGATTTCATTCAAGTGCCAAAAAAAATTGCAATAAAAAATAATAAATATAATATATATATATATATATATATATATATATATATGTTGCATTAACAACAAAACAGCTGTCCATGAGTGGTTCACTGGCTTTGCATCTTTTCCTGAGTTGTGTTTCAAAGCTGTTGTATACAGCAAACACAGACTCAAAGAAATCTACGTATAAAGTGGAATGAACTTGCATATGCCTACCCAGAATCCATTGCAGTAATGAGAGCACTGTTAAAGTGAGATTTCTGTTGGAAAAGCAAATCTTGTGGCTTGACTGGTCGGTGTGTGTATTTGTGTTTACCAATGTATTATATATATATATATATATATATATATATGTATATATATATATATACACGTTATGGTGGTAGACAAGGAACAAAGGAAAAATATAATAAAAGATTTTTAACTAGCCTTAGTGTGACTAGGTGGACAGGTGGATGTGGCAATACCCAGTGACTATAACATCAGGAAGAAGGAACATGAGAAGGTGGAAAAATACCAAGGACTGAAAGAAGAACTAGAAAGGATGTGGAAAGTGAAGGCAGTAGTAGTCCCAGTTGTGAGAAGAGCACCCGGGGCTGTAGCTCCCAAGTTAGGGGAGTGGCTTCAACAGATTCCAGGTGGGACATCTGAGATCGCTGTCCAGAAGAGTGCAGTTCTAGGTACTGCGCAGATCCTTCAAACACCCAGGCCTCTATGAGTGGTTACTGGCTTTGCATTTCTTGTGTTTTAAAGCTGTTGTATAGATTAAAGATAAACTCAAAGGAATCTATGTTTAAAATGCAATAATGAGGTAAAAAGAAGATTCTTTGTTGAAATATTTTTTTTGTGTGTTTGTTGTTTTGTTTAATATAGTTATTTTTATTGTTATGATTACTATTTTTGTTTGGGTGGATTTATTTACTGCATTGCAGTTAATTTAAATCCAATGGGCAAAATTTAGGCTAAAATTGATGATCTTAAAAATGTTCCTAGTTATGGCTTGGGTATTTTAGCTGTTAGCAGGGGTGTTGCTAGGGTCAAAATTACCTGTGTCTTCAACCCCCAAAATAATTTGGGGAATCCTTTCAAAAACCTCACACCTGCTGTCTCCCCTTTCCACTACTTAGCATGCCTCTTGTCACATTCACAATTACATACACAAACATCTACCCAGAAAGGCAGCTACAGATATGCAGAAGCACAAAAAGACACACAGACAAGCACTGACAGACATACATAAACAGACAGGCATACATAGGCACAAAGGCCCACTCGGGACTCTTGCCCAGGTCAGCCACTCCCTCCCAACTCTCCTGGCTATTGACTATGCATATTTTATATGAAATTAATTTGACTGTTTTTTAATTTGTCTTAGCATTATCTTCTTTTTCACATGCGTTTTCTTAACTTTTTATTTGACTCTTTTTATTTAACTAACTTGTAACCTGCAATTTATACAACTCTCAGCCTGAAAATCTTAGCCAAAACTCCTAATGATAAAAAAACAACCAACACTTCATATTTCCTAAACCCCCTTAATCCCAGGAGTATATGAACTTTTTTTGCACTCTTTTAAACCGCTTAAGGATACAACTTCGGAAATAAAAGGGATTCATGACGGAATATTTCTGTCATGTGTCCTTAAGGGGTTAAATGCATCGCCAATCGAGCAGTGCAAAAATGATGCTTGGCATTTGAAATGCCCCACTTTCACAACAGTGGACAAATGTTCAAAATCAGCAGGGGATTGAATACTTTTTTCCTTAGCTGTATATAATTGTGACATGGCTTAGAGAAAAAAGACAAAAAAGACAACAAGTATCAGGATGACTGTAATATAAAAATATAATGTTTTTCCCAGACTGATAATTATTAGATGATACATAAAAGTTCAACCTCAAAATAAAAAAATAAAAAATGCATTTTTTACCTCAAGTGTGAATCTTTCTTAAAAAACAACTATAATTTATCAGTCTGCAAGTTCCACACAAATGGAATGAAAATCTCTGAATTCCAAATTTTGACAAAAAAAATAAAAAAAATGTGAAAACCTGTACCTTCTCGCAGAAAGGAATTCCACCCAGGCAAAACTCTCTGCATCCACAGCAAAGTTTCTGTAATTCTTAAATGGAAAAAGTGAATATTTGCATTTCAGATGCCAAGCCCCCCCATAAAGTGTAAACATGTATTTTTACCAACCACTGGTCTCCAATAAAATCATTATATTTAATTAAATACAAAACAGAGTACTTTGACAAAATATTCACAGGGCATACTGGTTATATAACAGATCAGCCCAACTAATAAAAACCCAGGCTCTGGTGGCCACATTTCCATCTAACTTCCATAATGTCATAGAATATATATTTTCCTAAATTTTAGATAATTATCCAGCCATGTCCAAACAAAAGAGGATATTTGGATGCATTCTGATTTATGAACAGAAGTGGAAATCTGATTTATATTTTAATTTTAAAATTGCTGAGTAGATATTTTGTGGGTTCTTGACTCAAAAGTTGTCATATAGCTAGTTATTCCCTGTTTTGAAATACAACACTCTTCAAACTCCTTTATTTATTGTAAGTTTTTATAGTGGTCGTTAGAATGCTTGCTTCTTTCATGTGATGAGTAATTGCTTCCAAGTGATTCTGCTGTAAATATTTCTGTATTAAATAATAAAAACCAAAGCTGGTGACAGATGTGGGTATGTTTTCTAAGGAAAATACTGAAGTATAGTATATTAAACACAGACCATGCTTAATTAAGATGTGTGTAAGAGCAATAACTGTTTGCAAATAGAAATTAGTATTGTCACACTAGAGCAGTGGCGTACATACCATAGTCGCAGGAGTCACAGCTGTGACTGGGCCCGTCACTCCGGGGGGGGGGGCAGTTGGGAGGTACAGCCACTTCACTTGTAGGGGCCCAGGCCACCTGAGGTCCCTGCGATCCTAGGCCCCTTACAAGCACACAGATCCCGGGACTCACCGGAAGAGCCTTCACCCGGCAGAGGTGAAGGCAGAAAGCCTCTGCAGCACCACTGGACCACCAGGGAATATGCTCCCTGGATGCTGGTAGGACACAGGGAGGGGGAGATATATTTAATATTTTTTTTTTTTATTACATTAACAGAGTCAGGTACACGGTAATCACTCAGACGGGCAAACAAGACAGGAAAGGGTTAAAGATAAATACAGAGTCAGATACAAAGCCAAGGTCAATATCAGAATCAACATAATAGATCAAGGAACGCAAAGGGTACTGAAACAGAAACCATGATAGGGCAAAGTGGATGGGGCTAGAGAAGTTTAAATATCCTTAACTAACATTTGATTGGCCCACGTCATGCCCACGTCATGCCCACGCCCCCCAAAACATGCAGATGTGTGGGTGTTTTGGAATGACATGGGCCAATGGTAGCCTAAATTGACTTTTGGTTCCAACTGCCCCTTTAAGAGCGCACTTGCAAGCCGCACTTTTAGTGCCAGATGTGCCGTGTTACCACTCATTGCGGTCAGTGCAAACGGCCCGCTCAGAAGGGAAGATTGAGCCGCACGCTGCTTGTGTGGAAGCAGGACCCGGCCGGCCCCGGGATAAGGTAAGTACCGCCACAGTACCCCCCCTGAAGACACACCCACTGGGCGGGAAGGACCAGGCTTGGCAGGAAAGCAGGAATGGAATGAAGGCGAGGGGCATGAACATAAGTCGCAAAAAACCCAACTGCATTCCTCTGGCCATACCCTTTCCAAGGTACCAAGTATTGGAGATGACCCCTAAGGAGATGTGAGTCAAGCACAGCAGCTACCTTATACTCTTCCTGGTGCTCATTAGAGACAGGAGGAAGGGGAGAAACAGGCCTTCTGAACCAGTTACAAAGAAGAGGCTTCAACAAGGAGGTGTGGAACACTTTGGGTATACGCATGTTCTTTGGAAGGTCCAAGGCAGAAGAAGGATTAACTTTATGCAAGATGCGGAAAGGACTGATATAGCAAGGAGCCAATTTCATAGAAGGAGCTCAGAGACGGATATTACGAGTAGAAAGCCAATACCTTTCCCCCACAACATAGGAGGGAGCTGCCCAACGATGCCTATCAACCTTTTGATGAACAGCAGAATCCACCAAGGAACGCTGAACCTGTTCCCAAGTTTTACGCAAACCAGCCAAATGTTCGTCCAGAACCGGCATACCCCACAAAGAGAATGCAGATGGGAGAACAACAGGATGCCATAAACAACGTAAAAAGGACTGTTACCAGAAGACTAGTGAGCAGCGTTATTATGAGCAAATTCAGCCCAAGGGAGCAGGTCAGCCCAATCATTCTGATGGTGGGACACAAAACAGCAAAGATATTACTCTAATGACTGGTTGGCACGTTCAGCAACTCCATTAGACTGGGGGGTGGTAGGCAGAGGAAAAAGATAGAGAAATACCCATCTCTGAACAAAGGGCTCTCCAGAAATTAACTGACTACCCCTATTGGACACATCAGGTATGCCATGTAATCTAAATACCTCCCAGGTGAATATAGCAGCCAAATCTTTGGAAGAAGGCAATTTGACATGTGACACAAAATTAGCCATCTTAGAGAATCTATCAACGATCATTAGGATGAACGTTTTACCATTGGAAGGAGGAAGTTCAACAATAAAATCCATATACAGATTAGACCAAGGTCTTTCGGGTATAGGTAAGAACCCACAAGGAACCCTATGGGAGGACTTCATACTGGTACAAGTGACACATGCTTGTACATAATCGGTGATGTCCATGTGCATAGAGGGCCACCAAATGTTCTGTGAAACTGCAATTAAAGTTTTAGAGATACCAGGATGCCCAGCTGTCTTAGTATCATGATAGAGTGACATTATGTCTTGTCTTTCAGTGAGAGCAACATATAACTTATCAGCAGGTTTCTCACTTGGTGCCTCGTTTTTTGTTTGGTTTGTATTACCTGTAGGATAGACGATGAAATAGAGAGAATCGTAGTAGCGATTATCCTGTCAGGTAGTATGGCAGGGATATCATCAAATTCCTGTTTATCAGTAGTTTTAAACTGCCTAGACAGAGCATCTGCTTTGGTGTTGCAGTCACCAGTTAATGACATAATTGAAGCATTATAAAAACAGAGACCACCTCGCATTTCTAGAAGAAACCTCTTGGCTACGCTCCAATATGAAAGATTCTTATGATCTGTTAAAATGGTAACAGGATCCTTTGAACCCCCCAGGAGATGCCTCCACTCATTGAGTTCTACAATGATGGCAAGTAGTTCCCTGTTGCTGATATCATAGTTTATTTCAGCCTTAGACATTTGTTTGGAATAAAATCCACAAGAATGCAATGGTTTGTCAGGGGACTCTTTTTGGGACAGGACTGCTCCCACTCCCACTCCCACCTCTGAGGCATCAACCTCTAGTACAAAAGGCAAATGCAGTCTTAAGAAAATGAAAGGCATCAAGTGCTTCAGGGGTCCAGGCATGTGTATTAACATCCTTTTTTGTCATTCTGGTAATGGGTGCAATAATAGAGAAAAAACCTTTTATGAAACGTCTATAATAATTAGCAAAGCCAATAAATTGCTGGATGGCTTTCAAACCATGTGGTAAGGGCCACTCTATAACTGCAGAAAGCTTTTTGGGATCCATACGAAAGCCTTTAGTAGATAGCCCAGGAATTGCACTTCAGCTTGGTCAAACAGACACTTCTCGAGTTTACAGGCTGCTAACAAGAAGAGTCTTCAAAACCTGTTTGACATGCATATGATGAGTACGTAGATCAGGTGAATATATCAATATGTCGTCCAGGTACACTATTGCAAACATGTGTATGTACTCCCTTAAGACATCATTGATAAAATCCTGAAACACTACTGGGGCATTACAGAGACCAAAGGGCATCACGGTGTACTCATAGTGACCACTCCTGGTGTTAAAGGCAGTCTCAGTAATACCTACTAGATTGTAGGCACCCCGTAGATCCAGTTTAGTAAAAGCTGTAGCCTGTTTAAGTCTATCAAACAATTCTGTTATCAATGGAATGGGATAGGCATTTTTGATTGTGATCTTATTTTGTCAATACACAATCTTAAATCACCTTCGTTCTTAGATACAAAAAAAGAAGCATGCCCCGGCTGGAGGATCTCCTGATAAACCCTTTCTGTAATGATTCCTTGATGTACTCCTCCATGACAAGGTTCTCTTGGGGAGACAAAGGATATAGAAACAGGTAGTAGATCAATAGTACAATCATACGGTCTATGGGGTGGTAACTTCTCATCTTCTCTTTTGTCAAATACCGATCTTGAAGACATGTACTGAGGAGGTATAACAGTAGACAAAGGAGAAGCTGTTGGTATGTTAATAGAATTCAAGGGAGTGACTTTGGTGATACAAGACTCATGAGATTTGGTACTCCATGATTCTACTTGACCTGACTCCCAATTAAAAGTGGGATTGTGTAAAAGCAACCAAGGATACCCTAATACGATTTGGGAATAAGGAGAAGAAATGATCTGGAACTGAATCGTTTCTTTATGCAACAACCCGGTAGACATATGTAGGCGTTCTGTTTGGTGAGTAATCACCGGGGAACATAATGGTCTACCATCTAATACCTCACCGGCCAAGGGTGTGTCCTTCTCCCTTAAGGCTATCTTGCATGATTTTACAGAGTTGGAAGTCGATGAAGTTCTCAGCTGCACCGGAGTCAACCAGGGCTAGAACATTCACTATATCTATTAAACTATTGAAACGCAGGGAAACAGGGATAAGCGGTCTATTAAAGATGACTGTGGGGACTTTGATGTCACACCCAAGGCCGGTCCCTTGTGCGGTCTTAGGTGCGGAGGTTTTCCGGGGGAACGGGACACTCTCTTCGCATGTGGCCTTTCTTGTCACAGTAAAGACAGAGTCCTTCCATCCTCCTATACAATGTTGCAGCACCAGTGAGCTTCATAACCCCTAATTGCATAGTTTCTACCTCTGGTACCTTGGAAATCTCAGGAACTTCAACCTTAGGCGTAACGGATACTGTAAGGCATCTATTTCTATTTCTGGTGTATTGTCTATCACAAATTCTATTGTCTATATTGATGAGGTAGTCAATTAGATTCTCCATGACTACAGGGAGGTCTCTGACCGCTACATCATCCAATATAGCATCTGATAAGCCTTCCATAAATGCTGTAACAAGCCCACTGTCTGTCCAGTCTACCTGAGAAGCCAAGGTACGAAAGTCAGCAACTGACCTGGATCCCGGTTTGATTCTCATCAATGCTTTAGCGGCATTATTAGCCCTATTGGTAGTGGCAAAGGTCCTGTGAAAAGCTACAAGGAAACTTTGGAAATCATGAACCAGAGGACCATTAGCCTCCCATATGGGATTAGCCCACTCAAGTGCTTTATCAGTGAGCTGATGCATGAGGAACCCCACCTTTGACCTGTCGATGGGAAAGGATCAGTGATACATCTCAAAGTGTAAATCCACTTGATTGAGAAACCCCCTAGGCATCTCCTCCATACCTAGGCAAAGGAGTCAGGTATGCTGATGCATTAGCCAGGTTAGATGCCTCTATAATGGGAGGTACAGGTTGAGATGGTATGGATATCGGTGTCTCAGGAGCCAAATAAGCGGTTCTAGACAAAAGTGTCTGAAGCGCCTGGGTCATCTGGTCCATACGGGGATCCTGCTCTTTAACCTTTGCCTCATAGGTGGCCATTTTGCTGTCCTAAACCTGCAGGGTCCATGGTAGTATCGTAATGTCACTGTGTAATACCCCAACATGCAGAATTTAAACACAATAGATCAAGGACTGCACTGAAGGGTACTGAAACAGAAACCACGATAGGGGGCATCGGAATGCCGTGGGCCGATGGGAGCCTGAATCATACACACACACACACAATGTATCTTTACTCACACACACACACACAATACATCCCTACACACACACACTGCATCCCTACACACACACAATGCTTCCCTACACACACACACACACACACACAATGCATCCCTTACACACACATAAACAGACACTACTTACTTTACAGTAGTGGGGAGAGCATGACACACAGGGCTGGCCTGGGATTGAGGGAATGACACACATGGGGAACTGGGGCGGAGGGAATGACACACATGTGGGCACTGGGAGAAAGGCAATGACACACTTGGATGGGCTAGGGGAGGATGAGATGCGTGGAGGGGCTGGGGAGGATGAGATGCATGGAGGGGCTGGGGGGTGAGAGGCATAAAGAGGCTGGGGGGTATTGTCACATATTCATCCTCACCTTGCAGTATCTGCGGTAATAATTGCCTTCCTGGCAATAACGGAAGTGCCGCTCAGCAACCCTGCGCCAGTATACCTGACGCCACTGTGGATCCACGCCATATTATAGCCCAACGTCCGCCCACGGTAATGATGATGTCAACATGCGTGTGACGTCACACAAAAGATTTGCACGCACGTTTTGGGGTCAAAGGCTGGTTATGGCCAATTGGATCGGCAGGAGGCTTATTTAAACTAATTTTTACTTTTTCTCATTGCCCTGTCATGGTTTCCCTTAGATGGTTATCCGAGAGTGTGTTCCTGATCGTGTGTTTCTGGTTATTGACTTTGGCTTTGTTTTGACTTCCCTGACTTCTGGTATCCTTGTCATTGGCTTTCCCTTATCACTGTGTCCCATTCTGTGTCCCTGACCTCGGCTAGTATATTGACTATTCTTAGGTACGTTATGTCCGGCCATTCTAAGGTCCAGTTAGACGTTACCCTTAGTCCTAGGTGTGACACATTTCAGCGTGATGGATCAACTGTAATCCTGACACTATGACATGGCCATAAATCCTGCAGAATTGTGTCAGCACATAGCAGCTTACGAAAGAAAGCTCAAGGAGAATGATCACCGTATGGATCAGTTTGCCCAGGCTTTTAGTACGCTTCTTACTCGGACGGCTCATTTATAGCCTGAGGCTCCTACATATATCTCACCTCTACCTAATATACCTCCACTTATAGTATATAAGGCACCTACTATCTCCCTATCTCCTCCCCCACATTTTGATGGTAATATTCAAGAATGCCGGGGATTTCTCAATCAAATTGAGTACCACTTTGAGGCCCCAACAGGATCTTTTCCCATGGATAGAGCTAAAATTGGGTACCTGATGAACCAACTTAAGGGTAAAGCCTTAACTTGGGCCAATCCATTATGGGAAAGTAATAGGAGTATTGCTTATTACTACCAGGAATTCCTTGCGGATTTTTAATTAACTTTTGAACCATTAGGCAGGGAGGATGACGCTTCCACTGTCTTAATGCATATCAAACGAGGGAACCGGTCTATCTCAGATTATGCCATAGAATTTCTTGGCTTCTGAGGTAGACTGGACTAATAGCGGATTGATCTCTGCATTTAAAGAAGGATTATCCGAGGCAATTCTTGGTGAGATTGCTGCCAAAGATCTACCTAAGAAAGTAAATGAGTTCATCACATATGTGCTGCAGATTGATAACAGACTTAGGACCAGGGAAATTACTAGAAATAAAACCAGATGTATGGCTATGCCACTGGCACCTCGTTTCTCCAATCCTGTTATCCCTGACCTCTCTGTACAGTCCGAACCCAAACCAATGCAGTTAGGGGTCACTAGACTGTCAGAGGCAGAGAAACAGTATAAGAGATTGGTTTAGGATTGGGAATGGCAAATTTTTCCACCAACATCTGCAGAGTTGCAGTTAATTATAATTGCTAGTGACCACATTTCCATGTGGTCACTAGCAATTATAAATAACTAGCACAGGACTATGTTTCCTATTCCTGTTTAAAGGGTTACTCCAAGCATCAGGATTATGGGTAGATGTATGGGTTGGATTATGAATAGGTTTATGGGTTAAATGTAGTGTAGGATTAAGGGTTGGATTAAGGGCTGGATTACGAGTAGGATTATGGGTTGTATCATGGGTTTGATTATGAACACATAGGAAAAGTGCCAAAAAGGCAGAGTCACATATGTGTCACATCTCAGAGGAGCCTTAGTCCTTAATGGGGTAAACTAGATTTACAAACTAGTGATGTAGAGATGGTGAAATTCAAGGAAGAGTGGCACATTTGTTTAAAATTGTTTGAATTTTGGATATACGTTTAAGACATAAATGATACTCAGAATGAATACATTATTTCAGTGATAAATGAATATACATATTCTATATTTCATGTTTCCTTAAATATCTATGAAATATCTATATAATTCAAGTTGGAGATTCTGGAATAGGAGGTTATCATTTTTGTAATGAAAAAAAACAAATACATACCTGGTCAGTAAAAGTGTAGATAAATAATTGAATACATGTTTTAAAGATGCAGTAGTGTCATGTTGTGATTTAATAGTACTGACAGTTTTATTTCTGTCTGTAATTAATTATAGCTTATATAGCACAGTTATTTGAGGACAATAACCCAGAAAATATGCACCATTATATTAGATGTACAGTTATAAAATTATATATCAACCTAAAGCAGGTATATACATAACTGGTTGCAGTACTGGGTAATTATATTTATTCCATCCAAAACCCTGAATTAAAAACACAGATCACTGAATTTATGAGTTATATGTATATGTTTTGTTTGGAAAAGTGAGCCAAGTATCCAGATTACAGAATATATATAATATCTTGCAAATGAGGCCACAACCCCGTGCATGAACAACCAGTTAGTAACATGGAAAGAGTCCATCTGCACTTCATGTCCTGTCTATGCACCCTTTTTTCTTGTTGCCTTCATTACTCTTTCTTTCTGTTCATTTTCTTGTCTTACTTTATCTGTGTCACTAGTCTGTTGTCTACATTCAGATCGGCAAAACTACACCAGTAAGATCATTCCTGAATCAGGCGATAGGACTAGAAAATAGCTAGCCCTATCGTCTGATTCAGGTATGATCTTACTGCTGTAGTTTTGCAGATTTGTACCAGATAAACAGTAAGGGAAATAAAAAATGCACAAAATTATTCATGAAATGTATAATTTGTGGAAATAATAATAATAATAATAATAATAATAAAAAATAGCAAAAATAGAAAAGAAAAGTTAATACAAGACCGTTATTGCTTAAGGTTCAGTGCAATATCCTTTTAATTTATTAATTAAGATAATTCTATATATGTTGCAACTACTAATTATTATACAATTGAACTGAGACACACTTGGCATAACTCTGGCACTTCAACTTCACCTCAAAGGTCCATTGTTTCTTTAAAGAGAAAAGAGTCACCAACAGTCTTTCCCACTCATGGAAAACTATCAGTAACTTGTTTGCAGTCATTTTTGGCTGTGCATGCATTGAAATCCAGGCTGACAGAACATTGGACAACTCGTGAAAGTATTAAGATTCTTAGTGAGTGCTGAATAGTCCAAGCACCCAATCACCATGAGCCCATGCGTTGTCCTGAATTGCATATTGTTCATGTTTAGTTGAATCAAGAGGCTGAATTTAGTGATTAACCCCCTAAGAATTATTTATGACAAAAGAGAAGTAGAGAATACTCTTACAGAAAAAAATCACATATATAATTTCTTTCTTAAGGACATTATAGAACATTTGAAAATTCAATTTCATCTTTCCACTACTAAATGCACGGTTAATTTTATAGAACTAATTTTAGGTTTCTGGCCATATTTTGATCATATTATAGTCCCAATTCTATAGGAACATTTTTAATAAAAGGGATATTTTTGCATTTTATATCTCTATTCATAATTTTAGATTTAAGAAAATGTAAAAGTCAATATTTGTGTCATTTTTAGCATTTATTCATTACACATATTTTACAAGTAATTACATAGATTGTAAGCTTGTTTAAGCAAGACCTTCTTTACCTCTAGTCTCTGTTACATTCTGTAATATCCCCATTTTATAATTGCAATTGCATAATTGCTGCAGACTATGCTTGTGCTATATAAATGCTAATCATAATAATGGAATAAGTATTTCAAGAGAGAATAAAAATTTGAACATGCAATGCTCATAATACCAAATACTTTTGAAAAAGTGTAGTTAAAAAATAAATTTAAAAAAGCATTTTCTGTGGTTATTGGATATGATTACAATGTATTTATTACTTTATCCACCTGTGCCCATTACCTGCTTCCACATGGCTATTTGGGAGTTCTTAAATGGCCACAGACCATGTGTATTTGGGAGTTCCAAGATGGCCATAGATGGCCGCAACCTATATTTAGATGAATATATGGTGCTATACAATCCCAACTACACTAACTAGCAAAGTTTCTGAAACTAAACAACAAAGCACACAGATTTCGAATTTTAATTGATTTTGGCAGTTATACCAGGCAGTTAACCTCCAAATATTACAATAACTCAGAAAATGGCCAAGATAATGTTTAATAAAAAAGATGTTAAAAATGTTTAACAGATGAAAATAAACATTACATCTAAACACATCCAAGTGATAAGTTTATTAAGGTTTAAAAATATGAGAATTGATAAAGTTTTAAAACTTATCCATCACACAATATCTTACAGTGATGATGCTAGAACACACGATGAACAGGATTCCTGCATCTTTAATGTGGATCTTTCTCTTCCAAGATACCACTATCGCTGCAAAACCCTGCAATTAAATAACCCACCTCATGCCCAATAATTTGTTCTCCTCTTATTCTCTACCCATTCCCTGCTTAAAACATGCTTTTAAAAAACAGTTAAACTGTTTTTTTTTTGTTTCTTTTTGTTCAGTTTTTATTTGCCATGCTTACAGATAAAACTTGTTTGTAGCACTTTCCAGGACTGTAAGAGCAATTCATTTGCTAAAACTATCCAGGGAATCTTTGCTAAATGGTGAAACTCAGAGGCTATAACTTAGGGTGTTATGGGCAAAACAGCACAAAAAGCATTAAAAAAATGTTACTCATATTTCATGTCCATAACAATGGGTTAACAAAGTCCAACAGACAATCCTAAATGTAAACATACTTGGTCAAATGAATCCCTTGGATATTGATCTGAAGATACAAAGACCAGCACTATTTTGTGAAACAATGGACTCAACAATATGCCAGTTTATCAAAGGTTTAAGAACAATTGGATGCTACATCAAGCTAAACTTGCAATCAATAAACTTGCTATTCTGTACTTTTTATTGCCAACGATAAACAACATATCTTTCTCGTACAAAGGCTTACAAGATGGAAAGACCTCATTAGTACCGCATTTCTTAATAATAAATAAAATCCCCTTGGTTTAGAAGGTATTTTTGCACATTGAAGAGCACAGTTCATAAAAAGCACAACTGAGATTCACTGTTTACTGTGCATTTTCAGTAGCACCAATTAAATTTAGAAATAACAAAATATAGCAAAAGCAGTTTAAATGAATTGTAATATAGTACTGCAATATATTATTAATTATAACCTATAATCTAATCATAGATTAGGGAGATATACAATAAGGTACAGACACAAACCCAGTTACAGTCACACAACACAAACACACATACGTATAGACAGATACACACAGTTACAGGCAGTTAGACACATGCAGTTAGACAGTTACACATACACACAGAGGTGCAGACAGTCACACACACACACACAGTTATCTCTTTATATTATGGTCTGGCTCTTGGAGCAGGGGCACTGCAGTCCCTGGTGTATAGGTGTCTGAGGAGCAGGGACTCCTTCTTGATGGCCTTTATGGTAAAGTATGTCTTTTTGCTGATGATACTAAAATTTGCAGAGAGGTGGCTGTTCCAGAAGGGATAAGCCAAATGGCAAATGATTTAGGTAAATTAGAAAAATGGTCAGAGCTGTGGCAACTGACATTTAATGTGGATAATTGCAAGATAATGCATCTTGGGCGTAAAAACCCAAGAGCAGAGGAAAGAGATTTAGGAGTAATTATTTCACACGAGTTAAAGGTAGGCAGACAATGTAATAGAGCAGCAGGAAATTCTAGCAGAATGCTTGGTTGTATAGGGAGAGGTATTAGCAGTAGAAAGAGGGAAGTGCTCATGCCAGTGTACAGAACACTGGTGAGACCTCACTTGGAGTATTGTACGCAGTAGTGGAGACCATATCTTCAGAAGGATATTGATACTTTGGAAAGAGTTCAGAGAGGGACTACTAAACTGGTTCATGGATTGCAGGATAAAACTTACCAGGAAAGGTTAAAGGATCTTAACATGTATAGCTTGGAGGAAAGACGAGACAGGGGGGATATGATAGAAACATTTAAATAGGCATAAGGCTATCCTAGCTATAAGATAAGGCCAGGGACTAATTAAAGTATTTAGAAAATTTGGCAGACTAGATGGGCCGAATGATTCTTATTTTCTGTCACATTTATGTTGCTATGCTTCTAAGTTTCCTGCTTCCCCCCAGTTTTCACAAGTTTCCAGGCAGGGGGTTCCGGTTGCATGTAGCTCCGCCCTGCTGCCCCGTTTATCCATGCCCCATCGCTCCCTCAGGTCCAGGGCGGCCACGGTCCATATAGCACTCCTGCATTAAAGGAGTGCTCTGTGCACTCCCTCACACCTCTCACCCATAGAGTGTGTGTGCTGTGTCGGCCACATGGCGCCCCCTGCTGCCATGGCGCCCTGTGCGACCGCACAGCTCACACACCTCTAAGCCCTGAGTCTGCCCTCTCTGCATCCAATAAATGGACACATTGCACAAAGCCCAATATTCCTACAGAATGTAAACCCTGCCCTTGCAGACTAACTTTACCATTCAGGTTGGACAGAATCACACTTGTTAATGCATAAGTATTGTTCCCACATTATCAGTGTTGCTGTAAAGAAGGTGAGTTGTGGGTGCCAAACCTTTTTTTTTTTTCAAACTGCTTCAAAACTGTCTCAGAAAAAAGGAAAATATGCACTTCGACATATGCCATGCTAATTCAGACAGGCTAATAGAAAACATAAATAACACATTCAAAAATACTTATAAGAAGTATATTCAGTATTAATAGAGTTTTCAACAACATAAATTATTTCAAATTGAATATGCTTCTTATAAGTCTTTTTTGATGTGTTATTTATGTTTTTTATTAGTAATTTTGAATATGAATAGATATATATTTGGTTTACTATGAACAAGTAATTTTTTTTATTTATTCTACTTTACAAATGTTACAGGACATGATGTTTGGATCATGCAATGATACAAATATAAAAACTATAGGATTCTGTGTTTAACCAAATTTATTCCTTTCTCTCATGTTTTAATTGATTGCTGGACTGCATTTTAAACGTAGTATGAGTGATTGAAGCTTAATTGAGCAAGGGTATTTAATACAAACTGAAGTAGGAGGATACACTTATGTTTGAAAAAGCCCCAGGAGGAGGGGTGAAAGGCGTCACGGCTGGAACCAGGAAGTAGACAGTGTTCACCGATCGTAATGCCAAAAGAAAGGAGTGGGACTTGTGGGGACTGTTTGCACATCTCGGATATACTTGAAGAAAGGGCTGGTGAGCTGTTTTTCGGGATACTGATGCTGGTGCTGGAAACAGTTTTTTTGAATTTGTTTGTTTTCAATAAAATG
This sequence comes from Pelobates cultripes, assembly GCA_933207985.1. Lineage (NCBI taxonomy): Eukaryota > Metazoa > Chordata > Amphibia > Anura > Pelobatidae > Pelobates > Pelobates cultripes. Next base: position 147,065,830 of record OW240915.1, read on the forward strand.
TATCTACTTTAGCTGATGGCTGGAAGTGTATTGATCAGATCCTATGCTCACCAGGGGCTGATCTTCCCTGAGTCCGATATTTTAGAGTGGTAATTTAACCACTCTAGTGTTTGTGAGTGCTTTTCATTAGCCTTTTTATAACTGATTCTTTTATTTTAATAAAATATTGCACTAAATTTTCTTTTTTTGATTTATCTCCTAGATTCTTTTATTACGGATAACTGTGTAAGTATAATAATGTGTATTAATGTTTGTGGGTGTCACTATACCACTGCCTATTGAGTTAAGATACACTCATTTAACACTACTACTTGGACACATATTCGCTAAATAATGAGCACTATGGGCATCTTTATTAATTTTTAAGATTTGTATATATTACGTTTTATACATTGTCTGATAGTAATTTAATGTACTGCACACAAATTTACTACTGTGTGTGTGAGTAGAAAATTTAGTTTGGCCAACCCATTTTCCCTGAACGCAAAAACAAATTTGGGATGACCTAATTTAGGTAAAATACAAGTTTGGCATAAATTTGGTACCGAAAACCCGGTTGGAGGAACAAATCAGAAAAATGAAAAGGGTGTGAAAATGGGCCAATCAGTGCACTGCAAAATATATACCTAATGTTATATTATGTATATATTTTGCAGTACACTGATAGGAGCATGTTGACCTCCATTTGTTTAATAGATCAAGTGAGAAAAGTAGCCAATAGAGGAAAAACAGGGGGAGTAATTAAATAATCTATATTTATATATGTTATATCTGTTGAATATATAATATATAAATATATATTTTTGTTACCCTCTATTGCTCATTTGATCAGTGAATAAAATCAACATGTAGTGATAGTCCCCTAGCCATCGTTCATCTTTTTATTTCTTATCAACCATCTCTTTTTTTTGTGAATTGGACTGAATTCAGAATTGCAACCCATAAAGAACATGTTTAGTTGGTTTGTGATTTGTGTGCATTTTGGTTTGGAGTTAGGGAACTCGACTGATTAACCCAAATACAGATGAATTGCATTTTGGACTAAAATTAATCTACAAGTCTAATATTTGGGAAAACATAGCTGATCTGGTGAAACAATCTTAATTTAGCCTCAATTTACCATTCAGATTTCAAATTACTACAGTACAAAGTTTAGTATAAACCTGTCTTTACTTTTTTGCATTAGTCTTGTATCCCAAGGTGCAAGAGAGACAACTATAATACTGTGAAGAATTTAATGGGGGTGTTTTGTATATCATATTACAAATGAGGAATGTGCCACTGAACTTATAATTGTTCAAGAATGGTTAATCAAACGAATGCCTTTTTATAATTTGAAACTTGGTGAAAAGTAATGAGGCATTATACTCTCTCTTTCTCTCTCCCTCTACATATATAATTTTTTTTAATAATAATAGTAAAAAAAAAAATATATATATACATATATATATATTGTGTGAAAACGTTCTCATTACTTTTCATAAAGTCCCATTGTTTTCCACAAAGATTTTGTATGTGTGTGTATTAGATATACACAAAAAAATCTGTATAAATTGTCTTCCAAGTACTTTTACTTGATAATGTGTTGAAATTACTTTAAACAAATCACAGATGTTATATTACATTATATTTTGGGTAATGATTTTGCTGCTAAACCATAGTAACTACTAGTATGTTTCAATAAATCAAAGATATGTTTTGTCATGATCAATTACCAACATACATTGCAAAAATGTTTTGTTGAAACAAATGAGAATATACTTGCTTTATTCTGTTGTAGTAACTGTCTTGCACTGTCAGATTTCAGAAAATTTAATTCACTTTTATGAAACATATGTTAAAAAGTTGTACACTTCCAATAATTATGCTAACATATCCACTTTTATGCAAAGCTAACTAGATATTGTCACATTAAAATAGCAAATTCAATTCACTCCTTATGAAACACATGTTTAAAAAATAAAAAAGGCACCCTTTAATTATTTCAAGAGTGCTCCAAAAGACTCACTGGCCTGTTGGATATTGCATTTGTTTAAAACTCAATCATGCAAAATGAAGACTCGATTTGAAAAATTTTAATAAAGATAACCAGCCTATCATTATATCATTTGAATGCTAATCGCCCCTTTCATTCTGTAGAGAAAGAAGAGATAGTGTCATCGTTGCTGGAGGCTCTTTATTTTGCAATAAAAACATTTACATTCTAATGATTTTATTAAAGCTCAGTAGCTGTCACCAGCCCCAGATGACTCCCTGGCAAACTGTATCAGTTATCAACACATATTGCCTTTATCAAAACCACCCAGTGGTGAGCCAGGGTCTGCCACAATGAGATGTCTATAGCTCGGAGAGCTGGTATTTAATCATTTCTTCTCCGGTATTGTTCTGCTTACAGTGCATAAATAAGTACTTCAAAATAACCCCAGAGTGCTACTGACAATGAAACAAAGTATCGCTTCTATTTATCTTTCTTGAATTCTTCAGAAACGTTTTTTTTTTTTCCTTTGCCGTTGCTGCAGGCATTCTTTTTATTCACTATAACCTATCATTCAGCGGCTTTGAATTTCTCCAAGATGAGCAGTAGGACTCACAGATAGAGTCTTTTTTCCAATCAAAGAGGCGGGTGTTATTTGCTCTGGGAAGTGATATAATGAATACTGAAAACAACTATATTAGAGACAAAAAGGGTGGACTGTGAAGTCAGGTTGACCTTAAGAAGAAATCCAAACTAAGAATAATATATAAGGTGCTATTGTTATTGTAAAAGGATAGTAATCTAAAAAGGAAGCCAAGATATATCCACAAAATCTTAAGGGTATAAATCTTGGTGAATTAAATATGTGCTTTACTTTACAAATAAATATAAAACCAATAAACTTGCCTTGAAAATACAGAGTTATTCATGATGTTCTATTATTTTGTGAATTACATTGTAAAGCAGTGGGTATTGGCTTGACATTGTTTTTGTTTCAGTGTTGTGTAAAAACACTTTTGCAATATGGAATTGTTTTCTGACATTATATTATTAATTCTTATTAATATCCTCTTTAAATGGCTATATAGCACTTAATCCCAAGACAGGCTCCAAGGTATTAGTGCAGTGGTCTGTTTTAACTAGACTTTGAGATTCCTTTTGGATCAGCCTGCAATTTGGTTGAATTGGGGCTTACTGGGTGATCAGAACATTTTCCGAACAGACTCATGCCCGAACCTCTGGGGAACAAACTCTCGAGAGCCCAGACCTACTCATTTCATTTTTGATTCGGTGTACAGCTCTTGGCACCAGAAAAAAAGGGGGATGAAATGGAGAAGAAGCTGTTTTGGGGGGTTTTTTTGGGTGGGAATTAAGCAACTTAGTTTGCCTTGATGGACAAGAGGTCTGCCTAATCATGTTGGCTAGATCTTCAGTCCAAATGAGCAGTAGAAAAGCAAAGATGATTGATAGTTAGGAATAGCCACTAAATGATGAATTAAAAAACAATCTTAATTTTTTTTTATTATTAAATGATGCTACTCCTGCTGCTTCCATATTTTCAAATGTCTTTTGTTGTAGTTTTGCCCTGCCTGCGGTGCCTGTAGATGCAGTAGTGAGAAGCTGATAGGGAATTTTTTTTTCCACACTAAAAGACAGTCACTGCTGTTTCAAAGGAAAAAGAAAGTTGGTATTGGGCAATTGACCACCCACTCGCCCCTTCCAACCTGAGAACAAGTTTTCTCACACATTCAATCTGTAGTATGAGTGACTATCATACAGTGTGAAAATAAAACAGTGCCCTGTCAACAGCTTTTACCAACCGCATCTGTGGAGGGTGTTTATTTATTATTTATTCTTTTAGTAGGAAGGAACAACTGTTGGAGGAGTAATTTAAATTGAAAAAAAGAACATGCATTTCTCAGCAGTAGTGCTGCCGTAAAAGACCAAAATGTATACAAAATGCAGATTAAGGAACTGCCCAGACACAAACAAATCCAGTTTTATATTTTACAAAGCTATTTAAAAAAATTCACCAATCTTAGCAAACAGTCACACCATATGGCCATGTTGTGCTAAGCCCACCACTACATCAAAGTACCTCGAAATAGATGGACCCAATACTAATTTTAATATGTGTGCTAAACTGCACACTTATATGAACTAAATTCTGTTAACCCGAGAAAAATAAATAATAATCTGCCAAAGTGCTTCAGAAAAAAAGAAATTGTTCACACTGCACATGTGTAGTTTTAACTATTCTTACATTTTTATTAAATCTACCATTCCATTTTATACATTCATCTATCGAATAAACATTGCAGCACATTATTTAAATTTATTCTTGTGGTCTATAAATGAGAGATCTGTAATAATAATAATTAAATACCTTAAAAGTAAATAGTATAGCCAATTGTGATACAATTTAGCTCTGCCCTTGAGCTGTGTAGATAAAAAAATGTATTAGATCTGACTTTAATTTGTGCACCGTATACTAATTTTCATTATTAATATTACACTGAACATCATTGCTGAAATGAGATTAGGAATGCTAGACCAGCAAGCAATATCCAGTCTACAAATGGCATTGACGTTTCATGTTTTGAGCAAGGTACCTCTGTTTCATATGATACATGATGTTCAGGTTAAAGGTTATGTGAGAGTACATATACTATTGAGTGAATGCATCGTTGACCCCTTGGAGGCCTACAGATGACCATTCTTTCTAACAGAGTGATGAATTACCCCGATGTTACCGCATCAACCATAGAGTAAATATCCAGCTGCTACTTCGGCTCCCAGCTATATTTCAGTGCAAGCAGCAATCTGCACCAACTTTCATCAACATTGCTGCATCACATATATTTGACCATGCAAGAAGTGCTGTTATGGAAGATAATATTTTGAGTATAATTTTATCTGATTTAGTTTTCTTCTTAGAATGAGAAATATTCTTATTTTGATGTATAAAAAATAACAAAGGAAAATAAAAATGAAAGACTCATACATTTATGAAAGATTACCAAGGTTTTCAGAATATTGTTTAGGCTTTGAGTGCCAGCCAGATTAATACTACTGGGATATTAAGATTCAAAGGCCATTCTCACTGGACATATAGCAGACTTATTTATTTTATTACTGGTATTTATAAAGCGCCATCAGATTCGGCAGCGCTGTACAATTAGTGGAGAACGTACAATATACACAAACAAATACAAGAGGTCTTTTATACAAAGTGCTTAGCTAGATGGCCTGTGAGCTTACAATCTAAAGAATACAATGGGGATTTGAGACAAGAGGTAGCAGGTGAAATTTGGAGGTGACGGCTAAAAGAGGTAACAGAAGAGGTAATTGAGTTAGAATCTTAAAGCACCACTATAGTCACCCAGACCACATCAGCTCAATGAAGTGGTCTGGGTGCCAGGTCCATCTAGGGTTAACCCTGCCTGCTGTAAACATAGAGAAACTGCTATGTTTACTTTAGGGTTAATCCAGGCTCTAGTGGCTTCCGCGCTTCTCACTGTGACTTTCCTATGGACGGATTGAATACGCACGCGGCTCTGGCCGCGCATGCACATTCGGTCGAAGAGAGAGGAGAGTCCCCAGCACCGAGGGAGCCCGGCGCTGGAGAAAGGTAAGCGTTTAACCCCTTCCTCCCCCTTCAGCCTGGCGGGAGTGGGACCCTGAGGGTGGGGGGGACATAAAGACCATAGTCAGGAAAATGAGTTTGTTTTCCTGGCACTATAGTGGTCCTTTAAACAGTTGGATGAGCATGCTATTTATTTAGGGGAACCTGGGTGGGAAGTGGTGAGAAAAAATGCAGAGCTTCACTGAGTATGAGTGTGAGGTGAGGCCTGAAGAAAAGAGATGGAGATGGAACAGTTATATGAAGGTATTTACAGCCAGGAGGAGCATAGGAAAAAGGGGGAGAGGTAGGGGGGATAGAGTAGTGATGTGTTGTATACAGTTGAAAAGTTTAACAACCAAATTCTATCACCCAAAATATGAATAACTGTGCACATGAAATATTGGTCAGAAACATTAAATGACAATAATACAAACTGCATACACAGAAAATTACAGTGGCAAACTACAGGTATAATTGGTAAACAATTCTATAGTAACATATGATAATATAGTAGCAATGTAAGAATAAATGAGGTGACGTATCTTCCAAGCTTCAGTCAGTACCTGAGAGTTGTGGGAGTTTCTGCAAGATGTTAAATGCAGAGCTTCACTGAGTATGCATGTGAGGTGAGGCCTGAGAGTTTCTGTAGGATGTAAACTGCAGAGCTTCACTGAGACTTAAAGAATATTTGTCCAATTTGACTATTCTGACCTATAATTTCAATTTAAACAATTAATCTCTTATAATTCATGGTTTATGACTAGTCTTGATCATATCTAAAAGGAGTAAATTGGGGTGACAAAAGGTAGAAAAAAGTGATAACAGCTTAGAATTTCAGAACTCCTATCTGCTATGTAATGTGTCTCTGCTGCTGTTTGGATGATGAGAATGCCTCTTTAAGCAGTGCCTGTTTTTCAACTATTAGACAAGCAGTGATGCTGTATTTATCCCCCAAATCCAATAGTTAATTGATTCCCAACTATTGCAGATTGTGGATCAGTGCTAGTTAAATCTTGACAATACATGTTTTATAAACTGCACAACCCTTGATGATCAGAAAGTGTTTCAGAAGGGTGAGTGTCATGGAAAATGTAATCTATAACTGCTCCTGCTATCAGATTTCTCACAAATATATTAATAAGCAGTAATCAAGCAACACAATCTGTCAATATGAAGTCGGCATTTCTATAAACTGTCTGGATAAACTCTCAAATGCACTTGAGACAAATTCAAAGGCTAAGTATAGTACGTGTGAAAAATATCACCACTAACTTTATAAGAAATTACTGATAGCATACGAGTAGAATAAAATATTCCATGTAAAACATGCCGGGGTTTGTACTATAAAATGTTTGAAATGCTCTTTTGAATATGTAACATATGTCTGCCAACATATAAGGAATATATTTCCAAATTAGAACAAATAATTGAATTTACTTTTGCTTGAGATTGTTCGCCACAGTAGATGTGTATAAACGTATTTATTTTATTTCCCCTATTAACAATATAGTCACCTAAACAACTTTAGCTTAATGAATCAGCTTTAGTGTATAGATCATGCTTCTCATGTTTCACTGCTTAATTAACTGCCATTTAGGAGTTAAATCACTTTGTTTCTGTTTATGCAGCCCTTGTCACACCTCCCCTAACTCTGATTGACACAGCCTGCATGAAAATAAAATTGGTTTCACTTTCAATCAGATGTAACTTACCTTAAACAATTGTATCTCTTTCTCTGTAAATTGATCTTTAATCACATACTGGAGGCTCTTGCAGGGTCTAGCAAGCTGTTAACATAGCAGGGAATGTGAAAATTTTTATTAAACAGAACTTGCAATAAAGGAAGGATAAACTTTAGATGACTCTTTACAGGAAGTGTTTAGGAAGGCTGTGCAAGTCACATGCAGGGAGGTGTGACTAGGGTTCATAAACAAAGTGATTTAACTCCTAAATTGCAGAGAATTGAGCAGTGAGACTGCAGGGACATGATATATACACCAAAGCTGCTTCATTAAGCTAAAGTTGTTTTGGTGACTATAGTGTCCCTTTAATATTTTATTGCACTAAACGATTTATTATTTGAGAAAATAAAAATAGTATGGCCTCCATTGTTCACAAAACACAAAAATAAACCAGGCAGTTTTGACCCTGGCAAAGGATTAAAGGAAAAAAAAATTTTAAAAAATTATATATACTTATATTATGCATATTTTTTGTGTATTCCTTATTCTCGGGTCGTTACCTGAGGCCAGGGAGTCTGATAGATTTGTGCAGTATCTTAATTGTGTCTAGACCTGCAGACTTCTGGACAGCAATCTCAGATGTCCCACCTGGGATCTGCAAAATCCACACCACCAACTTGGAGGTCACAGCCATGAGTGCTCCTTTCACAACTGGTACTACTACTGCCTTCACTTTCCACATTCTTTCTGGCTCCTCTTTCAGTTCTTAGTATGTGTCCACCTTCACATGTTCCTTCTTCCTGATGTTATAGTCCCTGAGTATTGCCACATACAACCACTGCAGTCTTCTATTCCTTGTCTACCACCGCAGTGTCAGGTTGATTGTCCACTACGTGCTTGTCTGTCTGGATCTGAAAGTCCCACATGATCTTTGCCCATAATTCTCAATTACTTTTTGTTCCATCTCCCATCCTGTCTTAGGCAGGTCCGGCCCATATTCCGTGCAGATATTTTGGTACTCAATCCCAGCAATTTGGTTGTGTCTCTTAGTGTATGCTGTCCCTGCTAACATCTTACACCTAGCTACTATGTGCTGGATTGTCACAGAGGCCTTTTTGCACAGTCTGCACCTTGGGTCTTGTCTAGTGTGGTAGACCCTTGCTTCAATTTATCTGGTGTTGAGTGCCTTTTCCTGCACTGCTAGAATTAGTCCTCAGTGCTGTCTTTCAAGTCTTCCTTTTCCAACCACTGGTAGGATTTTGTAATGTAAGCCACATCAACTATCTGCTGCTGGTTCACCCCAAGGAAACGTTTGGTATGCCATGGAACTTCCTCCTTTTCTGCATCCTCTATCTGCTGTTGTCTCAGACTTTCTCTTAGCAGTTCATCTTTGGGAGCCATATCTGTGATCTACTTGTGAATGGTGTGTTTCATCCAGGACAGTGGCATTGACACTCATCAGGCCCTGACCTCTTTCCTTCTGGCTGGTGTACAGCCTATGGGTGCTGAATTTTGTGTGGAATCCTCCATTCATAGTGAGAAGTTTCTAGGTCTTGACATCAAGGGTGACCATCTCTTCTCTTGGCCAGGTTATTTTTCTAGTACCTGATGACTGGTAGGGCATATGTGTTGATTTATTGGAACTTGTTCTTGGCATTGAGCTGGGACTTCATGACCTTTCTGACTCTCTGGAGGTACTTGGATGTTGCTATCCTCCTTGCCTCTTTCTCATGGTTGCTATGTGTTAATGATACCCCCAGGAACTTCTATTTAACTTTCTGGTACTTGAACTCCTTCTTTCCTAATCATCATCTCTCTTTTTGCTATAAACTCCCCACCCTTACCTAGTCTGAACGACATTACAAAGTCCTTGCTGAATTGCCTAGTTAGGTTGATCATTGAGTCAATGTCCCACTCACTCTTGGCAAACAGCTTGATGTTGTCCACGTAGAGAAGGAGGCTGATGGTAGCTCCACCCTTGAACCTGTGTCTGTATCCACTATTCATGATGATCTGGCTAAAGGGCTTGAGGCCTATGCAGAACAGCATTGGGGATAGCACATTATCTTGGTATATGCCATATTTGATGTTCACTTGTGTTATTTATTGTCCTGGAACTGGCTTCAAGAGTTGTTTTCCACTTTCCCATCGAGTTCTTGATAAAGCCTATGAGTGTCTTGCTGAATTTGTATATGTATGTGTGTGTATATGTGTTTATATGAATGTATATATATATATATATATATATATATATATATATATAATAATTCTATGTATATATTTATGTGATATTTTTACGTAATAAGGTCATTTTATTAATTTCAATTTGCGGGACCTGCCTGACAACCCAGGCCGAAAGTCCAGGGAATTTAATTTGCTAGCACTATATTTAACCCTGTAACTTTTCCAAGACACCATAAAACCTGTATATGGGGGGTACTATTTTACTCGGAAGACTTCGCTGAACACAAATATTAGTGTTTCAAACCAGTAAAATGTATTACAAAGATGATATCATCAGTAAAAGTTAAATTTTTTGAATTTTCCACACACAAAAGGCACTTACATTGACTATATAATTGTTGTGATACGTTTTACTGTTTTAAAACACTAATTTGTGTTCAGTGAAGTCTCCCAAGTATAACAGGGTTTTATGGTGTTTTCAAAAGTTACAGAGTCAAATATAAGGCATGCGTTTTAGTTTTTTCACATTGAAATTCGCCATATTGGTTAAGTTGCCTTTGAGACCGTATGGTAGCCCAAGAATGAAAATTACCCCATGATGGCATACCATTTGCAATAGTAGACAACCCAAGGTATTGCAAATGTGGTATGTCCAGTCTTTTTTAGTAGCCACTTTAGTGTGTGCACTTAACATGAAAGAGGGGAATTACGGTTGAACAGACATAGTCAAATTCCAGGTTTTGTTTACGTTTTGTTTTGATCACATCGTGTACATTTGGCTCAGTCCTCAAGGGGTTAAAATGTAGTAAAATGAAAACATTGACAATAGCATAATTTTACAAAATCATTAGTAAAGTTGATTCCTCCCAAATATGAGTATAATATCATAAATAGCACAATTCAAGGATGGAGCTTTGCTGTTGTGTGTTTTGATTTAGAACATTATGAGATTTGGTCAGTTTTGTCTAAATGAGTTGAAAAATGAATTATATGCAAGTCAGCACTATCATTTTATATTAAACCCCAACTCAGAAATAGCAAGTTATCCACAGCCTGTGTTAAATGATTTAACATTGATCCTTGCAGAGTCAAGTGATTTTAAGAATACCATTTCCACAAATATTCCGATGACAGTTTTGCAGTAGGAAGCACATATGCATACTTTTCTATGCAAAGTAATAGTTTTGCAAAACATATTACGATGCTTTAGTTACTTAGGTGTGGGTTTAAAGTTCAGCTTAACCAGCATTTATTAGTAGAAGGGGTAAAAAAAATTACCTTTCCATTTCCCAGGGTATGATTGAAATGCTGCATTTGTAGTTTGTGAAGTGTCAGTTGAATGCCCTAGTGCTTTGGCGACCAATGCTTCAGGGTGTCTTTGTGTGTCCTGAAATCTACTGACTGTGGCTTGTACAATGCAATGCATCATGTACTCCTTTGTACAGTGTCAGAATAGTTATGTCACAGACACTGCTGCAGATTATTGCCATACACAGCTTGTTTTTTTGTTTTTTTTATAAATTCCCCCATCCACTCTAAGGAAATAACCATAAGAAATATATTATCGTTGAAATAAAGAAGGGAAAAAAACAAGCAAACAATGCATGAGTGCATTTGTACACTGGTTAATTAAACTCAAGTCCTTTCAAGCTGAATACAGTAATGATTAGAGTTTTACATTGCACTTCATTAAGATGTCCATTTTTTCACATATGTTTGGACAAATAAGACACTTTATATTGGATCATGTCTATTAGAAGTGTTAAATGTATAAACTGATTATATCACTTCATGTATCAACATTTCTTATTAAAAAAAAAAAGATAAAAAACAGATACATAAAAAGAAAAGAAAAACGCCACAACCAAAGCTGTATTTTGGCCTATACCTTAATTCTTTTCGCAAGGGAATGGGTGAAAGACTGAAGACCACTTGCCCATTGGCCCTCTCCAGTCTCCTTTGGGGAATTAATAAATAAATAAATGGCAGCTGTAGTGGTTGATTTATCGACACCATTCCCACTATGAATGAATGGGGTATAGGGAAGCAAAACATTGTTCCATGCCTGCTGTTCATTGACTCTCCCATACTGACACTCAGAGGACAGGGATATACATTTTGATAACACCCCTATTCCACCACTTATGTAATGGGTGCATTAATGTTTATTAATGGTGCTTGCTGTTCACTAGTGATATAATCTGTAGTGAATTTAATAAAGGCTTTAATTGGCAATTAGGTTGAGCAACTGCCCATACTACCTATAGGTTTCTATGTGGAAAATCCCATAATTATTTAACAAATACCAGAAACCATTTTGGCAATGCCAACAGAACAGTAAAACAGCCAAAGCAAATTTGTATAGTTACAGTTGTTTCATCACACGTCGCAAATAAAATGCAAACAAAAAAGTTTCATGCACTTGTTCACCTAAGTGCAAGCTGATGTTTCCTTGTTAACTCTGAAATGTGATGCAGTCACTCTTTATAAGTAGAAGCCAGGTGCGCATTTTTACAAGCCCCTTAGATTTAAAAATTTAACACGTGATAAACCATTAAAGAAAGTTCCTCCTCCACAAATAAATAAATAATTATATGGATGGTTTAGCCAAGCAATAATCCTGCATATATTTTATATATAATAAATGTTAGAATGGCAACATTGTTTATATGGAATAGTATGTTCATTTGCATGGTATTTTTTTACAAGAGCAAAATTGGCAGCTGTGCTGTAGAACTCTAGAAATGTTGATCTGTTGTACGATTTTTGGCATAAAATCAAGTTGCTAAAGTAGTAGCTCAATTGTGGGGTGAAGAAGAAGATCACACTAAATGGTTTATTATGTGACAGTATCATTTTGGGATCTACTAATTAAATGCTGGGATATTTGAAACCAACATTTTTTTATTTTATAAACCAAAGAAGAAAAGTTACGTGCGCTCTTTCCACATCCCTAACTTTTTTTCTTTGGTTTTTACTATATGTATTTTGGCTGATGTGTACTAAAGTCATTGCTGCCGCACAGGAGTGATGGGAGTTTAAGCGCAGGACTAGTTTCTTTGTATTTTTTCTTTTATATTCACTTGTCAATTTACTTACATTTTAGGATTAGTGAAAAACCCTGTTTAGTCATTTTTCAAGTTGAGTAGAATACTATGGTGACTAAATTAAGTTTAAAACTCAAATTAATTAACATGACAATTATTAATAGAAAAGCATATGTTAGTACAAGTAAAAATAATTTTTTTTAAATTGTGAAATCTAGTTGAGAAAGAGAGGAGTTTCAGTAGCATACAGATAGTAGGTACTACCTTACCGCAATTCCTCTCAAATTTAATCCCCCAAACTCTAACTACCCCTAACCATAAATCTCCTTCTTCCACTAGAGCACAGACCAACTCACTGGTAGAATGCTTGCTGTCTGCATCAGCTACTAAGAGCTGCTGGGCGTGTGTAGAATATAGGTCGTTTGTTAAATCTGTCCAGGCTGTAAACATGAAAAGGTGACTTTTAAACTAACTGAATTCACAATGTATAGTAGTTCAAGAGTCTTAAAATATCAATTAAAATTCAATCCCTGCATTGTGCTTTTTTCTGCTCATTCTTTATTTTTTTATAGATGCAACATTGTGTGCTCTCTATAAATGTGTCTGTTTAAATATGCTGTCAGACAATCCCAGGTTTCAAGGTATGACTCCATTATTTTCTTGTCCTATATCTAAGTTTTCTTGTTTGAACTGGATTTTTCTGTGTTGACATTTGTTATAATTTCATATTTTAGCATAGTTTATTGGTTCAGAGCAAGAATATTGTGTTGTTTACTGTTCATATGTCTGTCACTTAAAGGGTTTAAAAAATAATATAGGTGTGTGTGTGTATATATATATATATATATATATATATATATATACACACACACACACACACAGGTTTTTCAATAACCCATATGAGTCCAAAAGATCAGGACGTTGGAAGGTGTGGTTTCCAGAGAGAGAATGAGACAATTTCCGTGGGAGGAGTAGGCACTCCACCATCTTAAAACTAGTCACTAGTCACCGCTGCTCTAACTGCCCTTTAACTAGCCCCATTTCCATATCTCAGGATACAGTGCAGTACTCACTGTAATTACAAACATTGCAGTATCTATGTTTTTTATATGGATGTAACAATGTATCAGCTTTCCCTCCCCGCACCCTGATTTCTCTCCTGCAACTGTCATCAAAACAAAACACTAAGCTTTCAGTGAATATTATCCAAGCAACCTACTTTTCTACCCTTACCTTTTGTGTCACTATTCCCTACTCCCTCTAGCATGTAAGCTCATTGAGCAGGGCCCTCAATCCCTCTGTTCCTGTGTGTCCAACTCATCTGATTATAAATACGTGTCTGTTAGTCCAGCATTGTACAGTGCTGCGGAATTTGTTGGCGCTTTGTGAATAGTAATAATAATAATTATTATTTCATAAGCAAGTACAAAGTTAGCTAAATTTGTGACTTGAGCTTTGTCAAAAAAAGGTGTTTTAGACTGGTGTTTCTCTGGTAGCTGTATTTTATAGAGAACTTCACAGCACTTTCATCCTGCCAGACTTCCTCATCCCGAAATCAGATTCTCTAACAATCTCCAGCATGTACATGCCACATAAATGTACTCTTTCTTCTCATGAGGACAATATGATTTAAATTATTCAGTAAAAATCTATTACTATTTCACATAATTGTAGTAAAGGTTGATTCTACACCTATGCCCCTATAGTGCATCTAACATACATTTTTCAATAGTTGGGTCTTCATGGTTTCATCCCCTCTTGTCTCTCTATCTCCCTCAAATCTGTCCTCTTTGTTGCATGAATCTGAGGATTGTATGGAGACCATCACTTGTCATTTAAATATTATTCTAAAGCATTCTCCATTCTTACTCTCTATTTTGAACCAAGATCAAGCCAGAATTTTAGTACTGGTGCTCCAGTACTATACAATACAATGTAAAGCCAAGCACAATTACTACATCCTGACTGCGCCTGTCTGATACTCATCAGACCTTTGTTGCTGGATCTAACAGGATCCAGGATATGATTGAGAATCCTAGCCCTACCCCTAAATCTACCCAATTTCTCCCAAAGCCCAAGTCTCTAAATCCTAATTCTCCTTAACCATAACCTGACTCCACCCTAACATTTTTTCATCGCAATGTCTCTTAAAGCCTAACCCTTCCTAACGCTATGTTATTTTAATCCTAACCGCTACTAAATGTTTATTTCCTTGATTTTAATATTTTTTTACCCTTGGTACCCAAACTCTTACTAAACTCTGTCTCCCTAAAACCAATACCATATTAACATATGGTATCTCCAGAATAACTCTATTTAACCATTTAAAATTCAGCCTTGTCATTTGCAAGTGTTGAAATTTGTGCTTTTACTGTATCTGCATGCACACTATACAGAAAAATCTGCAAATGAGGAGGAGGGTCTCAAGCCTAAAAATATGGGGGACAAAAAGTATTTTGTTAATTTTTGATCTGTCAACAGTGTATTAGATAACTCCCATATTTGCTATCTATATATGGGATTGCCATATTTATGGACATCAAATAAGAGAGCTGTTTGCTAAATAGCACCCTAATTTGATATCTTTACATATGAAAATCCGACATACGTCTAACAATTTAGCTATAAATCTACTAAACAGTTGAAAAATTTGAACTGAGAAAAGCCCTTTTCTTAATTCTGGTCTTTCAGTTTTTTTAGTACATAATTCTCTTACTAGCTATCTATCCTTACGTGGGATTGCCACATTTAAGGATACCAAATTAGGCAGATATCAACTAAACAGATTTTCATGTACATGCACACATACACCCATTGTCATAGATGCACACATACAATCACAGACCCACACAAACACATAATTACAGACATACACACACTCACACATACAGATGAGCACACGTATTGTCACAGGCATACACACAATCGCAGATATACACACAAAACCACAGACATATGCATACATAATCACAGACATACACACACAATAACATACCTGCACACACATAATCACAGGCTTAATACAATCACAGACCTAAATAAACACCTAATCACAGACATAAACATATTCACAGACCTACATACACACAATCGTAGATACATTTATACACATGATTTTTAAAAGAAAAATCTATAGGGCCGTATAAGTGCAGAACCTACACCTATATGCACCTTTCAGTGCTCCACTTATAGGTGTAGGTTTTGCACTTATACCGCCCTATAGATTTGCAAAATTTGGCTCTTTAAGTGTCTGGTTACCTGTGTCAATCTTACCCGTGTGATTTGGTTTATTTGTTACTTGAACTTTTTAAGTGCTACATTACAATCTTACTGTTTCCATATCATATGTAGGTGAGTCAATACTTATTTTGGCCTTGATTTGAAAATGTTGCATAAGCTTTTCAAATATGTAATAATTTTCTATACACTTTTTTTTTTTAGAAATAATAAATATAAAGAGTACATCATGTATATAAATATATCAATATATTCAAAATGTCAAAATATTGAAATGTTTTCAAAACATTACATCAATTTTATAATTTATCAACAAAGGAAATAATTTTAAAAGCTTATTCAAAAATATTAAATCAAGGCCAGATATGAAAAACTAGAACTAAATATGATGCAAATAAAAAGTATATAATTGGCGTTTTACTATGTAGTAAATTGTAGACTTGTGGACGGCAAGAAAATTTGATTCAACCAAACTGTTTTTCCTGAAAATACAACATTTATTGGGACGCCTGATTTTTAGTCATATGTCTGTTTGGAATGGCAGAATTTTGAAAAATATTCTATTTTGTTTAAGGTCTGTTTTATTTCACAAAAAATATTTTTGAAGGTTTTTTTTATTGTACTTCAGATCCTATATATGGCAGCAAACTTGACACAACAATTTTTGATGCTGTATCACTGTCACATTACTATTGTGGTATTTATTATTAAGACTTTTTTATAGTGCTGTTATTACATTACATTTTCTTATTTGTACAATGTTTCATAGGGTAATTGCAAGAGAACAGGCTAACTCCAGGAGACACATTTCTGTGAGGATGCAGCCTCCTCACTGCAGCATAAACATATCTCTCAAGCATTCTATAGTCACCATTTCAATGGTAAATCCAGGGATGAAGAGATAGTATTCTAAGCAGCCACTTTGTTTCAAGTTATAGACATACTAACTGACCTTCAGGGCAGATTTTTGTTTCTAAAAGGATTTACAAATAACACATTGTTTATCTTTGTTAATATTTATGCACCTAATGTAAATCTAACAAAAATGCTTTTTGTTAG
>OW240915.1:147087638-147142150 GCA_933207985.1 Pelobates cultripes
AGCCACTAGAGGCGCTTGCGTGCTTCTCACTGTGAAAATCACAGTGAGAGCACGCCAGCGTCCATAGGAAAGCATTGTAAATGCTTTCCTATGAGACCGGCTGAATGCGCGCGCAGCTCTTGCTGCGCGTGCGCATTCAGCCGGCGGGGCGTAATGGAGGCGGAGAGGAGGAGGAGAGCTCTCCGCCCAGCGCTGGAAAAAGGTAAGTTTTTACCCCTTTCCCCTTCCAGAGCCGGGCGGGAGGGGGTCCCTGAGGGTGGGGGCACCCTCAGGGCACTATAGTGCCAGGAAAACGAGTATGTTTTCCTGGCACTATAGTGGTCCTTTAACTGATTGTCATGATACATCAGCACACTTAAACAAATATTGTCTGATGCATCACCATGAAAATGCAGACATTAAGTACAACATAGTAGTTCTAATCAAATAGATCGCAAAAGTCACTGAGATCTCATAATGCAATAACTAACCTGAAGTTGACTTAATTATCTGTTTAGCATCCTGCAGCAATGTCCACTGAGTTATAGTGTAAAGATTTGTGATGGTAGACTAGAATTAGATAACTTTTTATATTTTTAGAGAAAAAAATATACTTGAAAACAAGGTGAAGCTTTTCCCACACTCAAGAAATCGAGACAATTAAATATAACAACTCAAATTTCTACGGAAGCAGTAACTAATATCTCTGTGGGAAAGACAGCAAAGTGTGTCAAAGTTAAGAGAAAAATATACTGTCAGTTTTCCCAGCTACAAGCAATTCCCCATCCACTAGTGTCTGTTTTATCTGATGTCCTGTTCATGCCAAACTCATTGCTGATAAATTAGAACATGATTTAAGCAGGAGAACGAACTTAGTAGCAGTCACATAATAAAGATATCTATCAATGTTAATATTCAAATATTTCATGTTGTCTGACATTAATCTAGTCTCCTTACATTTTAGATTTTCTTTTTTAACTTACAGTTAATATTTTTAGCTTTACGCAAAATAAAAAAAAATGCTGAATGCTAAATAACAGATTGTAAAATTTAGAATAAAAAAACAATAGTAAAGCAATAGGTTTTAAAAAATTAAACTTGGTGTCATCATGTTTCCCAAACCAATTATTTCAACCTACATTAGTGTTTTAGCATTTTAGAAACTAATCTTCTTTAATGCAAAACAAATGTCTTGAAGTTCATATCCTTTTTTTTTACTATGACCTTTCTACAATTTGTTATATTTGATTTAAGTGCCTTAATAAGTATTGATTGAATCATTTATTTACAATAAAATTCTAGACTATTTTTGAAAGGCTTACAAAGGAAGAGAAAATATTATTGCTACTGCAAGCTTAGGTTATTGTGTGAGACCTCCACCTTGATTTTCTTTTTTTTTAAAGTTCAATGTTATGGGATATCATAAGTTAGTGACTTCTCAAAGAAGAAGAAAGCATGCATTGCAATACAAGTTATGAAACAAAAATATTGCTACAATATATACATCAAACTGTTTGCCACCTATCTATATTGATGCCATTCTAATTAATTCATTTATAGGAAAGGGTGAAACCTGAAGTTCAAATGGTGACACATACAAAATGAGGTATTTTTGTATGAAAAATACAAGGCAATGAAATAAATATTCATAGTTTTGCCTATAATAATCTGTAGGTAATTAGTGCAGTTAAGTATAAGCTATCAAATGCATAAATGCATTTATCCTGGTATGTCTGCCCTCTATGTTTAGTTTTCATAGCAACCACAATTGGCATCCAAATATATATATATATTTATATAAATGACAACAACAAAAAATATTTATATAATGGTCATGAAGGAGAGCTCTCACTGGACTTTTCAACCAAGTTCAAATATTTGTTGTAAATACAGTCACATTGCATCAACGTTTCAGTCTATCAAAGACTTTCATCAGGATAACTGTTACTAACTACAAACACTCTTAATTACCCAAGATACATAAATTATGTTACCAGTTCCAACCAATTAGTCCAAAGTAATCACCAAGGGACAGCCCAAAGCAATCACCCAAGAGCAGCGACACCCAATCAAATCTAATGGTGCATAAACATATAAATGAACCACATACCCAACACTCTCATGCATCACTTATACACAGAATTGTGAATATCAAGGTGACACAGTGGCGGATCCGGGGGGGGGGGCAACTGGGCTGGCATTGTCCCAGTACCAGCCCTGCAATGTACCTGCGGACCAGGGAAGGGAGATCAGAGATCTCCCTCCCCGGTCCGCAGGCACCGTGCGGGCAGCGGAAGGAGGGAGAGAGCCCGATCCACCAGTGGAGAGAGGACCCGGGAGCTCAGCCTGCAGCTCCTCTGGGTCCTTCTCTCGCGAGCACGAAGCATTGCCGCGGTTACCATGGCAACACTCCAAATCTCGCAAGAGTGAACTCTAGCCATGGCACTATGGACGGAGTTCACCTCACCACTGGACCACCAGGGATGGGGACATAAATATATTTAATTTAAATAAAAAAAAACATTAAAAAGCCTCCATACCCTCCTTCCCTCCCATACACACACTGTCCCAACACACACATACACTGTCCCCATACACACACTGCCTCACACACACACTGCCTCACACACACACACTGCCCCCCACACACACTGCCCCATACACACACTGCCCCCATACATACACTGCCACACAAACATTGCCACCCGTACACACACTGCACACCCATAGACACATTGCCCCCACACACATACAGTGCTCCCCATACACACGTACATTGCTCCCCCACACACACAGTGCCCCCCCATACACACACTGTCCCATACACATACAGTGCCTCCCATACACACACTTCCCCCCCATACACACACTGCCCCAAACAAACATACACTGCAACTCTCACACACTGCACTTCTTACACACACACTTCCCCACACACACACACTGCCCCCTAACACACACACACTACAACCCTGACATACACTGCCGCCCTCATGCACTCACACACACACTTCACCACTTACACACACACACACACACACTGCACCTTTTACACACACTTCACCCCTCACACATACCACTGCTCCCATGCCCTATATCCAAGCAGACCCAAGGTAAGTTGTCAAACTGTTATTAAACGGTTTGACTACTTACTCTGGGATGGGATCATGGCACCATAACTACTACACTGAGCTGTCATGGTTATTGTGCCTAGATTATTTATTTAAATAATCTACAAGTGCCCCTCCCGAGATCAGGCTCTGGATCTGCCACTGAGGTGACACCATATATATATATATATATATATATATATATATAATAAAAAGAGAGATCTATTATTTTACAAAGGTATGCCAAAAAAACAGTATGCTGTAGAAATACCACTATTAAGTATACTAAATTGGTATGAATTAATAAATCCAATCTTGGCGGATGCAAATATGCTAATCCTCTAACTGGGAGATGTTCACACTGTATCAAAGTGCTCAAGTCTGAAATTATATCACATAAAAATGTATATATATATCTTAATCCAAGCAGCACATCAAACATACTAAATCAAAATAATTATAATAAATCAAAAAAACATAGTAAAGCATAGCTGAAGTATCAGTCCCAGGATGAAACCTTCTCTTTTAGGCAAAAACCTGTGTAAAATATTGTGTTCATTAAGGCCCCTTGGGTATATATTATATATATATATACGCTATGGAATCTGTTGGTCCTATATAAATGGCAATAATAATAATATATAATAGACATAATATGTTATTTATCTAACAATATTTTAACACATTTTATGTGAATAAGTTACCATGAATCTTTGCTAAATTACATGCTCTTGTGTTTTGAGACATTCACTTACGCACAAAATTAGATTTTTTTGTTTGTAAACCTCATGTATGCTAACTAATTTAAGAGTTAATTTCTTAACTCTCAGGTGTGCTACAGTACCAAGCTACATGTCCTAAATATAGATACTTACTTTTGCAAGGATTTTGTAAGATTACAGTCCGAAATTATCAACCTCTACATTGTTGTTTTTTTCTAACTGGTGATACTGAGTTCATGACATATTGTGGTGCATTTTAAAAGTTCAAGTATTTTAATGACACCATTAAAGTATACTAGTGGCATCCAAAGTGGACACCCTGAGAATCTCCCATTTCATATTGTGAAGCTGTTTATAATGATACAGGGTACACCATCACTGTCATTGAGTCATTACTAAAAAAAACATACTATGGTAATAATAATAGTAAACCATGATATTATGGTTCATTTTATATGCATTCTGCTGCAGTATTTACTTTTATTTTAGTATCTTTCAAGTATGGGAAATATAAATAGAGACAAACCATGTGGTCTAAAGTTACAATATGAGTATAATTATTGCTCAACTGGAACATTACCACTTTGGAACTGAATCATGTCTAGCAATCTGGCATATATGACCTACTGCCAGACCTACTGCAGCTCATAGGGCTAGAGCAGTTCCTCGCAAGAGGAAGAACCCAGTGGAGCTGCACGCTAGAGGTTCCCGGGTCTCTCCTGTCTCCGGATTTCAATATCTTTTGGCCGGTGAGGGAGGTCTTTGATCTCCCCAATGGCCCTCATGTCACACAGCAGGGCCAGTATTTGGATAGTACTAGCCCTGCATGGGCTGACAGGAGAGATCCTCTTTTTTTTTAGCATTGGTGTATGATGTTATTGGTATATGATGTTTTGATCCGTTTTACAGCCAGAGAAAGAAGATTTTTACAAGTATTGTGTAGTAAGTGTGAGCATTAAATATTAACGTAAGGGGGTTAGGTAGGTTCATTTAATGTGGCTAATCCACAGGGTCTTGAAAACCCTATCCACGCTAAAGGGTTAATCAGAGTTTGACATCCAATGAAGTCAAAACATCGGGATCTTCTAGCCTCTCCACAAAATTTAAGGGGTTATTTCCCATATGTGGTCAACTTCTTTTGGGCTCACGTGCATGGACTTTTCTTTGCCTCTCATCCAGGTTTAATTGGTTAACCCCTTTTATGGAAGTCCTTAACTAGTTGGCATTACAGTAAAGTTTTGCCTGTTAGTAGCATTTATGGCATAACTTTGATGAAATGGTTTTTAAACAGCATTGTGCTCTAGTAAATCAACTTATAAGAGAATAGAATCTTCCCATTTA
This sequence comes from Pelobates cultripes, assembly GCA_933207985.1. Lineage (NCBI taxonomy): Eukaryota > Metazoa > Chordata > Amphibia > Anura > Pelobatidae > Pelobates > Pelobates cultripes. Next base: position 147,092,791 of record OW240915.1, read on the forward strand.
CGGTTATTGTTATTATTATTTTTTACAAAAACCTGTTAATAAATTGAGATCAAAAGAAATGTGACACTATTGCTGGCAGTGGAACTCAGCAGAAAAATGAAGACGCTTGTGGCCATTTTAACATAACTGGCCTGGCTCAAATCTTCAGTCTGTATTCCCGAAGTTAACCTAGGCTTTAAAATCCCTTCGTAATTTAGCACTTTCCCTCGCACAAGAAAAGACTAAGGAATTTAGTGATGCATACCTGTTATAGGTATTTAAAACGAATAGAAATTTGTTAAGGTCATTCAACCAAAGACTAAATTCAAACAAAGAGGTCTATATGTGCACAGGCTGGCCTGTACTATTGCACTAGAATTATAAAATCTGTAGTTTCTTAATGTAATTAAAGCCATATGTGTGGAGAATGTTTATAGCATTGGCAAAGCTCTTGTATAGTGTAGAAATTTGCCTAGACAATTTTTGCAGTAATTATACAAATTAAATGGGGCACTCTTGATAAATGTAAAGCAAGCTGCACATGTACAGCTACAGTAGGTATATATGTGAAAAATCATATTATTTTCTCAGACAAAGTTGATCTCTCTGACTGCATAAAGCCATATAATTATACCTTGGACTGTTTTTAAATAAGGACATAAATTGAAATGAATTTAATTAAAGTTAATTGTGTGTTTTATATATACACTGAAAAAATTATCTTTGTAACATTTTAGTAATACATCCACTAATATACCATTGTAAAATAAAATATGCAACATATACATAACACAGCTTTTCTTTTTAATGCTTTATGGTGATTAGAATGAGTCAGCAGTATTGCATTGCATGGATCTACTGACAATACTCTATATTGGGGTATCCATCTGGCCTCTTTTTAGTAGCGAAAATGCTAACTGGTTTGCTGGACTGAAACTTGAGCATTTGATGAAGGTTCCAAATATTTTTGATAAAAAAGAAGAAAATAAATTGAAAGGAACTTTCACATCCACCTAGACCTGGCCTTAATTTTAATAATATTTTGTAGTGCCTAGCCCCTGGCAAACACCTCTACCTGTTCTAGCATCCTCTATAACCCTCACAAATAATTTTTACTTTTTATTTTCTCAACCAGCACAGTTTCTAATTTCAAGAACACAATTGTGACACGTTCTGGTATCAAACAATTTCCCATAATTCCCATGCTGTAAATTTGGTTACAGGTTTTTACCATTCTGACTAGAAACCCTGTTAATTTTATGTCAAAACATGGAGGCTCATATTGCTTAACCCTTTGTTTACTGTCCACCAATAGCAGCAAAGAATACAACAGTAAGAAAAAATGGTAACCATAGTGATAGGCCACACCCATACCAAGTCCCAGTATAATAGTCAGCACATCCCCACACATTTCCTCTTTCTTTGCTGCTCCGACCAAAGATAAGTACATGACAAAATTTCTCTCATACTATACTACTATTCTCTTATTGATTTCTGGTTATTTATATGAGTTATTTATTGTTATTTGAACTTCTATTACTCCTTTTGTTGATAATTCCTGTCTGCTTTCATTTATCCAGTTATTAAGGAATATTTTCTGTGTTTTATTACATGCTTGTTTTATACTATATATTATGTTGGTTACCTTTGAGCCCAGGGTTCCAGAACTTCCCTATGTTTTATTCTGTGTGTTATCCATGCTCACTTGCTTCTTCTGATTACTAACTTATCTCATTATATCTTTCCTCACTACCCTTTTGCTCCATTTTCTTCTTCTCTCTGTTTACTTGGCGCCATTTTGCGCCTGTTTTCCGTCCTGTTCGGCTGTTTGCGTGAAAGAATTCTAACCAGTTTGGTAAATTCTTCATGAACACATGCCGTTCGTTTGTTTTTTCTAACACTTAGCTTCATTCATCTGTTTTGCCGCGTTTGGCTATTTTTCATTCGAACGTTCAGTGCATTTGCCTGTTTCCTATTCATTACTTTTCATGACTTTGTGCGTGTTCTCTTCCTATCTGCCGATCTGGACCCTGGTGAGCCAGTGGATCGGGACGAGGCTCCTACACTCAGAGAACACCCTACCAGGAGACGTGACAGCAGTCTCCTTTCTTCCCCTCTCGTGGAAGACCACGGCATTCCAGAGGCTTCAGAGGGAACCCCGGTTCCAGACGCCCTTACAGTAAGCTTACATCTACCTCATGTTTCTTCCAATATGTGTGTAGGGGGCAGACTTCGTCATTTTTTCCACACCTGGTCAACCATCACCTCAGATGCCTGGGTTCTGATCACAGTTCGTGGGTTTCACATCTAACTGGTCGACAATCCATGTCACGTTCCCCCGCCTCGCCCTATTTTGCTTTCTACAGCTGACCGCGCCTTTATAGACGCAGTACTAATGGCCCTCCACGCAAAAGGGGTGATAGAGGTGGCCCCGGTGTCCTCCACAGGGGTGATCAGCAATATTTTCCTAGTTCCCTAAACACCCTGGAACGCTATCGTCACTTCAAAATGGAGGGCATCCACCTCCTGTGAGACTTACTCCTTCAGGTAGACTGGATGGCAAAGTTTGAATTGAAGGATGCCTACCTGACGGTCCCAGTGGCCGAGTCTTCCAGGGACCTGTTATGTTTCCTCTGGGGCTTCACGTGCCTCCCCTTTGGACTGTCGTCAGCCCCTTGGTGCTTCACGAAACTGATGCGCCCCGCCATGGCTTGGCTGGGCAGTTGGGGAGTCCGGCTAATCATCTATTTGGACGACATCCTCTTCATGGCACAGGATTGTTCAGTCCTTCGGAAACTTCAATGGACAATGGACCTCCTCTCCCACCTGGGTTTTCTCCTTAACTGGGAAAAATCCTGCCTGTCTCCTTCACATCGCATGGAGTTCCTAGGCTTCACGGTAGATTCCAAAGCGGAGTCACTGAGCCTCCCTGCCTCCAAGATACGGACAATCCACAAGGAGTTGCGGCACGCTTTAACGCACACCCAGCTATCTCTACGCCACCTGTCATGGATCATTGGCCTTCTGGCAGCATCAATCCAAGCGGTGTTCCCAGCCCCACTCCATTACCGTGCCCTCCAGCGCCTGACGATCGCACACCTTCGCGGACAGACGTCCTATGCGCACATGATCTCCCTGGACTCGGAGACTCGAGACGAATTGACCTGGTGGATCCACAACCTCTCGGCTTGGAATGGCAGAGTTCACGGTGGACTCAGACGCCAGTCTCCATGGCTGGGGTGCCCATTGCAACGGGGTGACTACCGGGGGTCGCTGGTCGGCAGATGAATCCCACCTCCACATCAATGCTCTGGAACTCCTAACGGGTTCATTTGCAATCCAGAGTTTTGCCAACGGGACTGCCAGCTCATGCATCCGCCTGCGCATGGACAACATCTCAGCGGTCCGCTATGTCAACCACATGGGTGGCACTCAATCTGCAATCCTGGCCCACTTGGCGAAGGACTTCTGAGCCTATTGCTTGGAAAGGAATCTGGTGGTCCAGGCAGAATACCTTCCCGGGCTCCACAACACTCACGTGGACTGGAGTTCACGCTATCTGTTGGAGATTGGATGTGGGAGTATTCTCCGCTATATCGTCCATATGGGGTCCTTTTGCCATTGACCTGTTCGCGTCCAAGCTCAATACCCAACTACCCCGGTTCTACAGCTGGCGCCCGGATCCAACCGCAGAGGCAGTGGACGCCTTCCTACAAGACTGGACTGGCTCACTCCTCTACGCCTTTCCCCCGTTTGCTCGGGTCCTGCTCCAAGTTCGCCGCCAAATGGTCGACCTGATCCTACTAACCCCATTCTGGGGGACCCAATCCTGGTTCCCACAACTCCTGGAACTGGCGGTAGACGTGCCCAGACTGCTGCCATCTCTACCAAACCTCTTCCTGGACCCATCGGGCCTCCAGCATCCCCTCCTGGCGGACGGGTTGTTACTACTGCTCGCGTGGAGGATTTCGGGAGCCCCTGGGAAATCCAAGTGGTTTCGGATGCAACTCGACGCCTCCTGGCTGACGCATGGGCTCCCGGGACTAGACGAGCATATGGGACCGCTTGGAGAGCTTGGACTGGCTGGTGCCTGGCTCGGAACTTGGATCCCGTTTCAGCACCTGTGACTGCGATCCTCCTATTCCTGACTTCGTTGTTTGAAGCTAGTCGGGCATATCGCACGATTAATTCATACAGATCGGCCATCTCCTTGGCTCACCAAGGATTTGACGGCTGCCCAGCAGGCCAACATCCGTTAGTGTGCCACTTACTAAGGGGCTCACGCCTGTCGCGTTCCCCTAGACCTCGTTACTCATCTACATGGGACATCTCCTGCGTTTTGTTGCTGTTCTCCTCCTGGCCGCCTAATGCAGAGCTCTCCCTGCGACAGCTGTCGGCCAAGTTGGTCTCCCTGTTCTGTCTCATTTCATGCAAACAGGTATCGGATGTTCGTGCCCTGGACTATGATGCTAGGTCTTTCACTCCGGACGGGGTGACGTTTAACATCTCCAGACGCACCAAGACCGCTATTCGATCGGTTTCTTATCCAAGCTTCCCTGGTACTCCAGCCCTATGTCCGGTGGCCTGCCTACGGGAATATGAACTTTGAACGAGCGCACATCGAGCTACGTTGTCTCCCCAGCTGTTTCTCTCGCTTCGTCGCCCCTTCTTCCCTGTGTCCAGTACTACATTGGCTTACTGGGTGAAATGGGTGATGTCTCTGGTTGGCGTGGATACGTCCATCTTTGGTGCCCACTCAGCCCTAGGGGCATCGGCCACGTCCAAAAGTGAGGTAGAATATCCTTATTTATACTTGAAATGGCTTGGTAATAAAGTAAGTGTTTTATTAGAAAATCCAGGAGAACTAAATGGTATAAAACTGAATAGGAAGACACATGGGGGCAGACTAGTGCAGAATCGTAGAGTAGTAGTAGACAATGGAGATGCTTAAAGCTGAGTGAGCACTTGAGATAAAGTCTGTGAGTGAGATCAGAGTCTTTGGACTGAGTAAATATAGAAACTCAGCAAATTATGGAGTTTGCCATGAGTTGAGTACTTTGGAACAAAGTCCATATGAATGAGGCAACGTACGAATGGATGATTCAAGAGCATGGCTATGACTCATAAACTGGGGTCTGTTAACATTATTGTCGCAAGGCACAAGGACATTTTTACAAATATACAAAACAAAGTCCTACACTTAAACTCCCACTACTCCTGGAAAGCAGCAATGACTGTAGTACACATCAGCCCCAATACATATAACTGGGGTGATATTAAAATCCTCCAGTTATTTAAATGAACATAGGGATTTGGGATAGTGTGTAAGCAATTATTTTCTTTGGTTTTTACAAGAACATTCTGTGCGAGTAGTCAGGTAATGATGGAAACCAAAGCAGGAAGCCAAAGACGCAGCAGGCATACAGGGGTGATTTAAGACACTAGTCAGTGTCATGAGCGAATAATGGAGGGTAATCAGGGTCATGAACCAGTGCAGCGTGACCGCTAGGGGAATTAGACAGCTACTTAGGACTGGTCTGGGGCACAATGTCCGGATGACCAGCAGGAGGGGAGCACAGTGCACAGCGCTCCCCAAAGTAACTTAAAAAAGAAAAAAAATGGAAAAAAATGTCTAACTGCTACTGCCAGTGCAACTTACACTTATGGTTATTCACTGATATAGAATTGTTTTCCTAGTTTGTGATTGATTTCTAGTAAGAAAAAGATTATTTGATTTGGAGTGTGCTTGTTTGTCTCTGCATGTACTTTGGAAATTGCAAGCTTCTTCCCTCAGCAATATACACAGTGTGTGACTGCATTTTGACTGCACAGTGATCATTACCTACACTTAGTGTGTTGCGTTCAGGGTACAACATCAGTGAAGATGATTCCATTCCCAAAGCCTTTTTTCTTTCTTTAACTGTGTGCTACGCAAGCGTCAAATCACTGTGCCCTGCAGTGCAGTGTGTGATGTCAGCAGTGTTGTCAAACACGTTACATTAGAAGTAAATCCACCAAGTAACAACATGTTTTTCAACAAAAACATAAGGCTCTGTGAAAAAACTACAATAACATGAATTAAAAAAAAAAAAACAGGGAGCAACAGCAGCAGTAGTGCCCCATCCACTACCACCAATCTTATGCAGAATAGGGGGATGTTGAGTATAGTGGCAGTCGATTAGAGAGGCAGGTATGACAGTGACAGTTGGACTCCTCATCAACCCTGGGAAGTGTCCCCCAGCACACTCTTGAATATTTTGTCGAATTTCATTCCAGTGTCATGTCAAAACAGGAGGCTTACAAAACCATCCATCTGTTTGGTCATATTTCTGGAGTGCTCCAACTAGTCAGCATGCCTTTCTTTCCATGATGTTACACTGGTAGCAGCCCATGGTGCCTGGATATGGTAGAGGTAGGGGAGAAGTTCCAATTCTCACTACAAACCAGTATAAAGCAATGCATGAGGATTGTTGGGCATTTGCACTGTAATGTCAGGGCCAGCCAACTCTTGAGGCAAGGACAAGAAAAAGGAGGACTACCCACATGCTCTCTATGACAGGGTGTCAGCACATGGTGGAATTCCACTTTAGACATGGTAAAAATTATTTTGTAACAGCAGAGGGCAATCCATAGTCTATCCTCCCAACTCCCATTGGTGTTGACTCCACACTTGGGTGTGCAGATTGGACAATAATAGGGTAGCCAGTGTCAGTTAATATTACATTGAACCATGTGACAGAAACTTTGAGCCACAGTAATACCAGTTCGGGATAGGTCATCCTCTTTTTCATCCACCTCATTAAAAAAAATAATACAAATATTAAAATACTCCTGCTGTTGCTTCCTTCCTAAAATTTTATGAATGTCATAATACTGCAATAAAATACACATATTTGTATTCAGCAATGTCTCACATGTAAAACAGCTTTTATGGTGTTTTGGAAAGTTACAGGGTCAAATATAGCATGTTCCATTTTTCTGTTTTTTTACATTGAAATTCGCCAGATTGGTTACGTTGCCTTTGAGACCATATGGTAGCACAGGAATGAGAATTTCCCCCATGATGGCAAACTTTTTGCAGTAGTAGACAACCCAAGGTATTGCAAATGGGGTATGTCCAGTCTTTTTTAGTAGCCACTTAGTCACAAAGACTGGTCAAAGTTTGCGTTAATATTTGTTTATGTGTTAAAAAAATGCAAAAAAACTAATTTGAATGCCAATTTTGCCCAGTGTTTGTAACTAAGTGGCTACTAAAAAAGACTGGACATACCCTGTTTGGGGTAGACATTCTTGGGTTGTCTACTTTTGCAATTGGTATGCCATCATGGGGGTAATTCTCATTAGATGGGTACCATAAGGTCTCAAAGGCAACATAACCAATCTGGCGAATCTGGCGAATTTCAAGGTGAAAAAACTAAAAAGCAAGCCTTATATTTGACTCAGTAACTTTTGACAACACCATAAAACATGTACATGAGTGCTACTGTTGTACTCAGGAGAATTCGCTGAAAACAAATATTAGTGTTTCAAATCGTCAGTGTAAGTGCTGTTTGTGTGTGAAAAAACTTCACTTTCACTGATGATATCATTGGTGTAATACATTTTACTGTTTTGAAACACTAATATTTGTGTTCAGTGAAGACTCCTGAGTAAAACAATACCCCCATGTACAGGTTTTATGGTGTCTTGGAAAGTTACAGGGTTAAATACAGTGCTAGCAAATTACTTTCCCTGGACTTTCTGCCTGGGTTATCAGGCAGGTCCCACAAATTGTAATTAATAAAATGACTTAATTATGTAAAAATATGATATAAATATATATGTAGAAAAAAAAATATATATATATATACATATGTGTATATATATATTTGTGTTCGGGGCATTCTCATTGTACATGAAATACGCTGGTGGAGAGAAAATAACATAACAAGGAAATAGTCGGTTGAGGAGTGCCGAAACCGATGTATGCTGTAGGCCGGTAAATAAAGTGGGCCCACATAAAGGAAAGTATAGCTAATGGGAGTGGAGGGTGGGGCTGTTCGTCTACACCAACGAAGGTAAGTAAGGGAAGGGGGGAGTCCCTTAAGTAGGTCTATAGCCCCTCCCACAACTTCAGGCCATGCCTTCCAATTTGTGTTCGGGGCATTCTCATTGTACATGAAATACGCTGGTGGAGAGAAAATAACATAACAAGGAAATAGTCGGTTGAGGTGTGCCGAAACCGACGTATGCTGTAGACCGGTAAATATATTGGGCAAAAAGATAAATCAAAGATAACATTTAATCGGAAAACATAATTAATCTTTACATATTTAAATAGACATTTTAATGAAAGCCCTCCTAATCTCTTGGACTGGGTTAGGAATGTAAGTGGTGTAAGCCGAAGACTTCCAGCGACCTAGAGTCTTAATTACGTGTGTTGGGATGTCTTGGCTAGATGCCGTGGAGGCCGCTCCAATTCTGAAGGAGTGCCCCGAGTAGTTGCTAGGGTTGAGACCAAGTCGGGTGATAAGCATACGGACATACAGCATAAATTTTGCTGTGGTTAGAATTGCGTCGTGTAGCTTTAGTAGTGGTTTCGTGGTGCGTGTTGGCATTGTAGCTAGGAAAGCGTCTAGTACTCGTACCGACACCACTTGTTCCCTGTGGGGTAGTAAGTTATGTGCACAGGCTCCCCCATCTGACTTGTTTTGGTTTTAGGTAGGGTCAGAACGTAGTGTTTCCTGAGGTAGGAGGTGAGGAGGCACCCTTGGCTATGGTGCTGGCCACTAATGGTGAATTCTCTTGGTCTAAGAAACCCATAGAATGCTAGATAAATAGCCGTTTTAATGACAGCATTCGTATGGGGTTCAAATGGAGCCTGGTCGAGAAGGTCGGACAAGGATTTGAACAGTTTAATGTCAATGGCAAGTCTCTTGGGAGTTGCAGGGCCGTCTGCTTTGGCTATGCCTTTCAGTAGTGTTCGGATGGGGTAAGAAGTTATGGTTTGTGGTAAGGGAAGGAGCAATACATATGGTGTTGTATGCCCGTGAGGTATAGCTTAATAGTATTATGTGAAAACTTAAATTTAAGGTGGCAAAAAGATTCAAAAGCTATCAGTGAAGAAACCTCGAACCAGTCAGCTAGGTGATGGTCAGACATGAATTGTTTGTACAAGTGAAAAGCTCTGTGATACGCGTGTTGGGTGCTGGTGGATAAGGCTAACTTGGTAAGAGCATTACTGTGCTGAAGTAATTTGTCTACTCCATGACAAGTTCTTGGAAAGTTGGCACTGGGGTTGCTACACGAGCTGCCGAGGGTAGGGACAGTTTGAAAGCCTGAAATTGAAAGCGAGAGAGTTGGTCAGCTGCCGTGTTGTAGATGCCAGGAACGTGAGAGCATACAATGTGGAACTGATGGGTAGCTGCCAGCCATGTCAGTTTCCTAAGGAAACTCATAATCGTCAAGGAGGAAGAGCGACCCTTGTTGATAATGTGGCATATTGCCAGGTTGTCGGAGAAGCAGCGTACGGACTGACCTTTCCGCAACCTACACCAAGTGACGGCTGCAGCAACTATAGGGTATATTTCAAATAGGGCTGAGTTAGTGTGAAAACCCTCAATGCCCTGTGTTTCTGCCGGCCAGGTCCCCCAGAGCCATTCTGTGCCGAAGATGGCCGCATATCCTGCTGATGACGCTGCGTCTGTCCAAATGGCCGGTGACTGTGAATCAAACTGCGGGAGGAACATGCTCCTCCCATTCCATTCCGAGAGGAATTTGTGCCACATCTGGAGGTCAGCGGTCACAGGACAGTCTAAGGATATGCGGACATGGTCGTTGGTAAAAGTGGGGAACAGGGCGAGGAGCCTAGAAATGAAAGCCCTACCCTGGGGGATTATGCGCATGGAGAAATTTAGTGAACCCAGAAGTGATTGTAGTTCTTTACCATTGCAGGACCCCCTGTGCATGTAGTGGCTAATATCGTGTAGGATGTGAACTACCTTACCTCTAGGGAGGCTGGCCATCATAGTTGATGAATGCAGCAGGATACCCAGAAAGTTAATCAATGTATCTGGACCTTTGGTTTTAGTGGGTAACACGGGAACACCAAGGGATGTGAATAGTTTGGTTGCTTTGTCTAGGCTACGTGGGGGGGTGGAATTGGATTCGATGAAAAGAAAATCATCTAAGTAGTGTATCACATTTGGGCACCTGCAGGTATTGAGGAGAAGCCAACACAAAACTTCTGCAAACGTGTCAAAAATCTTGGGACTACTTTTGGCACCGAAAGTGAGCTTTGTAAAAAAGTAGTAGGAGTCTTGCCACTTAACCCGATGCAGGTGCCACAGAGAGGGGTGTATAGGAAATAATTTAAAAGCATTCACAATATCCGTCTTGCTGAGCCAAGCCCCCAACCCTGCAGATCTGATAGCTGCAGTAGCATCGTCAATAGTAGAGTATTGTAGGAAAAATTCCTCAGATAGAATCAATGAGTTTAGGCTGGGGATGGCAGAGGAGTGGGGTGCGGATAAGTCAATGATAAGTCTTAATTACTCAGAATTTTTGCTGGAAACCAGCCCGATAGGGTTAGTTCTCCAGCTGGAAAAGGGGGGGTTAACAAAAGGCCCAATGACAAATCCTTGATCCACTTCCAGTTGTAACAGTGTGGTGACAGCCGTAGGGTGGTTAGTGGCAGACTGTAAATTGTGACACTCTAATACCCCAGTTGGCATGTAAATGATCCCTGTGTGAAAACCCTGGGTGAGACCCGTACATAAAAAATCAACAAGGTGTTTAGAGGGGTGAGTAGATAGCATACATGCAAGTAAAGGAACGTTTACCGGAGACAAATAAGGTTTCTGGTACATTTTATTAGGGCACATGGATTTCGTATGTGTAATAAGCGGCAGGCGCTGTAGCCGCAGGAGCCTTCATTGAAATTATTGCAAATCTGAGATTTGCCTAGATACACACCACTGGACGACCCAGTTTGTCTCTGGTCTGTTTCTCAGACTTAGCGGGATGATGCAGTGATGGGCAGGGAGCGCTGTCTGGACAGAGCAGACAGAAATTAGCTGCATGAGCGGGAGATGTACATATGGCACAAGCTGGGGTCCTAAGACCTGCGAAATGTCTGATGAATAGCTCATTGTCCAGTTGGCTCCAATCCATCTGGATGCCGTACTGAGACAATGTGGCAGACACTTTTGCTGAAAAGGACTTGTGGTAATCATAAAAAGTATAGCCACCATACTTATTACCGAGGTCCACCAGCTTGTGCATATATAGATCGAGTTCCTCCCTTCTATTGGGATGAGCCGTGCATAGAATATCTCTAAAAATACCGAAAGCCAGCACAAAATCAGGAATGGCAAGTTTCTTACTGAGTCTGGGGTCTCTGGCTTTAAAAACCACCGAGATGTCCCCATAGTCATAAGACCGGTTTTCCACGATATCCTGGGAGGCAATGAGCAGTGAGACTAAGTTAACGTCCTTGCATTCCAGGATGTCCTTTTTAAGATTTGCCGGCACCATGTGTGCAGGGTTAATAACGTGGGCGGCTGCTTTTGTGGCTATAGCATTACCCGTTATTGCTGTGGGTATGGCGGGGATTAATTCAGACAGAGGTCCTGGAGGTTGTACGGGGAAGCTACGGGCTTCCAGCCTCTCCAGGCTGTCGTTGACCTTCTCCATAGAAGAGACTAGGGAGGCAACCATAGCATGGAGAGTCGGATCTTGGGAGTTGCTTGTGCCTTCCCCTGCATCTGTATTAATGGTATTGGTTCTTAGCAACTTGAACAGTTCTGCTTTCCTGGCAGTAGCTGGGAAAGGAATGCTGCGTTTGCGTAATTCTGCAGTGATGCGGGGGAAAGTCCATGATCTGATGGACGAGGGGCTTCCCGTGTCCCCTTTGCGGGTCGGAGTAAGTGACCTAGCAGGGGTGCTAGGGATTGACATATCCTCACCATCATCTGGTAGTAGGGACATACTGAAAAATATAACAGATATGTATGGTAATCAGGGTTGGGAGTTGACGGGTGGCTAGCTAGTGCCAGATGGCGAAAGATTATTCTAGGTTTGTGACAGGTGAGGCCCTGCTAGTGCCAAGTGGCTAGAGAGGCTCTATCTATTAGTTGGCGCGAGGGGTGGGGTAGCCTATCCGTTGATGGGTCGTTGGCCTCTCCATGCGTGTGGGGGGGGGCATTTGGTGGTGACTGGTGTCGCCCTGTCTATATAATTTGCGAGGCGGCTAACTATGATTTGGCCCAAGGGGTGTATAGTACCTCGAAGTGGAGGATGGGAGTTGGCCTTGCAGACCGCTAGGATTAAGGGGCAGGGAAATAACTAGTATGGCCGTGCTGAAAAAGAAAACATGCAAATCAACATACCTGCAGAAAATTGAGCACTGGTTCTGTGTAAGAGAATTCAGGTGTCTTTAGGTAGGGGGGGTTAGTTTAGGCGACCCATCCGAGGGTATTCAGGTTCCAGGGGGTATGAGAATTTAGATAATGTACTCTAATGTGGAACATATACAAAAATATGAATAAATTGACATAGTAAGAGTTCTGGGGGGGATTGTCCCCATAACGTACACAATGCCATCGGTAGACTAAGCACTTTAACTGTAACTGTGGTATATTATCATAAAACTTAACGTTACTACTATACATGCCGATATCTAATAACATATGTAAACAGCCATAAATAAACATATATAATGTATTATATTCCCAAGCATATCATATATGTATAACCAGCGTACCTAATTTAACCAGTGTCCTAATTAGCAGAATATGAATAAATAACAGCAAGATATGGAAGTGTAAGGTATTTGAGAGGGGAGTGTATGTTATAATGTAAGGTAGCAAACTGGCTGAACTAAGGGTCAGCCAGTGACGAAACATACCATTGCCCCCCCTTTTGAAAAATTTGAAAGATAGGTAGACCGGGGTTTTAACCCTGAAGCCTCCTATAAATGCCCCCCTTTGTGTTGCCAGTGGGAAACAGGGCCCTTACGATGTAGGTTGAGGCCTGTTTGTCCGTCCCCCCATTTTAACCATCATAAATAACCCCCTTAATACTGGGTTTCGCCGGCGGCCGGGAACAGGGACTCCTAGCAGTAATGGAGTCTCTGTCCTGCACCCGGGCCAGCTGCTATCCCCAGAAAGAGCCCTGCTTACCGCCCCAAAAACGGTCCATTGGGGGGAGAGGCCGGTCGGGCTGGTGGCCGGCGAGTGTCCGGTTCTGGGCCGGTGATGCCGGGTTGAAGCCTGCAGTTTGGGCAGGGTTTGGAAAGCCGGAGAAATGGTGGGCCTGTGGAGCCGACAGAAGTCCGCGTGTGACGTCAGAGGAGTGCGCCGCGTCTCGCCGGAAGTGACGTCACGAACCAGGAAGTCGGGAACAACGGAAGCTGGCGAGTGTCAGCCTGCTGTTCGTCTAGACCAACGAAGGTAAGTAAGGGAAGGGGGGAGTCCCTTAAGTAGGTCTATAGCCCCTACAACTTCAGGCCATGCCTTCCAATATATATATATATATATATATATATATATATATATAATTATTTTAAATTATTTGTATTTATATGTACATGTACATATAGTGATATATACATATATATTTATGTATATAGATATATATATATTATTTTGTTCTAAGTGTATTTTGATATCAACACACAACGAAATTACACACATATATATATATATATATATATTTTTTAACGTATTTATATATTTATTTTACATTATATACATATAGAAATATAATTATATATATATATATATATATTGAATTAATATAATTTTACGTGTATTTTGATATTATTATATAATATCTTTATATATATTAATATATATATAAATATTAAAATACACTTAGTGTATGTGTATGTATGTGTAAGTGTGTATGTGTATGATCTAAGTATATATTGTTTTATTTTACACTGTTAACACATATTTTTTATGTATTTATATATTTATTTTACATTGTATATATATATATAAAAATATAATTATATATATTGAATTAATATCATTCTATGTGTATTTTGATATTATATATATATATAATTATAATTATATATATATATATATTAATATTAAAATACACTTAGACAGTGTATGTGTAAGTGTGTGTATATATATATATATATATATATATACTTAGATCATATAAATAATATAAATATATATGATCTAAGTATATATTGTTTTATTTTACACTGCTAACTTTATTTCATTTTATTTCAGGCAGCAGGAGGACTACCTGTCATTCCAGGCACTCTCCCTGCTGGCACTGCTATGGACGGCTATTCCGTCCATGTGATCGTAAGGTCCTCGCAAGGACCTTCCGCTCACATGGCCCAGGAGGGCTGGATCAGACACAGGGGGACTCCCTGGGATGTCAGGTAAGTCCACCCATCGTGATCGCAAGCGTGGGATCGCCGGCAAGCAGGTAAGTCCCCTGGACGGCGTGGACACGCTATGCCGCCTGCCGGCGTTTAGATCCATAGCATGTCTAGAGTAGACATTGTAAATGCTAAGTTGTTAACACCATTTTTGGTTAATAAATTCCTAATTTTGTTAGTGAGATGTAGTGGTTTTGCCGGCTGTGACCACAGACACAATTAGGAGAAGTTAATAAGGCTCTGTGTTTTTCCCACACTTAAGTATGGTTACTAATGCTACAGACTGGATGTGTAGGAAACCTTAGTTTTGTCAAGGTGGAAGTGATGAGTGTGTGGACAATTGCCCACTAACTCTTTCCTTTTTGGGTAAACCCCCTACTTTCAACTTGAAACGAATCCTGCCTACTCTTATTCATTAATACAAGATACCGAAGGCAAAATAATGTAATCATTCTATCACTTCATATTTTTTTTAATCTAGATATATTAATCTAATTTTGGCAACTCAGAATTGCAAAAATGGCTGCTATTGCATAGCCTTTAGACCAGACAATCTTTGTATGTCAGCACAGTCTTGGCAGCATTTTTTCCTGCTTTTGGCTGTCTAAATGGCTTTCCCAAATCTTTTTTCTAGTTTTTTTTGGAATTTGTAAATAGCGACATGAACAACATTTTGCCCACCCATGTTTTTTTCTGCTAAGTGTTTCAGAAGAATCAAATTTTAATTAAAAAATAGACGGTTACTTAATGTCGCAAATAAACACAAATAACTAATTATATATTATTGTTGTGTAATATTATGGTGAGTGCAATTTGTGCAGCATAGCCATTTCATGGCATTTGACGCTTATTAAAATCTACTTTAATAACATATAACTGGATATATAAAAATGAAACCCACTATTTTACCTTCAAAATAGCATGGGTTTTATTTCACATGAACAGACCTTAAGTATGTGATTACTCCAGAATTATGTGGGTAAGTTTTTCTCTTTTGTTCTCACTCCCACTGTTGCTGACCCTGTTATCAATGAGAACCATTAAAGAGTTTGAAAATATCTCATGAGGTGTCCATTTTAATAAACTGCTCACAGCAGTCACCTGTCACTGGTATGTCTGTTAAGGAGTAAGAATGAAAATTTATCTTGGTAGGACAATATGTAACACTACTTTCCACAAGGGTCTAGACTAATTTAACACTGCAGTTTACCAAATTAACAAGGCTGGTCTTCAAACCTTTTGACACAAAGCCATTCTGTTCTTTTATTTTAAGGCCATTCTTTCTGTTCTCTCTTTCAGTAAACACTGTGTAATCCTCCTGGAGCCTGTGTTACCAAGATATTCCATTTTCTCCAGAATCACTGACTTAGATTTCATTTTTCATATTGTGGAATGTCTTTACTTCAATCAATGCTGCCGTTCTCTCATACACCCACATACAATTTTAGATGTCCTTCTTTTAAGACAAAAGATGTGATGGCTGCTTACAATGCGTGCCTTTTGTCAGTGAAGTACATGTCGTATTGTAGTCGATATAATAAATACTTAGCTATCTGCTGTAGATATTACTCTTAATAATGCAGCAATTTTAAAACTGTAATATACAGCTATTGGTTTGAAAATATGTTTAATCTAATTTAAACAGCAAAATATATGGCTATTAAATAAAGCATTGCAGTGATATTTATAAGCTTGATGCTCTGCTCATATAATTAGTCTTATTTCACCAATCTGAATTATATAACGCCATTTTATAGCACACAATATGAGTCTGTATGAGATATATATGTATTTGCCAAGTGGAACGTCATTAATAATTCTGCATGTGGTATATTATACTGCAGAGCACTTTTAGAGTGAAGGTTATACTCCATAAGCCCTTGTTATTAATCTAGTTGTTCAAGACTAAAATTTACTCAATAATAATGTACGATAAGAGGCAAAATAGAATCTAGAGCCTACATTGATCATATTTGTTTTCCCTAGCTTAAATAAAATTCATTGTAGATTTACCCATTGGAAAACAAACATACTAGCTTTCCTGTTTCCATAGAGGACAACTGTGCAGAGATCTAAAACGCATATAAGGAAGTCCACCATGATGAGACAAAGTGTTCTAGGCTGAGCAAAGAAATCAGTACTGCATTAGGGTTCTTTAGTTCCCTTGTATTTAGCATTTTGGGTTCACTACATTCTTGCTGTTTATTGATTGTTTTATTCATTTCTTTCAATTTATTTAGCTAAAAATGTTTAAAAATAAAAATACCAATGTCCTATTTTTTCTTTACAATTTTTTTTACTAATTGACATTTAAATGTATTGCAAGCTGTGTGTTAGATATCAAATAAACTGTAAATGTGTTGAAATCAACTGGGAGAAAATGTAATATAACTTATTATGAACAATTTGAGAACACCATAAGATAACTATGTTGTAATCATTTTAATATGCTTGTAGGAACCTAAATCAACTTTATATAGAGAGAAATAACAGATGAAAAAAAAACCACTGATAGTTCCAGATGATGGTTGCTACCATCTTTTTCCCAATATAAAAGAAAATCCTGTTGCATAAAGTGGAAATGCTGTTTGCTATTAGAAATGGTTCCACATACATCACATTTCCTTCTAACTTATAACAGTCATATTTAATTTCATATAAAAGGAGTTCACCATGTTCTCAAATATAATGTATTTCTGTGTACACAAACGTATGTTATAGTACATCCACGATATTCAAATAAAGAAAAACACATTTTGATATTAGTCAATGCTCAGGTTACCCCATTCAGTTATATGTATTATATTTTACATTGATATATTGCCAAATTTACATCAAGCTCCTCTTTGGACTTCTAATTTCTTTTTTTATATATATATATAAAAAAAAAATCGAATTCCTTCTATTAGTGACTGACAACCATATGAATAAAATTAAGTTGTGACATGTTATTGTTACATTTACACAAGGTGCAAATAACCTAGTCTGAATAATCACAGCCTGTGTCCTGTTAAATCATTTTTATCCTCCTTATACCAGAACCCTTTGATGTGGTAATAATGATTCCCTGGATGTTTGATGAAAAAAAAAAATCAAACTAGGAGAAACGGATATTAAATAAGTAATGCAATGTCTGTCAATTCTTTAAAATCAAGACCTGATTAACTGCTAATCATATTGTCATTTTGTCACTCAATGTAATGAATGTGAGAAGAGCAACAGCCTATATTTTATAGAGGCTTATTAACAGTTTTAAATGGAAACAGTTGTGGAATTAAATTAATGAGTTGTGCATAGCTCCAATGATGGCTGGGAAAGCTTATAACTTCACTTTATTCTTCTTGGTGAAACACTTACAATTAATTAGCTATATTTCTCTCAAGCCCCTTCATTTGCTAGTTTTTCTAATTAGTTATTTTCATTGCCTACTGTACAACCTCTTTAATTATATTTTTTTCTATATGATGCATAGTATGTGATGATCATATTAGGGACTGATTTCACCAGATGCTATTAATTCTTTTCAAAGGGGAGAGGATGAAGGTGACCAAAGACTGATTAATATCTATTTATTTATATTTAGCCCCTTCCCCCACCCTTCATACACTGGGTTACATACCTATGTATTCTGGAAACCAGACAATTTTTTATTTTTTTTATTGCTTGATTTATATTATAGAAAATGTTTGACTCTGTGCAGTTATAAGTAAAAAGTTCCAAAAAGGTGGATGTTGGTTTTTTTTGGACTGCAGAATTATAATATTTTGAGGTAAGATATTTTATTTGAAACAGTAGAAATTCAACTGGTTAGATCAATGTAAAATGCAAGGAATGTCCACATTTTAAAGCTTGCAATGTTTCTTGTATCAATTAGAGATGCTTTGTAGGACAACCTTATAATAAACCAATTTTCCTTTTATTATTTACCTTTGTTTCTATGAAGACAAAACACATGATTGGGAACATGACAAAGTCGAGGGGAAGGATGCAGAAAATACAGCATTTATTTGTTAAAAAGGTCACACACTATGACAGATCTTGGCTCTTAATATTAGTATTCCCCATAAGGTAAACCCTAGGCAGTTGTTTTGAATCAATTGTCATAGGAATGCTTGGTATTATGGTATTATGACATACTCTCTGTATGTCATATGTTATATTCCTCTGTTATGAATCCAACATAAACCTTTAATATAATTATCTTTGACAAGTTCTTGGTACACAGGAGCAATAAAGCCTAGTTTTGTTTAAGTATGTTCAGTACCTTAATATTCCCTTTTTTAATGTTTGTTCTTTGTTGTAACCTTTAACTCAAATGGATTTTTGGAGGATTTTACCGGTAGATTGACAAAGTGTACCTATGTTTTTATAGATATTTTCAATTGTATTACATTCTGAGATGGTACTGGAGCATTTTAGCACATTCAGGTTCTAGTTTTGAAGGCACTCCATTATAGCATGTGCTGTATGTTAATGATCCTTATATGCAGTGGTGTATCCTGGTTTTGTGCTGCCCTAGGCAGGACAAAACTCAGGCACACCCCGCGCTACCCCCACCCACGCAACCGCCACCCAACCCTTCCCCCCTGCTCCCCCTTCTAAATACACACACACACACATTCACTGACAGATACGCATTCACTAGCTAACTCACTCACTAACAGACACACACACACACTCACTGGCAAACACACACTCACTAACAGGCAAACACTAACAGGCAAACACACACACACTAACAGGCAAACACACACACACTAACAGGCAAACACACACACTAACAGGCAAACACACACACTAACAGACACACACACTCACTAACAGACACACACACACACTCACTAACAGACACACACACACTCACTGGCAAACACACACACTAACAGGCAAACACACACACACACTAACAGACACACACACACTAACACTAACATCCACACACACACACACACTAACATCCACACACACACACACTAACATCCACACACACACTAACATCCACACACACACACACACACACATCCACACACACACACACTAACATCCACACACACACACACATCCACACACACACACTAACATCCACACACACACACTAACATCCACACACACACACTAACATGTGTTTTTTAATGTTTTTATTTAACCCCCCCAGCCTCCTTACTTTTGCTGGGGGGGTTCTTCCTCTCCCTGGGGTCCTGGGGTCCAGTGGCTGCAGGGCGGGCGGCCGGCCGGCGAGGGAGCTCTTCCCCTGAGCGCTCTGCTCAGCTCCCTCGCGCGCCGCCATCAGAGTGAGGCCGGGAGCTGGAATATGACGTCATCAACCCGGCTCCCAGCCTCACTCTGCTGGCGGCGCGCGAGGGAGCTGAGCAGAGCGCTCAGGGGAAGAGCTCCCTCTCCGCCCGCCCAGCGCTGCCCGCTCAGCATGTCTGTTAGCCGCGAGGCTAACAAGGCATTTGCCCTGGGCATTTGGGGGCGGCTTTTTTGCCGACCCCTGAAAAATGCCGCCCAAGGCAAATGCCTTGTTTGCCTCGCGGCTAATACGCCCCTGCTTATATGGCTGGTAGGTGATCCTTTTCCCAGTCTTGGGTTGTAATAGAGCATATTTAGAAGTTCTGTAGCAACTGAGTAATTTCTATGCAGCCAACCAATGTTGACTGTTTTCATTTGATTAACAGGACACTCCAGACCCCTAAAGCACTTTAGCTTGCTGAAAAGCATTATGTGAAGAGTGTGTCCCTTTTTCATTTTGCAAGAGAGCGGAGAATTCAATAGAAATTGGCACCTTTATAAATTAAATGGACACTGTAGGCACCCAGACCTTTTCAGCTCATTGAGAAACTGCAATAATTACCTTGCAGGGATCACTCCTCCTCTAGTGGCTGTCTACAACACAGCCACTAGATGGACTTCCAGATTTGAAATGGACCTTTGGTCCATAATCTGATGCTGAACGTCCTCACGCTATGAATCCTAGTGCGAGCACGGCCATTGCATGGGCGGAGCCTGACCCAGCGCTGAGGGACATCAGTGCTGGATTCAGGTAAGTGCCCCCCCTCTTTCAGCCATGCAGGAGGGGGGGCACGAGGGAGAAGAGCACTGTAGGTTTCTACAGTGCCGTGAAAATGGGTTTGTTTTCCTGGCATTCTAGAATCCCTTTAACCTTGTTACACCCCCCTTTCGGTCAATCAGACAACCGGTCCTTTTACTTCCTGGATCAAGAGGCAGCATTTGCCTAGTAAAGACTTTGCTTTGTAAAGACTTCTCATTGAGCTGCATTGGGAAGTCTGTGATTGGACAACCACAGAAATTCTGGGCAGGGTTAGAAGAGGAGGGCTTGCAAAGGCAGCAGGCAAGAGATCTGCAGGTTTTGCAAGCTGTTTTTAGATGTATCCCCAATGAAAAATTTAATAAATAAATGCATGCACATTTTCATTTGGGCTATATCCACTAAACAGTGTTTTTTTTATTTATTTGCATTTGGGCTGTTGAGGGCCCCTTTAACTTTAATAAACAATTAATACATTTTTCCACCTTCCATATATCCACCATCAAAGAGTTAGATATTATAAATAAATCAAATGTTATGCTAAGTAAAGCTTAATAAAGTACACTTTACATTTGTAGAAATGCAAGTGGGGTGATCACTCATGTGAGGCCCTGCATCTTCTACTATTGATTCTGCCATGAGGGGAGCTTATACAATGTGATAATTCCAGGTGTAGAGCAGAATAAATATGATGTTGAGCACCAGGAGCTCTATTTTCAATAACACTTTGTTGACAATAGAATGTATGGTGCTCACAATATAACAGATATGTTACAGAATTAGGTGGCATTACAAATAACACAAGCCATACACATGCACTCATTGAAGGAATGCTATTTGAATAAGATGACATTATGTACATTCTCAAGAACCAACTAGAGCCATTATATTCAGAGCTTGCCAGGGCAGACATTATTAACTCCCCAGGGGGTTTTACCTAGATCCACACAGCTGCTGCACTCCCTCATTTCTAAAAGCACACCCCTAACCTAAGCCGCACTAGCAGATAATCTCTGACCTCATATGTCAGTTTTATTGGGAAGTAAACACGATCTGGAAGGCCTTTGTTTATCAGTTGCTATGTGTAAAATGATTGCTGCCTCATTCTAATATCAACTAAACTACTGAGTAATTTGGTATATCTTTCAACGTATTTATATGGCATTTGACCATATGATATCACACCAGCAAAACAACATATTCAAGCATTCTCTGACAACCTATAACATTGATAAACATACTAAACCCTGGGAATAATTTAAACATAGTGTATAGTGCAGCATTTCATACAGATTTTAACCTCTTTGCTGCTGGAGATGTAACTCCACCCCTTACAGCATCATTGTGATGTAGCTAGCCAGACCAAAATAAGAGTTCCAGACTGGCTAAAGTCAATTTGTGCATATTTCTATGCACAGGATGTAATTCATGGGCTGAGAGTACTCAGTTCTCAGTTGTACCTCTGTACAAACCAAATGCCTTCCATATTGGAACAGACCAAGGCAAAATGAAAGTCATTGCAAAACTGTTTGGCCCATTACTGGGCAACTGGCCGAGGGTACTCACATCATAACCACTACAATATAATAAGCATAAGAGTAGATACCTTTCCTTTTAACTGAGATTTAATTAGCAAAATATATGAAAATAAATATATGTAATCCATGGATTATGTTTTCTGTACCAATTTCTATTATCTTCTCCTTTAATTTGTATTAAAGTAAGACCATTACCATTATGTAGGCCCTTGTATGTAATTTCCTTTTTATTTCCTTGCCCATTCTTTTAAACTATATGTTGTCATTATATATGACATACTATGTTACATACCTTGGAATAGTTAAAATTATTTTAATAAAATGAAAGCAGAAAAAAATTATAATAAGATATGTAAATAGTGAATAGTTTGTTTTGTCTATGCAGATCTGAGTTTTAAATAGCAATAATGGAAACTGTATCACCTGTGAGAGCTTATATAACGTAAACCCTTTTATTGACATCACTTCCATTCTCTGCATGTCAGCTGATGTACAACTTTATGAACATACATGCAAACTAACACCTATTCACCCGTGTGTGGTGGGAATAACAAACAGCGTAGCTTTGGATACACAGCTTCCCTTAAGTTACCTCCGAGTATAGTAACCAATAACAGAATATACACAAAATACAAGATATAGGGATCCAGCTGGTATTACTAAAATAAATAAAACAAAACATAGTATAATATTGTTATAGCCTCTGACGCTTAATTTTTGTACTCACAAATTTAATGTGATAATAAAGCCTTCAAGTTGCCTCCCCTGTTGTGACGGTTATAGACCACATCTGGTGGTGATCCCAATCTGGAAGCCAGAAACTTCAGAAACTCCAAGTTGATGTTGAAGTACAAAGTAATTTATTAGTATATATTAAAATAAATAAATTTGAAAACAACAAGAACAGTCCTACGCGTTTTGACCTTCGTGGAGGACTTCCTCAGGGACCACTATTAAAAATTAATACAATAAAACAGAAAATGCCCAGTAAAGCCTAATACCTCCCTCCCAAGGTTCCCTTCAAATATGATTAGTCCCAGCAGTTCATTGGTGGTATAATGGGCGTTGTTCCATGCTTCCATTTGATTGGGTGTCTAATGGGTCTCCCAGCCTATTCTTTCAGCTGCCGGTAATCTGTTTGCGGTGAAACGAGCTTGTTGTCATGATGATGCACTTCTGTACGTTCCATCTCTGATTCGATCCAAAATGACCATGCATTCTACTGCGGCCAGATACCAAGTTTAAGCGATCGCCCTCTGGTGTTATATATATAAAGCTTTTCCTTTTCATAAAAAACTAGAGAAACTGAAAAAAGGGGGAACTTCAAAAATAATGCAGAAAACAAACCTAATCTATATGCACATTAAGTCCTTTGGGGGTGAGGGTTTGTAATCTGTGAATCCAATATGTTTCACGTTGTGCCAGTTTTGTTTAAGCCTATCACCCCCTCTCCAATGTGGTGAGATTCTTTCAGTGCTCACACAAATAATGTCCTTCATTTGAAAGACTGGACAGGAATTGTAATGGACCAGAATAGAAGGTGATATCAGTCTGTTCTTAGTGTTATTAATATGTTCCATTGCTCTTACTTTTAAGGCTCTTTTTGTGCGGCCCACATATTGCTTGCCACATGGACACTGCAATAAATTGTGGCAACCAATGCCAGCCTCAATGTTCAGGTCAACAGATGAAACAGAAGGATAGGCTGGGAGACCAATTAGACACCCAATCAAATGGAAGCTTGGAACAATGCCCACTATACCACCAATGAACTGCTGGGACTAACCAACCTTCGGAAGGAGGTATTAGACTTTACTAGGCGTTTTCTATTTTATTGTATTCATTTTTAATATTGGTCCCTGAGGAAACGCATGGGGCCATTCTTGTTGTTTTTTAATTTATTTGTTTTAATATATACTAACAAATTACTTTAAAGTTCAACATCAACTTGAAGTTCCTGAAGTTTCTGACTTCCAGACTGGGATCACCACCAGGAGTAAACTATACCCCCCATAACAACAGGGGAGTCAACTTGAAGGCTTTTTCATCACATCAAATTTGTGAGTGCAACTATTAAGTGTTTGCTATTAGACGCTATAACAATATTATACTATGTTTTGTTTTATTTATTTATTTTAGTGATACAAGCTGGATTCCAATATCTTGTATTTTGTGTACAACTCTATGAATATCTTGGTGTTTTCCCTGGTGTGCTATAAAGCCATGCAAGGATCACTGGCTCTGTTTGTGCACAGACAGAGACCCACTTTAAATTACTCTGTTGCTGTTTATATGCATTATGGTCAGCCATGAATCTGCAGCAGAACTACCATCAGTGCAGCTGGAGGATCTGCTCCAGGGCCCACATGCTGAGGGGTCTCTTCAGTGGCCAGTGCACTTAGGGCTACCCAATTGGCATGTGCATTAGGACTCCAGTTGTGCGTTGCAGTGCATTAACACAATGCAACATTTTAATTATGGCAGCGCTAGAAGGACGTGATAACCTGTCACTTCCTCTTATTTAACAGAGACCGAGATGCTCAGAAGGGAGAGGAAGAGAAGAAGGCAGAGAAGAGGGTGGAGAGACCTGAGAGAGCTGGCCAGCCTTTGACTCCCAACAGCCTCAGTCAGCAGACTGGGTCTCAGGGAAGCCACCTCCCTGCACTCAATTTGTAGGAAATTGGAAGCTGACTAAAAAGTGTAAATTTTGATCAGTGTGTGTCTGTATGTGTGTCAGTGTGTTTCTTTATGTCTGTATATATGTATGTGTGTTAGTGTGTGTTTATTTGTTTCTGTGTATATATGTGTCTGCATGTGTGTAAATGTGTAGTTCTGTGTGTCTATATATCTACATTTGTGTCAGTATTTGTATCTGTGTGTCCATGTATCTGCATGTGTGTCAGTGTTTGTATCTGCGTGAGTGTCAGTGTTTGTATCTGTGTCTGTGTATTTGCATGTATGTATCTTTGTGTCTGTATATCTGCATGCTTGTCAGTGTGTTTGAAGGTGTTTCTGTCTGTGTGTCTGTGTATCTGCATGTGTACCAGTGTGTGTATCTGTGTGTCTGTGTATCTGCATCTGTGTCAGTATTTGTATATGTGTGTCTGTGTATCTGCATGCATATCAGTGTGTATATGTGTGTCTGGATATTTGCATATGTGTCAGTGTGTGTATCTGTGTATCTGCATCTGTGTCGGTGTGTGTCCGTGTATCTGCATCTGTGTCAGTGTTTGTTTCTGTGATTTGTATCTGTGTGTCTGTCTATCTGTATGCGGATGTCTATATTTCTGCATGTGTGTCAGGGTTTGTATCTGTTTCTGTGTATTTGCATGTGTGTATCTGTGTGTCTGTATTTCTGCATGTGCATCAGTCTGTGTATCTGTGTGTTTGTATATCTACATGTGTGTTAGTGTGTCTGTCAGTGTTTCTGCCTGTTTGTCTGTGTATCTGTATAAGTATCAGTGTGTGTATCTGTGTGTTTGTGTATCTGCCTGCGTGTCTGTGTGTGTCTGCATGTGCGTCAGTATGTGTGTGTGTGGCAATGTATGTGTATATCTCAGCATTCAAACACCAACTCAACATAGAAATGCACCCGTGCATTCAAACATCAACACTACATATAAACACATTTCTATGTTCACACACACATACTCCAAACAAACACATGCTTACATTTAAACACAACCACTGCTCAGTGCTAAATACAACCCTGCAAGGATGGGCAAATGGTAGATCCCCAAAGCATTGTATTTAGCATTGTATGACAGATTGGGATCTACCTTTTGGCCATCCTTACTATAGGGGGGCACAACAAAATGTAATTCCTGCAGCAGCCCACCCACCTTCTGCCACTGCCATTAATTGTTTATATTTTAGTACTATTTAAAGCCAATGTCATGGACAATACAAAACAGCTCTGACTTGCTGTTGTTACTTTGATAAATATTTGATTGGTTAATGAATGCAGGTTCTAAAAGAACAAGACTAATGCTCTATTCATAATATATTCAAAGCATACTAATATTCTTCTATCAATCTATACCAACAGTATAGGTCTCTATAATACCCTGTCCTATTAAAACGGTGACTTTATTCTTATTTTAAAAATACTGTGTTATAATAGTAATCAATATTTTGCTAGTACAGGTTTCCTAATACTACATTTTAATGTATGTCACATTTTATATACATACATACATTAGCCAAATTCTAAAAATATTGTGTCCAATATGGTATGGCAATCTGTAAAAGAACAGGACAATATGAAAAACAGCAACACAGATGTACAACTTCACATTTCCCTTTAATTACATCATGTGTTTCTCCAAGGGAGGGCTCTATAAACCTGCTTCACGTACAAGTGATGGCACATATGACCTTTAAGTCACCAGAGAGGTATGATAGAAATGCCGTGTGTCATGTCTGACTTCTTAAAAGATTGCCGCATGTAATTTGGTGAGTGGAAATATGGTCACTGTGGAATGAAAAATGAAGAACCTAAATGCCCTTTATTTGTACCAGTGTTGTCTACCAGCTAGTTGGAGCTATTGTTTATAAATGTACAATGTCTTTAAAAACCAGACAGCCATTGTTTGTTCAATCCCAAGTTTGCCATGTCCTAATATTTTACTTTCCTGTGTTATAACTGGCCCCTTGATATCTTCTTTGAAGGTCTCTTTAGCAATAATCTTTAGACTAGTTCAATTCAAGTGCCTGTTTCTTTAGACACAAAATGTCTTAAAATTTTTCCAGCTTATTGCTAAATTGAATCACTCTGCTAATAACTTATTTTAATTCTGATTAAATTGCTACATGTTCATGACAAAATATTAATTGCAAGTTATTTGTAAGTGATATGCATCAAATAAGTCAACACTACTGCTACTCTTGTAGTGGTGACACAAAATATTTAGAAAAATAAAAAACATAAATCAAAAATGTTAACAGTAATTTATGAAATGAAATACTTTCAGTATTTTCAACAATATATGATATTGTTATGAATGTAAAAAAGGACATACTAGATAAGGCAATATTGCAAGAATGTAGCTGTTAATCGTCCTCTAAATGCCATGCAACAATCAGGGGCATTCAGTAAAATGAGAATTGCAGAGAATTTAAAGTGAATTTCAAATGGAAGGCCAAAGTAATTGAACTTAAAGCGTAGATGACTGGGAAAATTTTTCTGGATGAAGTATTTTGACCTTAAATTTGAAACTCACTTTGAATTCCGTGCAGTTAGTTGGTGAATAACCCTGTGTGTAATGTTTACATGCTTAAAGGTATGACATGTATTTTTCATTTAAGAAATTATCATTAAGAATTTTTTTTTATTTTTGTTTTCTCTTTTTTTATGAAATTTGAAGTATTCTCTGACCTCGTTAGGTATAACCCATAAGGTAAATGTACCACAAGTTCAGAAACCCTTATACATGCATCAAATATATTTTATTCCATTTGGACAGCTGCAAGTTTTGCTAAGAGGACTTGTAAAGAAATATTAACTGTCTTATAAATCAATGTATCTTGATTCATGTAAAATCAGTAGAACCATATTGCTTTTTCACATTGAAAAAATAAATTAATAAACTTGTGCAATGGTTTTTATGCCACACCATACCCACCCGTGGACTTCTAATTAATTTATATCCTATGTTTTTAAAGACAGTGGAATATTATGGCAATACAACCTGTTGTGAAATTACAGTCAAGTTCTCAAACAGCTAAAAAAATAAATACCGAAACCAACTCAGTAGTCTTGAATGGTCAACACACAAATTGAACGGCAGTGATCACCTTCGAAAGGTGACTGAAATAAATTATTTGTAGCAGCTGTACTAGCATTGTGCGGGTGACTGATTTTTAGTTAGCCTTATGGGATCTTATTTATGTCCATTGTTCTAATCCCATTCCAGCTTTCCTAGAAAGGTTGAAATGTTGTTTCCTGCCTATTCGAATCTCGTATTTAAATCCATAAACTTGTGATGACTTTGTGTCTTCTCGATATAGTTATATAGGGAGCATTACATCTTATGGACTACTTTGCATTAATAAAGCCAGTGAATGAGACGTCTTAAAGTACATTTGCATTAATCATCATCCCTGTTGTGTCTGTGTCCTCTGCGTGTCACATCACTTCATTAACTTCTAACTTCATTACAGACTAAGTTAAAAAAAAAAAAAACTTACTGAAAATGTACAGGCAGCTTTCAAATGTTTTGACCTTCATGCCTTATGATTTATTAAAGTAATATTGTATAGGATCATATCATATAAACATAACATATTTATCAAAAGTGTCTTCTCAGTGAAACTTGTGTTATGTCTAAAATACATTTTCTAGACATATTTAAGGCTTTGATTGCATCCTATATGAACCTAATTTCAGTTAGGAAGTTAACTAGATAAGATATTTTTTTTAAATTGTATTTGTATAATAATTGCATATTTTCTTTGTCTGCAATATTCTTTCTGCATAGTTTGATATTCTTGGTTTTAAAAGGATGTGAGGTGTTTAATTTGGGTGTGTAATTATATTAGCATGAAATGAACTACAGATTTAAGTGCACATTTTATTATCTGTTATAAGGCTGTTGCTAGTTTAATACTTTAGTAAAAATATTTCAAGAGATAAAGCCATGCAAAAGTATTTGAGATTGAAGAAGGTGCTTAGGTTTTCATCTTCAATTTAATCTCTTAGAAGGCATTATATTAAATAGGTATTTGGTCTGATGATTTATCTGGTAACAAGTAACACTTGTGTCTCCTGGAGCTTAATTCTCTCAGGGGATGAATTATGCCTAATGTAAGGGTCGGTGTAGAACAGGGGTGCCCAAAAGGTGGGTCCCCAGATGTTTGAAAACTATAGCTTCTGTGATGCTTTGCCATTCTGAAGGCATTAACAGTGTACAAGGCATCATGGGAGTTGTAGTTCTAAAACATCTGGAGATCTACCTTTTGGGCACCCCTGGTGTAGAATGTTAGATATTGAGGTGCAGCTGTAATGCAGACAGAAAGATGGGGATGGGGGATCCATATGGGAAGTTGGAGAATCATAGAAGAATAATATATTTGATAGACTGTGAAGCAGATGGGAAAAAAATAGGGAGATGGAGAAATACACAATAAATGATGAGTTGAACCGACTGGGAGATTTAGATAGACATTCATCAGGTGAATGGAGAGAAAGACCGGGGGAAACGGACTCTGCGATGAAGATAGATATTAACTGAGGGAGAAGGAGTAAAGGTCTGGCTGGGAAATGAAGATAGACACATGTTGCATTTGGGCCTTCTGACAATCTAAATTAGTACATAAAATACTGAAAAATCTCACATGATATTATGAGCCTTTGTAGGTGCCAATTTTGTAAAAGTAGTGACATGAGGTACAGCTGTAGGTACTTGTCCTTGCAATAAGATTATGGGTTTAGAGTTAAGAAGATGGTTAGGAGGTTTAATGAGAATCCCTTTTAAAAATAGTGTGGACTTTCATGACTTTCAGCTGTGCAAAACGGGAGGTATTCCCTTACTCTAAATTACCTCTAAATGTTCGTATTAGAGTCCGATCCATGGGATACTAACCTTGATCAATCTGTGATCACTCCAAATGAACAATTTAAAAACCTAGTTGACCGATATTCCACCGCCCCTGATTAACTAATTATGCTATTTATATATGTTCTCAGTTAAAATAGGACAGCCAACATTGTCCATTGGGCTTATATTTCACACAAACAGATAAGATATTAAACATATGCACAATATAAACAGTCAAACTAATAAACGACAATCATTTAAAGTACTGATAAATAGAATGATAAAATTATATAATATGATATATATAAAATAAAAAGTAAAGATATCACTATTATGGCATTTCAATATTATGGCATTTCCATAGTGGGTGACATGGCATTGCCATAAATATGAAGTTTAACTCAACCAATGTATATAAATAAAGTCCAAATCTCTCCTTTTACCAAAACTTAAGTTTTCTTACTAGACATGCTCCCCAATAACATAAACATGATCTCATGATCTTACATATTGTAGTTGCAAAAAAATAAAACAATAATTTAGCCAAACATTAAATGTCTCCAGAGACTCCTCTGACGGAACCAATTTCTGACTCTCTACAAACCACTTGTGACTGCGAAGAGATGTCCCACTGGATTTTATTCTCCTTGGGGAAATTTCCAGAAAGTATGGAAAACGTGGAACCAATGCCAGGCTCATCTTTAGTTTGCTGTGTCACCCCCTCCAGTGGGTACTTTCTCTGTTTCTCCCCTCCCATTATTCACCAATACCAGGCTCACCTTCAGTTAGCTGTTTCACTCCCTCCAGTGGGTACCCCATGATCCCTCTATTTCTCTCCTCTCATTCGTCACCACACTACACCAAATCCAGTCTAAGCCTAAACTTAGTTCCCTCACTGTATGTATATGGGGAATTGTTTAATCAATGCAGTAGCTATCATTGTTTGTTCTTATGTACTACAACAAATTCTCTATAAATATGATATATTGAAAGAAAAAAAATCCATAAATCCATTCTATATATTTAAAACGTGTTACAAAGCAAAATTGCATCTAAATGCAATTTCATGTAACTTACAAAGCAAACAAAGAAATGACAACATCAGCTTCAATACCTATTAGATATATTTTATGATATGCTTTATCATAATAATGATATAAATGTGTGGCATACTTTAAGAGGATTTCATAATAAGGAAGACAAGGCGGGAAAGATAAAAATGTCTTAAGATTTGTATAAAACCCAAAACCTTAATGTCTACATTTAACCAGAAAATCCTACAGGTTTTACATTTATGAATCCAGTAAGCTTCTCTTTGATATATTTTCTGAATAATACCCCACCCAATCTTGCTCAAAGAGGAAAAATATATGAATAAATGTTTACAATGAGTTCAAGGATGGTGAGGGATACCGTGTTTCTGGCTTCTCTTTTAATTAAGCTTTACATGTTCCAAAATGCATGTGCCATATGTCCCCCATATTGAGACCATGTTTAAATTGTAAAAGATAGGTTCTAAAACCTTTGTTAAAAAAAAAAAAGACATGTAACATTTGTCACATCTATATGAGCAAATAGTATTGCCAGCAGGGGGGCTGCCTGTAATGACAGGTGGTCCCCCTGCTGGCTAAAAATAAAATCAAATAAATTAAAAAGTGTAAAAAAAATAATAATATATACTTAGATCATATATATATATTATATATATATGATCTAAGTATATATACACATATACATACACACATGTACACTGTATAGGTGTAATTTACTATTAATATATATAATTATATATATATATATATATATATATATATATATATATTAATATCAAATTACACATAGACTGATACTGATTAAATATATATATAATTATTGTTATATATATATATATATATTTATATATAATATAAAAAAATTCAATATGTAAATACGTTAAAAAATAAAATTACAAAATAATTAAAAAATAATTAAAAAATATATAGATGTGTGTTATTTCGTTCTAACTGTATTGTGATATTAATATATATATATTTATATCAAAATACACGTAGAACGAAATAATATATATATATCTATATACATAAATATATACGTATATATCACTATATATATATATACCTATATATAAATAAAAATATTTTTAAAAAATTATATATATATATATATATATATATACGTATATATTCACATACATATATAAATATATACATATATTAATTCTACATATATATATTTATGTAATATTTTTACATAATTGGGTATCTTAATTAATTACAATTAGCGGGACCTGCCTGACAACCCATGCCGAAAGTAAAGGGAATTTAATTTGCTAGCACTATATTTAACCCTATAACTTTCCAAGACACCATAAAACCTGTACATGCGGGTTACTGTTCTACTCGGGGGATTTTGCTGAACACAAATATTAGTGTTTCAAAACAGTAAAGTGTATTACAACGATGATATTGCCAGTAAAAGTGATGTTTTTTGCATTTTTCACGCACAAACAGCACTTACACGGACGATATTGCTGCGATTCTTTTTACTGTTTTGAAATACAAATATTTGTGTTCAGCGAAGTCTCCCGAGTACAACAGTACCCCTCATGTACAGGTATTATGGTGTTTTCAAAAGTTACAGCATCAAATATAAGGCTTGCGTTTCATTTTTTTCACATTAAAATTCGCCAGATTGGTTACGTTGCCTTTGAGACCCTATGGTAGCCCAAGAATGAAAATTACCCTATGATGGCATACCATTTGCAGTAGTAGACAACCCAAGGTATTGCAAACAGGGTATGTCCAGTCTTTTTTAGTAGCCACTTAGTCACAAACACTGGCCAAAATTGGCGTTTTTTGCATTTTTCACACACAAACAAATACTAACGCTAACTTTGGCCAGTGTTTGTGACCAAATGGCTATTAACAAAGACTGGATATACCCCATTTGCAATACCTTGGGTTGTCTAATATTGCAAATGGTATGCCATTATGGGTGTAAATTTCATTCCTGGGCTACAATAAAGTCCCAAAGGCAACGTAACCAATCTGGCGAATTTCAATTTCAAATGTAACGTGCTTTATGTGACCCTGTAACTTCCCAAAATGCCATAAAACCTGTACATAGGGGGTACTGTTTTACATGTGAGACTTTGCTGAATAGAAATATGTGTATTTTATTGCAGTAAAAGCAAACAGTATTATGACATTGACAGTTAAAATGTCATGTAGAACTAAAGAAAATCTAAAAAAATCTTATTTTCTCCCATTTTTTAATATTAAATTATGTTTCATAGCTAAATATTTGATATTAAATGAAAGCCCTGTTTCCCCTGAATAAAATGATATATAATAAGGGTGGGTGCATTTAATATGAAAGAGGTGAATTACGGTTGGACAGACATGTAGCGCAAATGCCAGGTTTTGTTTACATTTTGTTTCGTTCACAACGTGTACATTTGGCTCTGTCCTTAAGGGGTTAATACTATTGTAACTGCAGCTGGTTCCCTTTTTTACCACTATAACGTCTTAAAGCAAAGAACTTAGCAGGGCTAACCATACAGATATCTTAGCCATAGTTTTATATAGTTAGTGTAAGAGATCCTCTATTTAACATATATAAATAATTGAGAATACAATATAAAATAAAGATTGTCTTGGAAGCAATACAGTTTTGTCTTTTTAGATATTTTATTAAATAAAAATATAAATATAGACATATAAAATCCATTACAATAATTTATAGCAGAGTTTATAAGATTAAAGTATATGCTTGCAATATCATTAAAATAGAATAACATCCGCTCCTGAACATGTCAACATGTCAGCCTCTCTGTTATTATAAGATGAAGCAGCATCTCTGTCTCAAAATCTCTCCTCTGTGTCCTAACATTAAAAAGGTACATATTTATAACTGAGATGTTTTTCATTTTAGGGTCACCATAGTTCATATATGAAAAAGTAAAACATCTTTTACCTTTATTCATTTTAAGACCTCCCTTAACTTGGCAAAGATACAAGGCCATAACTAAAATGTAAGGGTGCACATGTCATGGGAAATTCCCTAACTTGGAAAGTTTCCATTAATCTAGGAAAAAATGGCATAAGTCAGGATGACGTAGCATAGCCTTGAAGTTGTTATTGCATTATTGTTATTTGTATTAAGCTAAGACAAAATGGCACATACATATTTCTAGAACAAAATAGCGCAAGTCAGGATGACGTAGCATAGCCTTTAAGATGTTATGCATTACTTGTTTTATATTAAGCTAATAAACATATTATGCACTGAAAGTAGGTAAGAGGTTATTGCTTAAAGAAACATGTATGAAAAACCATATGTTCCATTTCTAACACATTGTCAGTTTGCAATATCTCTTAAAGACAAAGTACACAGTTTAAGAATAAAACTTTCATTCTAAAACTTGCAATATTTGCATTTGCCCATAACACTATCCCACTATTTATGTATGGCCCTATATATAAAATGGGTTTGATTGTTGAATTCAGTGATCAATGCAAAATCATAGTTTTTATTATATTTATCAGACCTAATTATTTCATTAATTTTTTTTTAAATAGTTGTTCTCGATCTATATTTATGATTTTAGTTAAAGTATTGCACACTAGGAGTATTTGGATCAGGTGTTGCCATGGGCCCAAAATAGGCCATTTTAGTATATTAAGTAAGTGCACATTTGTCACAGAATTGTATAATGTGTGTATGTTATTTTTGTTTTACTGATCACCCTCTGCAATGTTTGATCTTACTACTGGCAGGGTGACCCAATCAATTTCATTTCAAAGTTTGCAGGTCTTTCTGACTAAAGAGGTCAATGAGCAGTGGCTGAGCTCAGAAGTTGAGCTATAATGATTTATAGGGCTGTGTGCAGCATACAGTTTGACCACTGCACATTGAAGAGAATAGGGTCACTGCTGGGAAAACCTCTGTTACAGGTGATACCTGGGAATCCCGAGTACAAGCAAGGAAATGTCACTTCTGGTAAAAAAAAATCAGATGATAGAAATATTTGATCATGAATCCTTAAGTGCACAATGATGGAATAATTCTATCAAGTGGCAGGTACATATCATATCTAATTCTAGAGACTGTGATTTTTATAACATAATTCCATTTTATTCTGCTGTTATATTTATAAATGTAATAATGGATAAGATGCATTGCATATTGCATAACTTTTTAGCCAGAGCCTTGTAGCATTATTTTAAAAACAGTTGTGAAAAAGACATAAAACAGAACAAACATCATAGCTACTTTCTAGTCACCAAAAGCCAATATACTGTTGCAGGTTTTTAGATGTTTAAAAGAACCTGTTTTAATATTGATCACCTGAAGATACATTATCTCCATGCTGACATTACAGATTGATGTCTCTTTAAATGGACCTCAAATTTAACCACTGGGGGAATTCAGATATTGACTTTAGAGGTTTGAGCTGTGAAGTCAATGGAGAATGTTTTTTTTTTTTTTTTGCTTGTACAGTTTTACTTTTTATTTAGCTACCCTCAGGTTGAATGGAAACCATGACTAGATCAATGTGATTCCACACTAATTGTTATTTGTTGTTAGTATATTAATCATGCAGGATCACAAAAAAACATCTACAGCAGTTTCTATCAGTTTTAGAGAAGAGATTTCAAAATAGTTAATATCACAACTAACTCCATGAATTACATGACACATTGGGAATTCTTGTATGCATTTTGGATCACTCCTGGAAAATCCAAAGATGATGTGCAACTCGTTTTGTTGATGTTAGGTTAAAAAAAAAAAATCTACATCTTATATTGTTGTTTGCAAAACATAACATTCAAAAATGGAGAAAAATCTTCACAGCAATGAAAATACAACTGTATTTTAAAGAAATTGATCAACACTCATCCTTTCTCAACCTCTTGCCCTCGTGATACATCAATACATTGGAAACATAATTTGTATCAGCAGCTGTTTCTTTAATTAAGACCTCTCCCAAACCTTTCCAATTGATTGTAGTCATTAACTTATTGATGTTTACTTGCTTATGCTGAATGGGGATCTTTTTCACTGCATTGTCCATGTTTCATACAATACCATGTGGAGGACAAAAAAACCTACAGAGAAGCTATGCAAACGTGGACATCATTATTAAAAGCTGCTGACGTGCACTCATTTCTAATTTTCCCTTTGTGTGATAAATAAACGGTGTTAAGTTAAAAAACTATCTTTGGTTCAGTAAACTTCCCTTGAGGCTGTGTGAAATATACTAATGAGTACATGTACTATGTGTTATGTCTATTTTAATGCATATTCATTGCCTCTTTTGCAAGTATTCTTTAATGTAAGAAATTTCATAGATAAAATTCAATTATGTTTGATCAGTAAAATGTATACATCCAGACAAAATCAAAGACTAGATTGCTGATGTTTTAATTAACACATAAATATAGAGTTACAGCAAAAGAGACACACACTGTAAATGGACTATAGCTTATTAACTTGTATAATAGTCTCCACTAAGGAGGTTTCAAACATGATTTAGCCTACTTGTGCTCGAAATTTACTACTACCTCATACTGTTATGTCTTAAAACTAAAAAACAAGTGAATCATTGACAGAATATAAAGTGGCAGACCAATAGATAGAGAGATAGATCGGTAGAATATTTACACCAATAGCACCAGGCAACAAGTTAACCCTTTAGTTATCCAGTGCAAGATGTTCATCATTTTATCTATTTCAAAGAGATTGTAAAAATACCTTTTATTTACCAAATCAGTTCTTTCAGTAACAACAATTATTTTGATGATGGCATTTTTAATGTATTTGATATCAAATCCTTTACCTGACAATACAGTGTGACCTAGAAATATATTAAATCTTGTTGTTTCTATTCAGTGATCTATCAGTGGGCAAAACTGTGTTTGATAATATGTGTGTGTACCCTTGTTGTGCTGTTGTGGGAGTGGGAGACAGCCTGAGTCATTGACTTTAGTGTGAGATTAGATTTACCTTACTGCTTTATTTGGCTGCATCTACACCAGGAGCAAGTAGATGATCAATACATTTACATCAGAAATACACATACAGTAAAACGTAGATTTTAGTAAATAAACTACACAAGTGATCAAATCTAAACAGTAAAACACATTCTGAAATTGTTAATAAGATAGGTCAGAGAAGAATGTCATGCAGGATAAATCTGATGAATATGACAGTAGCTAAAATCAACAACATGTTAGAATAGTATTCATTACTATGCAGAAGAACATTTCAAAATGCACAAAACATTGCAGTGGAAAGGCTAGAGCAGCAGAAGACCGCCTAGCTGATTGTGTCAAATCCTGGATCAACAAACACTGACAGGCTCTTGTTCTCCAACAAATAAAATTGGACTTCTCAGGTTCACTATTGATTAATGAAGATAGGAGTTCAACAAGGCAATCTTTTCTCAATGTGTATTATAATTTGTTAATCATTAATCCATTATTTACTATTACAGACATTATACTGTCAGTGGATTACAAGCTAGGACATCACACTAGGACTAGGACATCAACACAATCTACAAGCTCTAATTATCCCCGAGAAACCAATGCCACATTCGCTTCCAAAACGGATTGATTTGACATTGACTCCATGAAAATGTATCAGGTTATGTTAGTATGTATATATGTTTCCTCTTATATTTTATCATTGTTTATATCATCTTGCTGTATAACATCACAGGTTCAAGAACTCCTGAGTTTATGTCACACCTTGACTTTCATCTCCTGAGTTCTAATAGATTTGTAATTTTTTGGGAGGTCATAACCTATAACTATAAATTTCCCTCAGGTCTCTTTAAAAATTATACTGTTTCTAAGGCATGTAGAACACAACATTTTATCCCATTTTGTTCCATTCACCCCCACACAAAGTTGTGTCTGTACACTTCTTACTGTATGTTCGTGTGCCTACATGTCTGTGCATAAGTTTGTCTGTATGTGTGTCTCTGACTAATTATGAGAGTTTCGGTATTCGTGTTTGTCCCTGAGCAGTAGCTTGTCTATTTATGAGTCTGTTGTGGAGTTTCTTGAAAATGTATCTGTCTGTGTATGATTGTTTACATACATGGGTGTATTTGTATGGCTTTCTTTGAACATGACGGAGTTCAAATGCCCATGTTCATGAGTGTGTGGATATATGTGTAGGCATGAGAGTGTGTTTATATATTGCTTGTGTTTGTGTCTGCATAACTCCATGTGCATGAATGTGTCTTAATAACCACCTTCTTTCTTTACAACATAGGTCATCTCCAAAAATGATCTCCCTAAATTTACATTACAACCCTGCAATTAATATCTTCCAAACAAACCTGTATCCCCCAATTCCTTGCAATCAACCCCTTATCCTATCAATATATATCGGCCACAACACTGTTCCGCTACAACATTAAAATCACTGACAGGTGAAGTGAATAACACTGATTATATATAAGGCAGCAACACACAAGTGAACATCCAGTTCTTGAACTCCATGTATTGTAAGCAGTAAACAAGGTCAAGCATAAAGATTTGAGTGACTTTGACAAGAGCCAAATAATGATGACTAGACAACTAGGTCTGAGCACTTCCAAAATGGCAAGTAGTGTGCAGAATTCCTGATAACCAGTGGTTAGTACCTACCAAAAGTGGTGCAAAGAAGGACAACTGATAAAGCAGCATTAGGGTCATGGATGTCCAAGTCTCTTTTATGCACATGAGTCATGTGAGTCACGTGAGTCATGTCATGTCATGTGGTCCGATCACACAAAAGATGTACTGTAGCTCAAATTGCTGAAAAATGTGCTAGCCATGATAGAAAGATGTCAGAAAACACTGCACATTGCAGTTTGCTATATATGGTGCAGACCGGTCAGAGTGCCCACGATGACCCCTGTCCACCACCGAAAGTGCCTTCAATGGTGAGCATCAGAACTGGACGATGGAGCAATAGAAGAAGGTTGTCTGGCCTGATTAATCACAATTTCTTTAAGATCAGGTGGATGGATGGGTGCTTTGTTTATCTGGGCAAGAGATAGCAGCAAGATGCACTGTAGGAAGAAGGTGTTATGCTCTAGGGCATTGTTCTTCTGGGAGACCTTGGTTCCAGGCATTCATGTGGATGTTACTTTGTTACAACCTACCTAGAGATTGTTGTAGATCATGTACAACCCTTCATGGCAATATTGTTTCCTGATGTCAGTCTTTCAACAGGATAATTCACCCTGTGACACTGCAAAACATGACCATCATTTTAATGTGTAGGTTGTAACACAATCATCAAGCAAACTCAAACAGCTGTGTTGGAGGAATAAAACTGGGTGAACAACAGCCAAACTCTGCTTAAAAGGTGAGGTAAAAAAACATACACAATGGCAAGAGAGAGCACAGCAGCAAGGCACAAGGTGATTATTCTGTATTAGGTGTCTCCCAAGCAGAACTGTCAAGGTAGGCAGGGGTTTACAGATGTGCTGTCCAAGCTATTCAGATTAAGCACAAAGAAATAGGCAACATTGAGGACCATACACACTGTGGTCGGCCTACAAATCCTAGTGCATCATATGAAGATATTTCAAGCTGACTTCCCTTGAAAGATGTCCAGCAGTGCCATTAGCTCAGAATTGGCAGAAATCAGTGGGAACCTGGTACACCCATCTTGTGTCTGAAAGAAGTCTGGTCAGAAGGACCAGTAGCTTCATGGATGACTAAAAAGCCTAAAAAAAAGCCTAAAAAGCCATATTTCTGACATAGAAACAAAGTCAACCGTACATGAAAAGTGGTCAAATGTACATATTGATCAGACCTCTCACTATCCAAGTTGTAGTATCTTTATTTCTTCATTTTAAAAATACATGTCCTGGAGTTCAAGGGTGGACCACCATACTGGGAAAACATGATCAAATAAAGTGCTAAACCGCACGCCACCAGCTACCCTCTAACTAGACATGTGTGCTCACATTTAATTTCTTTTTTATATTTTGACTGCCTGTTCTTTTACTACAGACGTAGTTATCTGGTTTTCAATTTTGTCTTGAGCTTAGAGTGTGGCATAGGGCATTGTTTTAGCAGAGACTTAGAGAGTTAATTAAACTATTTGGAGCAGGGGAACATTTCCGATGTAATATCTCCAATTAGGCACTGCTAAGAAGCTTCCCCTGCTCTGTTTTCAGTAAAAGCTGTAAAAAAAAAACCATTTCACTCACTTGGAATCCAGGTCACAGGTGCCGCGCACTGTCCAATCACAGGCCTTTTGATTGGACCTATTGCTAGCTTAGAGGGTATGCGCGTGCTCTGGGTGGGCAAGGGTAGATGGGAGGCAGAGGGAGGGAGTTTTCTTTTAAAGGAAACCAATGATGCATGAATGGAAGCGGGAGGTAGGGAACTTGCTCCTAGCACACAAGTGCAAATATCTCAAGCTTAAGTACTGACATTATTATTATTGGTATTTATATAACATATTCCGTATCCCTTTCTGAATCCTACCACCATTACCACTTCAAATCACTGCTTGGACTATAAAATGTGCCTTTGTGCTAAAAGTATTTTTGCCGCCAAGCAATGTCCCTGGGCTAAAAGTTTTCTTGTATGGTAAGTGATTTGGTGTAGGGTGGGGATAGGGAGGCAGTCTGCATGCTGTTGCACATTTTCTAGGTGTCTTTATGTCTAGTTGTGCAGGTGTATCTTGACAAAACTCCATAGATTTAATAATTGTTTGCTTTTCGTCTGCTTGTTTGAAATGCTCCTCAGCCTAATCTCACACAGAAAGTGCAGTGCAATTAAATTTATCAATCAATTATTTTAATGAAAACCTAAGATGTTGTGGACAGGAAACACATATAACCCAAGGCATAACAGTAACACAAGCATACAATTTCAGTATTCAGAAATAGTGATTAAAGTGAAGGATCAATGTTCTTACTAAATTATAATATCTTGAGGGCATGCTTCTCGTTAGCTTGGACTTGATATATAACAATGTTTAAGGTGACTCACTTATCATATCAAGGAACGCTGGGATATAGGAATTGCATAGTAAATAATGATTTACAGGGTTATTCACTAAATTCATAATTTCATGTTATTTTCAAATTTAAGGTCAAAGTAGCTGAACTGTGAGCATA
The DNA here is from genome assembly GCA_933207985.1 of Pelobates cultripes. Lineage (NCBI taxonomy): Eukaryota > Metazoa > Chordata > Amphibia > Anura > Pelobatidae > Pelobates > Pelobates cultripes. The sequence goes on from OW240915.1 coordinate 147,133,421, forward strand.
GCTAATTTAGAGAATGTTTCCAGTTCAGCTATTTTGACCTTAAATTTGAAATTAACTTGGAATTCACTTTGAATTCTTACTTTTTAGAATAATCTTGCTGGTCACTCGAAATGTTGATGTGTTCATTATCATAATATATTTATATGCAGCATTATCCATATCCCATCATCTTAACTTGTTGGGGGTAACACATAAACCTTTGTGCAGTAAAATGTTATTCCTGGGATTTACTTTTCCCAAAAATATAATGATATTCCACTGATATAATCCAACCAGTGAGCTTATAAACAACACTTGATGAGACCCATATTTAATGGAATTAATCTCAAAAGCAGCATTTCCGTTACATATGATGAGTGGGATCTCACATGAGAGAAGAAAATGTATAACAAAGTAGCATTATATATTGACTATTTAGACCTCTTTAACCACTTTAACAATATTCATACCAGATGTATGCATTGTATATAAACTACCAAATAACCATTTTGTGGCACTAAGCAATAAGCCAACCAATCAGAGCGCTCTGAGAGCCAAGTTTCAAGAGAAGTATAATTTCACACATTTGGATAGCCATAAAATAAATGACAAGGCGATGCCTGAGTATCTGTAGATGTTTTGGGATGAGAGAGAAGATTATTGATGGCTAGTGGATAGCCATAAAATGTTCATTTCAATCACAAATCAAATGAGAACTGACCAATAGATTGTCCAAGCCTATCTGGAATCTTTTTTGGGCACTTTTGTATGGTTTCTCAATGTGGCGTGTAGTTTAATTCTACTGTATACATTGGGGTAAATTCATTTATGTGACGTAAAGGCATTGTACACTGATAGAGGGTATTTCACCTGAAACATTTGTAGTTGTTCAAATCATTCATTAAAATGACATAGAATTGTGGTGCACTAGCATTCTTTTTGCATTTGTTTTAACTTTTTTAAATGTAATTCTCATTAAAATATTGCTACCACTTTTTTGACAGCCACAGTGGTTTTTGAACTCATAGCTGCACAGAATAGATTTTATTTTTTAAACTGCACTATCTTGCCTTATATTTTGCATATTCACAGACTTAATGAGATATAACTAATCAAGGAAAAAAAAAAAAAGTCTTTACATTTATTTATTTGTTTACTGCACCTCCTATTTTGCCCTCCTTTGATTATTTTTTGGCTAAACCTTTTCATGAATGAGTGTTGGATGTCCTAAATAAAGTTTACATTTTGGGAAAAAAATATTTGAACTAACAAATCCTACTAGATTACCAGGTATGCTCTTCCTGTATTCCTATTTCTTGGTTCACATAGTTTTTATAAAAAAATTTCAAATAATTTTATAATAACAAAAACATTAATAACAAAATAAAGGTGAGGCGTAAAGGTGAGGAAAGGGAAACACAAAGTAAAAAAGGAATGGGAAATAGATATATCCATCCAAATTTATATAAATTCAAAATATAATTATCTCTGTTAAAAGGCACTTATTATACCATGAACTCAAGTCCTAAGGGGCGGACATAGTTGCAAGAGACACACTTTAAAATTAATAACCACCCATAGCTTCTGACAGCCCACTAATCTACACAAATTCACAGTACCTCTCTTACAAAATCTAAAGGTACTATGATTCTTTTTGTGGTGGAACAGTTAATAATACGCTATGTACCATTGCTAGTGTGTATGCACCCAACACCAACCAACACATTTTTTTCCACAGGATACTCCAAAAACTGTACAAAATCCAACAGAGAGTGACTGTCCTTTGTGGCACTTTGTGAAACACATTCATACATATCTGGACAAGATACGTTTGTCCAGGCTAACACAACAAAAGCAAGCAGTACTTAGCAACCCTATAGCTGTAAAAGAAATTACAGAAGTTATGAAGCATTGCCAAAGGGTAAATCGTCAGGGCCAGATGTCTTTGACAACTCGTGTTATAGTAAATAGTCACGACCTCCTGGGACGAGACCACCCATCACTACTTTTTTGGATACCCAAGAAAGATAGACCGCCCACCCCACAAACTACTCCTACACTAACCACATCTTTTCTCATATGGGACGACATCACATCAAAACTTCCCATAATGAACACACCATCGCCCCTCACACCTATTCTAAGAAACAAGCAATTTCCCCCAGGCCTAACTCCCAAAGACTTCTCATGATTTGAGGACAACGGACTGTTCCGATTCCTCCACTTTTTCCAAGGCCAACAACTCTGCACCTTCCAGGACCTCCCCAAACAAACACCCCTGACCACATTCGACCACTTCCGCTACATACAGATTTGCAGCTTTCTCAATGAACCACAAAATAGGGCAGCCGCCACTACCAAACCAACGCAATTCGAAAAAACATGCCTCCACGCACCCATACAGAAAGGACAAATCACAAAAATATACTCATTCCTAAACTCAAACTCCCCAGTGGACGCTCTCTTCCAGTGGCGTACACATGACCCATGGGGCCCCGGTGCGAAAATTGATCCGTGGGCCCCCCCCCACGCACGGGCCGGGCCGCAACACATGGCGGTGGTCACCTGGTCGCAGGGGTTACAGGGCTGCGACCACTGCGACCGCGGTATGTACGCCAGTGCATGCAGATGCACACACACTTAAAGGACCACTCTAGGCACCCAGACCACTTCAGCTTAATGAAGTGGTCTGGATGCCAGGTCGAGCTAGGGTTAACCCATTTTTTCATAAACATAGCAGTTTCAGAGAAACTGCTGTGTTTATGAATGGGTTAAGCCTTCCCCTATTTCCTCTACTGGCTGTCCCATTGACAGCCGCTAGAGGCGCTTGCGTGCTTCTCACTGTGATTTTCACAGTGAGAGCACGCCAGCGTCCATAGGAAAGCATTATGAATGCTTTCCTATGTGACCAGCTGAATGCGCGCGCAGCTCTTGCCGCGCGTGCGCATACAGCTGACGGGGAGGAGAAGAGGAGGATGGGAGGAGGCTCAGCCCAGCCCGATTGGAAAAAGGTAGTTTTACCCCTTTTCCAGAGCCGGAGGTAGGGAGGTCCCCTGAGGTGGGGAGCACCCTCAGGGCGCTACGTGCCAGGAAAGCGGTATGTTTCCCTGGCACTTATGTCAGTCCCTTTAAGGACCACTACGAACACCCAGTGCATCGGCTCAGCTAGAAGTTGTCACAGGGTATCTGGAGTTCCTCTAGTTTTAACCCTGCAGCTGAAAACGCCCAGCGGTTTCAGAGAAACTGCTGTATTTCACTGAGGGTTAATCAACTAATTGGCGCATCTCCACGGACAGCCGCTTCAGGGAGACTTACTGAAACGTCCGCTGGGAAGCATTTTGAGTAATGCTTTCCTATGAAGTGATTTAAATCTTTGTCTTGGCGGAGTGCGCATTGAGATGAAGGCTGAGGATCCTCAGCTTAAGGGAGACCGGCGCTGGAGAAAGGTAAGTGCTGAAGACACACACACTCTCACTTACAGACGCATACACACTAGCTAACAGACACACACATTTACTGACAGAGATACAGTCAGCGACAGACATACATACACACTCATGTACAAAACATACACTCTCATTGACAAACACACACTCAGTAACAGACATCAAACAGACTCACTAACACACACACTCAGTAAGACACACACAGTAACACACTCACTGACACTCACTAGCAGACACACACACTAACACACTAACACTCACTAGCAGACACACACTAACACTCACTCTAACACACACACTAACACTCACGCACACTAACACTCACGCACACTAACACTCACACACACTAACACTCACACTAACACTCACACACACTAACACTCACGCACACTAACACTCACTCTAACACTCACTCTAACACTCACACACACACACACGATTTTTTATTTTTTTTAATATAATCCCCCCAGCCTCCTTACCTCTTGGAGTGCTGGGGGGGATTATTCCCTGGGGTCCAGTGGAGCTCCTGGGCTGGCGGCCGGTCGGGCAGGCAGGCGGGCGCGCGAGGGAGCACTCAGTGCTTCCTCTTCAGCTCCCTCGCGCGCCGCGTAGGGATGCCGGCGCCGGAAGATGACGTCATCTTCCGGCTCGGTATCGATATAACGGTCTTGGCGAGGGGGCTGAAAGAAGCACTAATCTCCCTAAGCAGCGCTCCCACTCTGTTTCAACTCTCCGAATCCAGCAGGGCCAGCCTCAGGGGGGCCCTGGGGTGGTCGGCTCCTGGGCCCCCCAGGGGAAGAGGCTGGCCCTGTGGCTACATACCTGGTGGGCCGGGCCCGGTCGCAGTCGCGACCCCTGCGACCCTGGTATGTACGCCAGTGCTCTCTTCTACACCAAGGCTTGGGAAAGAGATATAGGCCCCCCTGCAGACCCCACAGACTGGGCAGACATATGGGAAGCCACTGCTTCGCTTACCATTTGCGTTAACCATAAAGAGCAAGCCTATAAAACCCTACTCAGATGGTACCTCACACCACTCAGACTGAAACAAATGGGCCTAGCCACCACAGATACATGCTGGAAAGGCTGCACACAGAAGGGTACATACATCCACCTCTGGTGGGAATGTCCCCAAGTCCTACAAATATGGGAAAGAGCGGTCACGCTTGCGTCAGACATATTAGAAACAGACATACCAAGAGACCCCTGGATATGGCTGCTTTCTAAACCCCACCCCCCCTCACCAGAGCGCAGAATAAACTGGTGGCCAGACTAGCGTTGGCCACCAGAAGGACGATAGCAGAACAATGGGGCAATCAGAATACATCCCAACTAACCACTATGATCAACAAAACACAAGAAACAATGGAAATGGACAAACTATCAGCCCTACTACACGATACAACACAAAACTTCCACAAGATATGGGACCCATGGACCCAACACCACCTACTGGCACCATAAAAGGAGGACCCGGGAACAAGAGACGATTCCTCCCCCCCCCCAAAAAAAAAGACCCCCTACTGATAGCACACTAGACCCCAACCTCCCAAACCCTACACAGACCCCTCCTCCCCACACCAACCTCACAAATAAAAGCACAATCACAAGACTAGGGAACTCACCCAACACAAAAACAAAATACCACACCCCGTACAACATGATCACCAGCAGCAGATACAAATATAAGAGAACAACCTCAGGCACTAGACTTAAACTCGGATCTCTCCACATCTACAGCCTAAACAAGACGACCACCCATGGGTCGAGACCACCAAACTCTCGCAATGACCGCACCCGCACACAAAACAGACACACCAGACCAAACCCCAGGCCCAAATAAAACCGAAAGAGACACAAACTTGACAAACACAACACAGGAAGAGCCAGACATGCTCTCAGAGGCAAAGATGACAAGACCCAAGACCAAGTGACAACCTTCACCTGAGACATACAAAAACTGAACCACTCAACCCAGAAGACTGACATGAGGTTTCGCAATAAATCGTACTGATACCATTGAAATGAAACGAAACTGAAATTGATTGAATATCACTGCTACCCTACCCCTACCTTTATTCTGTACCCTTTACCTCACCTAAAATTGAAAAATAAAGAATTAATAAAAAATAAAAAAAAAGTAACAAATTGGTCGGGGCTTGCTCTTGTCCCTTGATGCAGAAAAAGTCTTTGACTGCCTCCACTGGAAATTCCTGGGAGCGGTCTTTGCTAAATTTGTAGAACCGAACAACTGCATGTGCTCTTTACAGAGCACCAATGGCCCAAGTCCTTAACACAGGTTTTCTGTTGGACCCATTTGTATTCTCCAATGGATCAAAACAGGAGTGCCCGCTCTCTTCCCTCCTATATGTTATGGCACTAAAACCCTTAGCGGCCAAGACCAGGAACTATGAATCAATGCATGGGGTGCCAATTGGACCCAAAGATCATAAAGCCAATCTTTTTGAAGAAGATGTTCTGTTAACAATAAGACAACCCCAAATATCACTATATAATTTACTGCAAGGAATTAAAGAATATGGACGACTCTCTTACTATAAACGCATTGGAACCAAAACCCAGGCCACAGGAATAGGTATAGCGAGAAAGGTATTAGACACTCTCCAGACATCCTTTACCATGGATTGGAGGGCCTGAAAATCACAAGAAATCTGGACCAACTATTGAGATCAAACTATGAGAGACTATTGAGGGAGATGGCAGATGCCCTGAAATCTTGGGAGAAGTTTTTATCATGGCTAGGCAGAATGGTGGCCATAAAAATGATCCTGCTACCCATGCTCCAGTATCTCTTGAGGTCTATATACAGATAACCCTATTCTCCTACCTGTCAGGGTTTCTCTGCCGTTTTAAACAGCAACCCTTCCTTTCTCTGTGTCTGAGCTATTTAGCTGCTTTTAAGGAACAGCTCCTTCATTACTGTTTCAGCGGTTACTTACCTGGTTGTTAGTAGCCAGCCCTCTTGCTAATCAGTGCAGCCTATTTAAGCAGCAAGTACCAGTACTTACTTGCCCTTGCGTGGTTTCCTGTTTCCCAGAAGACTTCCTGTTTCCTGGTTCTTGACTTCTGGCCTGGTTCCTGGCTCCTCTGCTCTCCGTTCTCCTGATTCTGGCTAGTCTGACTACCCACTTTGGTGCCTGACCCCTGCTTGCCTCCTGGACTTTACTTTTGCATTTATTTCATTTTTTGCTATTTTTCAATAAAAGTTTTGCATCTACGTTCTTTCTCGGTCTGGTTCTTGGTCCCTAACACTGCCTTCAAGTTAAATCAATATTAGCCAATACCATCAACTCAAGCGATATGAAACCTAACTTATCATAGTATTAAAAAGCTTGTACATCCCCAACAGCTCCCTGACAATTTTTGTTCCTTCATCTATAATTTGTTAAACATGATGTCTGATTACAAACAAACATAAAATAGTTGATGTAGCCAAAAACTTTACAATACCACAATGGAGTAAGGCATTTGTGGTCCAGAGGCAGAGGCGTATTATTGGTATGTGGAAGGGGAAATGTTTAATGCAAAGTTTAATAAGCTTTGCCAGGCGTATATACAGCAGACCTACCATTAGTACCTCAACTATTGTGCCACCAACCAGGACTGATGACTGACAACTGACAACAATAAAATGTCATATCGAAAGAGACCACAAACGTTTACCTCCACACACTGCTGACTGACCTTCCACATAAGATTAAGATGAAAACCAAGATCAGCATACGCACAGACGGGGATTATACTGCCCAAGCGCATTTGTCTGCCGCTGATTTCAAGCTCCAGAAGATTGTAAGTGCATTTCCTTTTTTTAATTTATAAACACCAGCATTACAAATACTATACCATATTCCGTTTTATTTGTACTCTTATGTTGCATATTGTTTCATCTTTATTTGAGTTGAAGACACTTGTGAAGGCGCTGCTTCCCTGCATTCCCTTTCTATATCTACCTACAGTCAGAAGGAAATGACTCTAGTTTGGAAAGTCTGAGCTGCCACATAAACTTTTAACAAGCGCTAGAAATCCCATCTTTTTACTATTTAGGGCTGACAACTCGACCTGCAGTTCTCTCTCTGGGCCTGAGGCCCACGTGGAGTTATCTCCACCCCACCGTCCACCTACCCTTAGGTGTTCAGGAGCTCCTGCCATTATCAGTGAGGCGATCCCTGGACATAGGGCAGCGACTCCCATCAAGGCTTGTGCTTGAGAGATTGTGGATTCATGCTGTTTGGGCATTGCAAGTAACCTTATGCACTGCAAAAAAAAAAAAAAGATTTACAAAAAAAAAAGCTTATGTTATAGCAAATAAATAGACACTCACTTGCCAACAAATATTGGAGCCTGGAGAAAGGAAAAGGGGAATTGCCTTCTAACAGTGACTGTGCTTGTAATACAGAAATTCAAATTGCTGCAGTGTGTTAAAAATATAAAACATATAATTTATTAAAAAACTGTTAAAATAAACAAACAAAAAAGATTATATAGCACATACACCAAATAAGATGCAAGAAATTACTGATATAATGTCTATGTAGTCAGTAGTGATGTACCGAACGGTTCGCCGGCGAACGGTTCCTGGCGAACATAGCATGTTCGCGTTCGCCACGGCGTGCGAACATATGCGCGGTTCGACCCGCCCCCTATTCGTCATCATTGGGTAAACTTTGACCCTGTACCTCACAGTCAGCAGACACATTCCAGTAATTAGCAGCACGAAGCCTCCTAGCAGACCCACTCCACTACTGCTGGACGGCATCCATTTTAAAAGATTCATTCTCAAGCTGCATGCTTAGTAAAAGGAGGGAGGAAAGTGTAGCTACTGTTCATAAAAGATAGGGAAAAGAAGCATAGCTAGGTTAAGGGATAAGGGTAGCATAATACTTTTTTGGATTTTTTCTATGTAATGTAAATGCACTTAGTTGTCTGCCACTGCTGCCAGCTTCTGTGTCAGGCTCACAGTGCCCATTTTCCCAGTCAGTGCCACCAATTACATCTGGTGTCACAATAGCTTGGATTTAAAAACAAAAAACTTTTTTCACTGTTATAGATTGAATAGCAGTCAGTTGTCTGCCACTGCTGCCAGCTTCTGTGTCAGGCTCACAGTGCATACTGTGCCCATTTTCCCAGTCAGTGCCACCAAATACATCTGGTGTCACAATAGCTTGGATTTAAAAACAAAAAACTTTTTTCACTGTTATAGATTGAATAGCAGTCAGTTGTCTGACACTGCTGCCAGCTTCTGTGTCAGGCTCACAGTGCATACTGTGCCCATTTCCCCAGTCAG
>OW240915.1:147146093-147172523 GCA_933207985.1 Pelobates cultripes
GCATAAGATGCTGCAAATTGAAGATGAAAAAAAATGCAAAATTAATACTGCATCTATCTGTGCGGGTTTATTTGTATTATTATGTATAATATTTATACTGATTCTGCATGAAAAGATCCTTTGTTTAATTTTTTCTGTTTATGATTATTATTCCCAAGCTACTTGCTCCAATTTCCTGGTTGAATTTATTTTCACTGAACAGTCAAAAGGAGGTTAAAAAATGTTCCTATGGGCCAAATTGTATTTATTTATTTATTTATTTTCTAAAATTAATATAGAAGACCATTATGGTTGTATACTAATCTAAAAACATTTATTCCTGTATAGGGTACACAAATACATTATTACAACTGTTAGTAACATTTGTAGTGTGCTAATAATTTGAACAAATATATATGTTTAATATTTTTATTCCATTTATATATTGTTTTCCATTGCATTAAGAATGGGTTTAGACAATTCCAAGCTAAATTAATTTCCTTTAATAAGACTTTTAGACTTTTTTGGTGAGCTTCGAGAATACAAATAAAAAAATTAAGAAAAAAAAATTCCTTTCTCATAAGGAACAACTAAACATACATTCTTTTAGTCTTGCTTCAGAAAATTACTCTGTAGGCACAAAAACATACAATACAATACAATACAAACTGCAACATGACTCAATTGTGTATTAATACAGTACAACAGTGTAACAAATAGTGATACTTTTTACACAAATGTGATATTTACAAACTCTATAGTTTCCCTGGCGGGAGTGCTTATCAACATGGCACATCTGGTGGTGTTATTCTACAGACAAATGTAAATGATTGGTTGAAACAAATTACTCAATCACATTTTCATCATGAAAACTTTGTGGTCTGAACAGATCTGTTTTTTCAAGCTGATATTTATTAAAGAAATTTAACATTCATAACAATTTCTACTTAAACATTCAGGGTTCCGTGGGAGCTTTCTGGTTTTTCAGATCTTTTCAGTCTGATTAAGTACCCCACTGACTTTCTGTGGTGCTATTGCAGGCTGCTGCACTTAGACTGAAGAGATCATAAATCTGCTCCAAGTTGGTCTTCCTTTGTTTATTTACTGTTTCCTCCCTATTTTCCAAGATGGCTGCTCCCTGATTCCAGAGGTCTGCCTTATATCCTGGTTCCTTAAGGCCTGCTTCTGATTGCTGTGGCTTGCCTGTTGACAGTTCCTGTGGGTTGTCTGTTTTCTGAGACCTATCGATATATTCCTGCTCCTATGCCTGCATTCTAATTTTTCGTATTTGTTTGCTAAGTATTTCTGGTATAATGATATTGTTATTGACACTTTATTTCCTGTATATGTGGTTCCAACTTAAGTGTTTCATTAATGAGACTTTGTTCTAGCTCCTTTTCCTGATCAAACCCTGACATGAATACTGCCAAAAGATGGTAAAATACAAAATGATGGTTATTACCTGCCATTAACTTGAAAACATTGGAAGTTCAATTAGTACAACACAATGTCCTATACGGCGCTATCTTGAGTAGGAGTAAACAAAATCACACACACACACAGTTACAGACAGTCACACACACAGTTACAGGCAATCACACACACACACAGAGTTCAAGGAAGACAGTCAGACATACACACAGTTACAGGCAGACAGACAGACACACACACACACACACACACACAGTTACAGGCAGACAGTCACACACAGTCACACACACACACACACACACACACACAGTTACAGGCAGACAGACAGACAGACACACACACACACACTTAGAGGCAGGCAGTCACACACACACAGTTACAGGCAGACAGTCACACACACACACACACACACACACACGCACGCACACACATTTATCTGAAGTCTGTTAGTTGGGGAAGCAGGGACTCCTTGCTTCCCCTCTGTGACGAGAGCAATCTCGCCACATTGCATTGGAGAAGCCTGGTTGCTCGCCTGTTGCCTTTGGATTATGGCCCCATGTTAAAAGGCTTGATTTTCCCCTGCAAAGACAAGAAAGCCGGGTCATTTGGTGCTTGCCCTGTTTGAGCAATGATACCCCAGATAGCTATGCCATATGGAGCCCATTCGTATAATGAAAGACTATGGGAAAGACTTTGGCTCCATGGCAATTGAACTGTATGTGTGTGCTCTGAGCGCCATTCAGTAATAATGTGCGCTTAGACCTAAGCTATCTGGGCATATGTTGCATGTCTGTATTTTATGTCATAAATGTAACCTTGTGTATTTTATTGTATTTTACTGTCTTTTTGCTGCCATGTGTTCAATGGAGTTTTGCCTCTGTCTTTGGAGATAATTGGATTACTTCTAATTATCTCCAGGATAGAAGACTCTGTAGAACTGGTTTTGGGCAGAAAAGCCATGCTTCCTGTGGTCACAAAGGACTACGATCTATCTTTTGAACCACTGGACCAATTTGTATGATTTTGACGTATGTTTGTATTTGGAGTATGCTGATTCTGAAAATTCATTATGTGAATGTGATGCATACTTTTCAAGTTATAAATAATGTGGAAAAATTGTATTTCTCTGCTGGTGCTAAATTACATTACCCATTGTGTAGGGTAATTGAATCACATGCAGAGGGGAGGAATTTGTGTGGGAGTGTCTGAGTGTATTGTATGTGTTTATTGGTTGTGTTCCAAAACCCTGTGGGTGGTACTAATGTGTAAGAATGTGTACATAAGCACAATAAACCCACAGCTCTGTCTGTTCACTGCTTGACCCTCAACACGGAGCTTTGTCTCGTTCTTGGGGGGATTTACTGTATGCCAGGAGTGTAAGCTGCTTGGGTGCTTTTCCTGTTCAGCTGTTAGCAGCTATTCGTGAGGTTCCAGTTCGGGAATTTGGAGTGCTACTTGGTATCCTGTTCGGGAGTTTGGTGTTCTGCAGTAGCTGTGCCTGCATCTCTGGAAAGGGGGACGATCACCTAAACGGTTTTTACCCCTTGTGAGCAAAACGGTCCGTTACAATTGGTGGCAAGCGGCGGGATCATTCCTACAGCCAGAAGGACAGCTACAGGAGAGACCATTTCTTTGGATTTACAAGTGGGGGCAACCCAGTACAGCGACCCTAAAAGCAACAGAATGGAACCAGCAGTGTTATACGAGGAGGAGGACCTGGATGGCCGGGATGCATTAAGGAAAAGCATCTGGTACCAGGCCCTGGATAATGTACAATACCAGTGGGGTGAGAGTCTCCCCAGTGAAGAGCAGCGGTTGCAGAAGCAAGTGGCCCTGCGGATGCCCTTCCTGGGAGAGCAGCCCCGCAGGAATGGGTGAAGAAATTGGAGCTCTGAGTATGGCAGGAGATTTGGCTGGAAGATGCCTACCAGGCGCTCTGGTGGTATGGGGCACAGTACCTGCCCTGGACAGCCGAGAATGACAAGCCAGAGGGAGAGGAGTTTGATGGTCTTGGCTTGTTATGGGAGGCTTTTTCAGAGCCTGAATTTGGGAGCCCTACACAAGCCCGATTCAGTGATCTCTTGGAGTGGAGGGAGAGCAGGTATGACTGGGACGACACTCACGACATTGAGCAAGACCTGGCTCACCTAGCAACCCTGGAGTGGGAACTGGAGCAGGACTACCGAGATCTCTTCCACTCCATTGGGAAGGCTCAGCAGGACAGCAAGGTGACAGATCCAGTTCCAGACCATTCAGCTGGGAAGATATTGTTGAGATTTACTGGGAAGAACCCCAGGTGGCGGGTGGAGATGGGACCGAGGTCTCTCCACCGATATTGCAGGGAATTGGGCGCCCGAGCTACATTCCCCAGCGGGAGATATTGTAGGGAATTGGGAGCCTGAGCTCCATTCCCCAGCGGCAGGCTGAGTTACAGGGGGCAGAGACAGGTCCCCCAGCGGCAGTGTTCCTTGCAGGGAGAGGAGAGCAGCGTCCTCCCTCCCCAGCAGCAGGGTGAACTACAGGGATGCTGGGCAGTCGGCTCAGATCCCCAGCGGCAGTGTGAATTGCAGGGAATTGGGAGCCCAGTCTCCATTCCCCAGCGGCAGGCTGAGTTACAGGGGACAGAGATAGTTGCTCCTGTCCCCCAGCAGCAGAATGAATTGCAGGGAATTGGGAGCCCAGTCTCCATTCCCCAGCAGCAGAATGATTTATTGGGAATTGGGAGCCCAGTCTCCATTCCCCAGCGGCAGAATGATTTATTGGGAATTGGGAGCCCAGTCTCCATTCCCCAGCGGCAGAGTGTCCTACCGGGAATAGAGAGCCCAGTCTCCTTTCCCCAGCAGCAGGACTCTGTATTGGGAGCAGAGACAGTCGGTCTCCCTCCCCTGCGGCTGGAAGTATGTTACCCCCTCTCCCCAGCGGCAGCTTGATGTACCAGGGGGAGACAGTAAGCCCCACAACTGTGCAGATGGGACCGTGGTCTCTGCACATCCAGCACAGGGGGTAGGGATGGTCGGTTCTGCCCCCCAGCGACAGGGCTGTTTAGCCAAAGGGGAGACAGTCGGTCTCCAGCAGCAGAGCTGTGTGTCCAAAGGGGAGACAGTCGGTTTCCAGCAGCAGAGCTGTGTGTCTAAAGGGGAGACAGTTGGTCTTCAGCAGCAGGGCTGTGTATCTAAAGGGGAGACAGTCGGTCTCCCCCTCCAACAACCAGGCTTCAACCAGGCTACCCTCCCAGTAGCGCTGGCAACAGGGCAGAGTACCGCTGGTCTCTGCCCACGCAGCAACCCACCAAGTCAGCATACCCGTACCCAGCACAGCCGTGGTGAGACACCTGGACATGGACAAGCTTCTCCTCTACCCAGGTGTAGTAACCATTTATTGTGGGTGGGCTGTGAATGTGATGCATACTTTTCAAGTTATGAATAATGTGGAAAAATGTTATTTCTCTGCTGGTGCTAAATTACATTACCCATTGTGTAAGGTAATTGAATCACATGCAGAGGGGAGGAATTTGTGTGGGAGTGTCTGAGTGTATTGTATGTGTTTATTGGTTGTGTTCCAAAACTCTGTGGGTGGTACTAATGTGTAAGAATGTGTACATAAGCACAATAAACCCACAGCTCTGTCTGTTCATTGCTTGACCCTCAACACGGAGCTTTGTCTCGTTCTTGGGGGGATTTAATGTATGCTGTAAGAGACTGATTGCCAGGAGTGTAAGCTGCTTGGGTGCTTTTCCTTTTCAGCTGCTAGCAGCTATTCGTGAGGTTCCAGTTCGGGAATTTGGAGTGCTACTTGGTATCCTGTTCGGGAGTTTGGTGTTCTGCAGTAGCTGTGCCTGCATCTCTGGAAAGGGGGACGATCGCCTAAACGGTTTCTACCCCTTGTGAGCAAAACGGTCCGTTACACCCTCCATGTCCAGCAGTAACAGCAGCGGGTGAGGGTCATGTTATGTTCCGCCCCCGCTGCCAGATTGGCTCCACCCCACCACCAGATTGGCTCCCACTTTCCTTCCGTGCAGCCGGTTTTAAAGTGGCTGCATTGCTGGTCTCTGCTTGTGTGAGCTGTGTTGGCAGCCCGGCGCCCCAGGCTGTCATGTCAACCTGTGCGACCACACAGCTCACACATGCCTGGCCCTGGTCATGACACCCCCTACCTGGTGGCAACCAGGGCAGACTGACCCCCCTTCTCCCTTAGTTCGCCACTGTCTCTAGGTAGGAGTCTTGGTAACCAATAAGGTACATCTCTATTATGTACTGTGAGACTGTTAGCTTATTTGACCTATTGTTCCTGTATAGTGATGTCCCGAACTGTTCTCCGAACGGTTCGCCACAAATGGTTCGCCACGGACTCATCATTGAGTAAACTTTGACCTTGTACCTCACAGTCAGCATACACATTCCAGCCAATCAGCAGCAGACCCTCCCTCCCAGACCCTTCCACCTCCTGGACAGCATCCATTGTGAAGCTGTATTCTTAGTGAGCTGTCCAGGAGGTGGGAGGGTCTGGGAGGGAGGGTCTGCTGCTGATTGGCGGGAATGTGTCTGATGACTGTGAGGTACAGGGTCAAAGTTTACTCAATGATGAGTCCGTGGCGAACCGTTCTCGAACCGTTCGGCGAACAGTTCGGGACATCACTATTCCTGTAACATTTTGTAATTGGCTCATTTATTGTAAAATTCTCCCGTTTTATAATATTGTACAGCGCTGCAGGGTAAGTTGGCACTTTATAAATGCCAAAAATGATAATAAAAAAAAAATGTCCTTTCTTTTCTCTTTTTGTGCCTTTTGAATGCAATTATTTTACATGCAATTTTTAGGGGTTTACTGTACATGGAGTTTACTAGTATCTACTGTACATGCCATTATTAATCTCATTGGTGATAGCTTAATTTGGCAAACTTTTTAATTTTAGACAAAATAAGGTTTACTTTACACTTTCCTTTCCCTTTTGTCCATAGCTGTCCTCTCTCAAAAGTACATAATTTGAATTGTTATCCACTTTTCATCAATGTCTATCTAGAGGCCTCACATCATACCTACTCTCAAGCACAATGATTAACTGTTCAACAAAAAGGTAAAGCACAGTAAGGCTGATGTGAACATCTAAATGTATTTAATAGTCATGTTCAGACTTTAGGGATTGTTGGAGATGACCTAAGGCAGGCTTCCTCAAACTCTGGTCCTCCAGATGTTGCTTAACTACAGTCTGACAGCCACTAGAGGCGCTTCTGAAATGCTCAATGCGAGAATTGAGTAATGCTTTCCTATGGGCTGTTTGAATGTGCGCGAATGAGGGAGCCCGGTGCTGGATTAAGGTAAGTGGCTGAAGGGGTTTCAACCCCTTCAGCCCACAGGGAGGGGGGCCCTAAGGGTGGGGGGTACCTAAGGACTATAAAGTGCCATGAAAATTAGTTTGTTTTCCTGGCACTATAAAGGCCCTTTAATTAATAGAATCACAGGAGTTTTAGTTCAGCAACATCTGGAGGGCTGGAGTTTGGGAAGCATGACCTAAGGGAATACAGAGGGAATAGATTATCCAAATTATATTTCCAACACCAACATTCTCAGCCAGCAATTTACTGTACTTAAGAATCAGCAGTTAGTCATGTGGCATACCCATAAATACATCTTCAACCTAAGTTAACCTGTGCTCACAGAATACTGAATATGTATTAATCCTAACCTTAAAGTCAAGTTTCTTACCCTTAATTATTAAATAATGTATGTTCAATGTAGTGTCTCACAAATATATTTTTTTTCTTTGAAGAATTTGAGAAACTGCCTGCTAAGTAGTTTGCATGATTTAAAATCTTCTTCAAGAGCACTTCTTCAATCATCAGTTCACGATGGCTTAGGCTAACTAATTTTAAAGCCAAGTTATGTAATTTATTGAGTATGAAGCAGATTTCAACCAACTTGCAACAAATATTTTTAACCAACTTGTGTTAACAGCCAGTTAAAGATTGATGTCAACAGCACTTGGAGCATTTGATGACAGTTGTTCTGATAAAGCATTTTTATGCTCCACATACATGCCCTGAACAATTATATGTTTCACTTTTAACTCATATATTTATCTTGTGTTTAGCCCCTTTATCTAAATTAACTGCACTTGGAGTGCTCAAATATTCCTTTAAAATGTAATCATTGCCCATCACTCTCTTTTTTTTTTCTTTAGTAGGACTCTCATCTTTTCTCCTGCATGTCTGATGTTTGATGCCAGAGACTGGAGATGATTCATGCCATTGTGTGGTTAAGCAATTGATATCCTAATTTGTCCCATTTCATCTTTCTCCAATGCCATATCAATGTCACTGTCATTAAAGGGAAATCATGTATAATAGCCATCACGTGATTTAGCACTGAAAAGAACCTTGTTTCTTTTGTAAGTCCATTCATGTGAAACCTCAGTGTTGGGGCATTTAAGAAGCAAATGTAATGAGGATACATATTCATGCCAACCCAAAATCAGTTGGAATGAATCCTAGTGTCAATATAAATCAATAATTCCTTAGCAATTAGTGATTACACATGGATCTTCCTTAATTCTAAATAATTTAGTTCCCTAAAGCTTACTATACTGTGGAAATAAAAAAGAAAAAAAAAATTCATAGAAACTTAGAAGGAGATGTACCAGGGGTATGAGGATATTGGCAATAAAATGGGGAGAAATTAGAAAAGGGACATGTGAACAGCACTAATTAGCGGTACCAGTATTAAGTCTTACTCTGATTGTTTATTACCTGTTTATTACCTTGTGTAACAAGGAGGACTGATATTCAAACTAATATGTTGAGGAAGTATTAATATAACTGTCATACAGCCTACTTTCATCTTGCACATTTCCTTCCAATATATTGTAAAACAGGCACATATTTATAGTATTGAATTGAATTGACTAAAGTATTTTGATTAAGATTTATTATAATTCTACTTTTATGCACAATATAAAATTATATATGCATGCGGTCTCTGTTTTTCAAATCAAGTTTTCGTTAATTTTAACAAATGTACAAGACAGCAATATGAAAAATAGCAATATATTTTGGTCTACATGTTAAAGCTTTATAATGTTCCCAAGATAATTCTCACACAGGCTTAAGGACTGAAGAACAAAGGAAAAACAAAAATCTAGAATGGAGAATGTGGGAGCAAAGGGGTATAGGGAAATAGAAGAAAAGGCGACAAAGGGAAAGAAGAAAAGATAAATAATTTAATGCAAGCAAAGTCAATCCTACTCTGTCTTCCAGAGGAGGCTCTAATGGGAACAAAAGTGAAATGACAAAATTGTGGGGTCACTTCAAACCATGGATCCCACATTTTATATAGACAGAATTTATTTGAAGGGTAGCCATTCATTTCTGCATAATGTACTGCCTATTGGCTATATTCAAGCCAATCTCTATTTATCAATTAAGCTCAAATTTCTGCTTATTGAATACATCCTATGGTCTTTATTTCCCATTGTGTGGCTTAAAACTATAACTACAATGAGCAGGGCAGTGGTGTGTCATAGCATTATTTATTTTGCCATATGTGTCACCAGCCTTTGAAAATGATGTAGTAGGATATCCAATAAATAATTGTGTTCCTGGTTTTACACTATAAAAAAGGTTATTTGTACTCTCATGTCTTTCTTATAGTTGGTTGGTTCTTGTATAAATGATGCAGTTTAATCAAATACATTTAGAATACACATTTTGAATACATCTTTTTTAAAAATGGGTAATCTTTTGCAGTTCAAAAGAAATACCAATGAGAAATGCAAAGTGCCTAAACTATCTTAGGAAATAATTTAACTCTCATGTCAGTGTTGACTGACAGCTCTAATAAATTCCTACATTTTAAGCAAAGTTACATTTCACATGCGTTTGCTTTTTACTAAACAGCTGAATGGAACATCTATTGTCAAATGCATGAAATAACATTAGAGATGCAAACTTAATGTGGCCACTGGCAATGTATTATTTAAGACTTATGGGCCCGAATGAGGTCTTATTTTCTTCAAATTGAAATTTATAGTTTCATTTTTGAGTGCTAACTTGAATATTAATGGAGTTTAGGGACAATGCTATAAAATAAGAATGAAAAACAAAGCAACTACTTTGCACATAACAACTATTATGGTAATATATGGAAACCTAAATAGAAATATGGTCTTTTACCTCGCTTAATAGCGCAGTACGGTACAGTCAATATATAAGCAGAGCTTTATGGAAAGCACGCTTGCATAGCATTAAGGTTTCATACTGTCTCTTGTCTTCAAAGATTTCTCTGTTGACAGATTTTTGTTTTGTTTTAAAATCAGGATTTCTCTACAGACTTTAAGGCTTGAAGAGCAATATGATTTAAATGCTGCTGCATCTCTATAACATGATCCTATGACTGACGGCTTTTGTTTGTCTCTTTTCTGCAGTGGTGACATGTTTATGTTGTATTGAAATTTCTACACTTCAAATAGTACAAAAAAGTTGATCTATTTATTGGAACTTTTTTTTTTCTTTGTATGTAGAATTTTTTCCCCTTCTTTCTTTTTTTCGATATGGCATCACTACCATATCACAATATAACATCGCACCAACAGCTGTTGCTATCATCAATCAAGGAGAAAGTTCCTATGAGAAATGACATGCTCTCTTTGAAGTGGAGGAACCTTGATCACAAATCAGTTCTAGTTCAATGTGAATGAATTTCTTTATTTCCTTTATGATTTTATGGTAGAAAACAAAACAATTTTATACATGCTTGGTAAGAAAAGTTATGTTTGTCATCATAATTTTTGACAAAGAATGTGTAACTGTATGAAATATAATTATGCACATAAAAATCTGCAGACATTGTAGCTCTATTATTTATATTATATAAAAATATTATTTAGACAGTGGTTGACTATGTGACTTAAATTCTTCATATAAGCATGTTCAATATTTTCACTCACCTACTAGCTACTGGAGAGTGGAAAATGAAACTTGTTTAGAAATTCAACACTTACAATTGTGACATGAACCCTCCAACGCAATGTTTTTTGCATCTACAATGGTGTAATAAAGCAACAGCTTAATAAACCTTTCCAACGAAGGACGTGCTATGCCATCCTCCAGAAGTAGGTCTTTAACTCCGTAGGATGGCATAGCATGCCCTAACGATTCGGCCCTCCCCCCGGACCAGATTCTTGCCCTCCACGGCGATTGTAATAAGGAGGCTTGCCTGACAACTGAGATTGTCCTCCTGCAGCCAATCCAACCCATCTGCGTCATGCGGTCACAATGACTGCCTGGGTTGTCAAGCAGATTTCTCAATATATAATTTGTAACATCATCTTTCAGACACTGTAACAAGAGTGACCTCTGTATCACCAGACTTATCGGAGCAATGTTTATTATCGTACTAATTGTAGCTTTCTTTTGACATCGGCTCAGTCGTTACTCAGCAGCATTGTAAGCAGTTTAGTCAGCACAGGCATTGGCCGTTACGCTGCCAAAACTGAAGCAGCTTAGCCAGCACAGGCATCTGTAGCATCATCCTTTCAAGCAGGATCGGTGGGTTATTTTTATTTCAGGAGACGTTAGGCTTTTGGCTAAGGGGGTGCCCTCGAAGGCACAAGTGTTTAGGGACCCATCAGTATAGGTGGTCTCCTAGTGCCATTAGGATAACCCCTCTTTTACACAGAGTTCGTTGGTAACATAGCCAGTTTGCGCAGAGTTAACAGGCAGTATCAGCCAGCCTGTACCTCCTAGTTACCAAACTACCGATATCCCGCCTGCTCACATTATCAGACGTGATTTCTCACGGTTCGGAACAGTAGACTGCTATATCATTTTTCTGAGATTGCAGTTCCTGCAGTTATTGGCACTCTATAGCTTTGTCTTGAGTCCAGATACTTCAGTCTAATAAGCATTGCTACTAACAATATTAGCAGCTTCAGGGTAGCTTACTGGGACTCTTTCTTTTCGTCTAGAGCCCAGATACCGTATTTTGATTTACCATTGTATTACCAGCTTCATTGCAGCTTTCTGGGACTCTGCTATTTCGTTCAGAGCCCATATCATTATTTTGATACTTTATTGACACTGACTATATTAGTAACAAGTTGTTCATTGCCATAGTACACTATTTAATTACAGGCAGTGCAACTGTTCAACTTGAGAATTTTTAACTACAGTCATTGAACTAATTGCATGTATTTGTTTGTCTATCTACTTTATAATTATTTTTATCAAAAGTTAAGTTTTACTTTCTCTCTGAGCCCTTCCATTCCCAGTTACACCCCTCCCATCATGAGGCAATTACCACTCTGCAGGACACTTTAACATTTATCCAACTCTTTCTCCTGTCTCCCCTCCTTGCTTTAGTTTTGTAGTGCATTGTATTGCACTAGGGGTTAACCCCCACTCAGGAGTAAGGTTACTGTACCATCCTTTTTCCTTTTTTCTTTGCAGTAAAATCACATAATTATGTTAACAAATTAATGAAACACACTTAGAATGAAATTATATATATATATATATATATATATATATATATATATATATATATATATATATATATATATAATATGCTAGTTCCAACTGGCAGCAAACACTGAAACTTGGATACTCCAACAATCCAAGTGAGTATAGTAAAGATAGAGATTAAAAACAGGTTGTGCTAAATGTTGGTATAGAGATGTTAAAGAACACTAATAATAAAAAGTTGTAAAATAGTATTTATAAAATAGTCCCAAATTCGATTGGTAGGAGAATTATTGATAAGGTAGATAAAGTACAACAGCTCTTGTAGGTATTGTAGTGTGTTCACCAGCTTATTCTGATTCTGTGATATGAAATGACAAGGATGGCAAAATAGTGTAATATTGTATATGAACAGTGAGGAATAAAGTAATAGAAATTGCACTCACAAACAAGGAGCTATATTTTAGATCTCATACAGAATAAAACTCAGTGTTTAGGTGATATGCCCACCACCTAAACTAACCAAGTGGGAGTTTAGCGCTACTCAATTGAATCAAGGCTTACCCCATAATAGATGCAGGGTAATCAAATAGCATATGAAAAATAAGAGAAAAAAAGATACTAATAGTGTTACTCTGTTGGTGAGGTAACGATATAATTAATATATAATCCAAACTCACATTTTACAGAGCCTTTTCAGATTTAAGCTCTAAACATCACACTTGGGTACTCTTCCCAGGTGGCAACCAGACCTTTAAACTCTCCGATTTTTCAGCACAAGTTTCCAGGTTTTGGTATCCTCAACCGAAAAAAAAATAATAGTAGGAGAATCTAGGCGTAGTATTTAGGTATTCACAAAGGTGACTATAAATCTTATGATGGAATTGCATTACTTGGCTCTGAGTGTAAATGTGTTGTAGCTACTTGTGGGGTGATACCTCCTCCCCTTTGACTCCGGTAACAACAGGAAGAAATGAGGATTTCTGGATTGATGTATATGTTCAAGTACTCTATTTATTAAACAATAAATGTAAAAACACAATAAAAAATAGAGATGTGCATGGGAAAAAAATTCAGTTCAGTTCGATTTGGAAATTCGCGTAAGTAAAAAAATTTGTCTGCTTTGACAATTCAGACCAATGGCATTCGGTTTCGGACTTCTGAAATTCGGAAATTCGGCAATTTGGACATTCGTAAGCATCCCTCTCTTGTTTTGCCACTTTTCAGAAATCCAAAGCACTTTGCCACCACAACCACTTACAGATCTGTAGGGGTCCCTAACCTCTAACCTTAACCACCACAACCACTTACACACCTATAGAGCTCCCAGTGCCAGAAATTAGCTTATTGGTCAAGATTCCTGTCATCATTCACGTAATTTTCCCTCCCTCTCTTGTTTTGCCACTTTTCAGAAATCTGAAGCACTTCGGCAATTGGGTTCGGTTCGGCACTTCGGAAATTCAGTAGTTTGGAAATTTGGCAATTCGGTAATTGGAACTTCGGACATTCGGAACATCCGAATGTCCGAATTACACAAAATTCGGCCAAATGTACATTTGGAACGAAACAAATTGCACATGTCTAATTAAAAATATAAAATGACTAATCCTAAAGTACTTCTCTCGCCAAGACGCGTTTCGCCCTCCGTGGGCTTTCTCAATCAGCATGTATTTTGTTCTATTCCCGATTCTGTTTTAAGTGTTCATGAGGTCCACCTCTTCTATTTTTTCTGTCCTATGATGTCTCTCATATTAAAATTAGGTGTGATAATCACCTGGTGGTGATATCAGGACATCTAGATATTAAGATATTTAAGATAAAATAAAATAAAAATGTAAAATAAAATAAAAAGGAGGGCCAAAATAAAATATGAATAAGTAAATAAAAATAAATTGAATGGTAAAACAATTTAATTACCAACTAAGCAAAAATATAAAAATTATATATATAAAAATATCAAAAACAGTTAGAATGAAAAACCTATTCCGTCATGATTCCCTTTAATTGTAGAAGTTGTGTCCTTAAGGAGATACACACACATATATATATATATATATATATATATATATATATATATATATATATATATATATATATATATATATATATATCCAAATAATATCAAGGGTGCACTCACAGGTCTTATGAAAAAACTTGTGGTTTCTTTAAAAAACATTAAGGTTTACATCTGTAATGCAATCAACGTTTTGATTTCAAGATCACAGAGTGTACATTATGGTGACAATATATACATAAAAGAATAAAACACTTACCAATGAAATGAGGGCAAAAACCGAGTAAACTCCCACCACCTTCAGACTGATTCCAACCCGGAAGTGACGGGAAGCCGCATGACGTACTGCAGGAAATAAATGTGGTTGCTAGGTTACCAAGCACCAAGTGAGATTGTGATAAGAAATACAAGGAAAAAAAAAGGGGGGGAAAAGGAAAATATTTAAAAAAATTTTTAAAAATATTATACAGAATACTGCACCTTAATACAGGGGCATACAATATATAATATATAATATACTATATTATATATAAAAAGAAAGGAGATGCCATATGCATACAACTGAAGGGTATAGTCTAAAAAATAGAGAAAACCAACATTGACCTTATAACATGAAAGTTTTAAATTTACAGGAACATTGAAAAAAATATACTCTCATTAAGTCCTTTAGAGGCCACAGTATCCAATTTGTGTATCCAAGATGCCTCACGCTGTAGAATAACTTTAGACCTATCACCTCCACGGGAAAGAGGAGGGACATGATCAATTGCTATAAAACGTAATATAGGCAGGCGATGTTGGGCTGCCAAAAAATCTGTTTTCCCTACATAGGACCATCCGCAGGGACAAGTGATCATATAAATCACATGATCAGTGGTACATGTGATGTAATGTGATATAGGGAAACGTTTCCCACTATATGGGTGTCGAAATGTAGAGAAAAATCTATCGTACATATCTTGTAACTGTTCATCTCTGGATTTGGACTCATTGTTATATCTAAGTACTCACATAAATTGAGAGATGGGAAGGGCATCTTTAAGATGCTGAGGATCAAAGCTGGTCGCCAAGAGCAGAGTATTTCGGTCTGTGTGCTTCCTATATAAAGTATATCCTAGTTCCTTTTTATCTTTATGTTTGTACACTTGCACATCCAGAAACTGTATGGAAGAAATATCCCATGTCGGAGTTAGTTTTATCGGTATAGATTAAGAGTTAACGGTTTCCACCATCACACATAATTCTTCTGATGTGCCTTTCCAAATTAAAAAGATATCACGGACAAAACGCAAATATTTAAGGATCTATTTCTTATATACAGGTAGAATATTGTTCAAACCGAAACATGAATGTATTTGCATATGCATTTTTAAGTAGAAGTTCTCTTCAAACGTAAAATAATTGCATGTTAGAGCAATGGAAAAAAAATATTGTCACATGCAGCTTCCCATCACTCCCGGGTCAGAATCAGTCTGAAGGTGGTGGGAGTTCACTCGGTTTTTGCACTCATTTCATTGATAAGTGTTTTATTCTTTTATGTATATATTGTCACCATAATGTACACTGTGATCTTGAAAAAGACCTGCATGGGTCAAAACGTTGATTGCATTACAGATGTACCCTTAAAGTTTTTTTCATTAAACCACAATTTTTTTCACAAGACCTGTGAGTACACCCCTGATATTTACAACGCGGGTAACACCTAGGCGATTATTAATATCGTTCAGCACCAGGAGAGTGCAAAGCTCTATTTGTTTTGTGTGTGTGTATATATATATATATATATATACACAAAAGTTGTAAAGGATAGCACTCCAAGGACTTAAATAAAAATTTCACTTTTCTTTACGTTCCAATTAAAAAAAAACGGTCAACGTTTCAGCTTGATCCCCTCAAGCTTTCCTCAGGACAAACAGCTTTCACTCCTAGTGTAAAGGATAATGCCTGCTTCTAAGCCACACAAAGAAATACAAAATGCAAAAATTGGCAGCACTCGAAGGACAGAAACTGATAAGGTAATATTTAACATTTAATGGTACATCTGAAAAGAGTCAATGTTTCAGTTCTCTCAGAGGAACTCTCATCAGGACAAGTACAAAAAAGACTTGGACTGCTGCAAAATATATATATATAAATAAGAAAACACACACTCCAGGGACTTAATATTACAAAATATAAAACTTTGCTTTTATTTACATGATCCAATAAAATGTCAGTGTTTCAGTTCCCAACAGAGCTTTCATTAGGACAGTTTTTTTCGTTGTCCTAATGAAAGCTCTCAATTTTTAAATGTTGTAATATTAAGTACCTGGAATACGTTTTTTCCTTGTTTTTTTGTACAATTTTTGCCAAACCTGCACAGGGCTTTATTGGTTATAAGCAGGAGTGCAAGTTTTTGGACTTTATAGATATATGTATATATATACATACTTTAGGCATAATTAATGGGGGTTAATTAATTTTAATTAGGTGGATCTGCCTGACAACCCAGACAGTCCCCCTGCAAGCAATGATATAAATGGTCATCATGATCACATGGCATGGATGGGCAAGATTATCCATAGGGGGACAGTCTGGGTTGTCAGGCAGTCCCCCCTAATCAGGAGCTTTACGGAAGGTAAGTATCGCATCTCCCGACACGGCTAATCGTTAGAGTATACTATGCCTCCCTAACAGTATTAAAACCATTTGAATTTAGGTAATATGCCACAAAACAGGATACTTGCCACAGAACAGGTTACTTGCAAATAAAGAATGTCTGTAATTTCCAGGTAGGGTTGTAACAAAGACAGGCTGGTAACAGAGGCAAGCTGGTAACAGAGGCAGGCTGGTTATAGATGCAGGCTGGTTTGAAGTATAGGTAAGGGTGGAGCAGGTTATTGTTTGGAGCAGGTTTGAAGGTAAATCTAGAGTAGATTCACAAGAGCCAGGATATGAAGTGATAAACGTAAATCACCAACTTCAATGTAAAGGCCTTGTTGTGATCAGGGTGTAGCCTTATGAAGGCTGTTCATTAGTCCAGGCAGGTGAGGATTGAGGTGACTAGTTGCTAGGGAGGCCACTAGTGGTGGAGAGCTGGATCTTGATTTTAAAGGAACATAAATAAATGAATATAAAACATAGTTTTCAGGATACGATCCTGACAGGGAGTGTTTACTGGCAACCACCACAATGAGGTTTGTAACAGTAATACCTTACCTCAGTAGCTGCAGATACACACTGTTACAAGATGATAGAAGCCTTTCTTCATCTTCTCTAAGAGCTTGTTTTTAGAGCATTCTATTAGTCTGTAGCACAAATATTTATTTATGAAATATTTGGATCCATTAAATTACTGCTCAATAATATCAATTACCGGTTTAATCATACACAAAAATAAAAATCTTTTTATTGCACATATATTTTGAATTGTTTTATTTTCAGCAATTTAAGATGTTTTATAAGAATTCTTAATTTGGAACTGTGTATTTGGCTGTGTTAGTGACCTAATGAAAAATTGATAGTGGACAAAGCAATGAGGTAAGTTGTAACTGCACATTCATGTAACTGGGGACATCGCTGCCACTGTGGGTTTCATTGAAACAGCTCTGGCCTAATTTCATCTGACTTTGAATGTGTGCAAATCACATAGAAATGTGAACTGACTACAGACTGAGAAAATCAGCAAAGACAGAAAATCATTGCAAATCACAGTCTTATCAATATTTTACCAAGTCAAGACTAGACGCCTTTTCCAATAATAAGAAAAATAAAATAGTAAACTGTGTATTTTAGAAATATATACTTAATGTCTATACCAGTATATTAGACCCATTACTAAATTCTATGAATATAAAGTAGAATTGATGCCTTTTGTAAGTTTATGGGAACTCACGCTGCATGAAATTAATCACAATACATATCAACACATTGCACACATCTTGTGCAGAGAATGTATCCACGTATAAAGTATTTCACTTAATGGACATGCTATGCAGGGTAGATTATGCAATTGATATGACCTTGACTATGAACTTAATGTCAGAGATGTTAGTAATTCTATGATATAGAGTTGGCTTGAAAGAAAATATTAATTATACTCTAGCAATATATGATCAAATTTAGAGATTCAGGGAGAATTGTGTATTGTGGATACATAACCTTTTGGAAGTGCTAACACAAATATATATATATATATATATATATATATATATATTTATATATATAAATATATATATACAGTTGTAATCAAAATTGTGCAACACCCATTAGTTGCACGAGGTATGCTTGAGCTGGAACACTTGAAATACCTGAATACCTCAATACTTGGCTAGGAGTTTGTTGAATACCACATTTGACTGCATGTTAGAAATATGGCTAAGCCAAAAGAATGATCCACAAAGTTAAGAGAAGAGATCATCGCACTTCACAAACAAGAAACAGGATACAAAAAGTTAGCAAATTCACTGAATGTTCCTAGAGGCACCTTTGGAAGTTCAAATGCATGTTCAAAGTTGAAGAAATAGCGGTTACACTACCTGTCAGAAAAAGGAAGTTATCAATGGCTGAAACTAGATTTCTGAGAAGGCAGGTTGTGAAAAACCTTCGAGTGACTGCAAAAGATCTGCAGCAAGACTTGGTGGAAACAGCCCATTTCAGGATTAGGAGACTCTTTGTGCATATGTGAAGTTTTGATATAAGGGTTGAATAACACAGGACTGATCTGGGTGCTGGGAACATGTCATGGATTCCTTAACGTTTAAGAGAGTAGCTACAGTATTCTCGCCTATTTTGAAGTTTATTTTGTAGCGAGAATACGTGATTAATCTGCAGATTTACTGTTGAAAGGCAGTAAGACCACACTAGCTGTATTGTGTTTATAATGTAAATAGTCATATATAAAAGAGAAGGCACCTAAGCAAAAGCATTCTCAGCAGCTATTTTTAAAAAATGCATTGATGTAATATTATTTCACAATGCTAAACAATTTCTAGGTGCAAAGATATGATATGATATAATATAAGTTTAATAGTTTAGATTAATATATTGTTGTAATGCATGCTAGATTTGTTCTTTTGTTACATATTAGAAAATAATACTGGAATTTATTAAATCTTAGATTAAATATGTTGTTTCTATTTCCTACCAATGGTTATGTTTTATGTGAACGCTTACTCGTTGGATTTAGACAAAGTCCTTTTTACTAAAGTACTTTAATTGAACCTGCTCTCTTAAATAGTAGACTTAAACTCTGACTGTTTTTACCCTTTTTCTGGTTTTCTGAGGTTTTTCATCTATCTAAAGCAAAATCATCGAGAGTAGGGCAGATTTAAGAGCACAGTAGCAACTGGTCAATCCGTATCTAATATGTGGGTTATAGAACAGCATAATCCTTTCACCGATCTTCTTGCAGCAGCAGCTATGATGACTAAATTTCTTGTGTCTTATCACACTGTCACAGGCTAAAATTAAGAAGAAGGATTCTTAAGACATCACAGCATGAAAACTAGATGGAAGATGATCAGATTACCTTCTATTGGATTTGTCCACAGACCACCAATCTTTTAGGAACAGGCCTGATTCTTAGGCCTATCAAACCCTTGATATCGCTTTACTATTTGATGTCAATATCTAATAACAATTTGCTGCTCTCAAATGGAAAAATATGTATTCAATGGCAGTAGTATATATGTGACCGCACAGATTTTTTTATTTTTTTATTTACAGGTAGTGTAAATATTGTATGTATATAATACACTTTGCCAGTAGTTAAAATATAATGTACAGTATTTATAATTTACTGTAGCATAGCTGTAAAAATTAAGACTTGCAGTTATAATGTGCACATGACGCTGAGTTTTTATATCATTCTTAAAAAAACTAAGATATCGGTAGGTGGGAGAGACTGCAGAATTTTAACTTCTATGATACTTTGATACTTGTGGGACTGGCATATCAAGACCCGAGGCCCGATTTCATATTTGTCAGTCATGATTGTTGATTATTGCTCTTTTGTCCATAAACTGACTTCTCAATTTATAGACAATTCATAGCTGTCTGGAACTGGATGGAATTGATGAAATAAGAGAGATTAAAGAATTTAAACAAGTGACAGCGAGATAAGATAAAATGCAATGTGGTTTATGTTTATTGTAAACATTTCAGAAAATTCCTGAAAATTGGTAACTCTTTTAACTTCCCTTCCGGGACGTTTGTGTCTCTTTTTATCACTTCCTTTTTAACTACTTCTCTATTCTCTACCATGCCTCCTTTTTTTCCCACCCCTACTTTTTTCTCTTTCTGTTTTTGTATTGGATTATTTCTTCATCTGTAAATCTTAATCTGGCCAAACCTATTGCTAAGAGACATTATGGCGTACAATATGGATTATTTAATTATCATCATGTATTAACATTGAAATATATAAAAATGAACACTTTTGTCATGCAAATTATAATTAGATTGAATATATATATATATATATATATATATATATATATATATATATATATATATATAGAAGCCAACACATAGTTTAAAGCAACACTCTAGTGTCTCTAGATCTGCTGAATTCCCCCTGCTGTTTGGTATAAAAAGGTATAAAAATAGTATTTTATTTATCTTCTTCCAGTGGTGAGTATCCCTCAGCCTTGCTTACCTCTGTGTCATCAAGGAAGCATAGCCTTCTCTGGAGTCTGTTCAATCCAATACTCTTCATAAAAGAATATTAGGGATCAGATGCACACGCGTGGCAAGTTCTGCGCACCCATCAAATTTCCTCATAAGTGAGCATTTAATCAATACTTTCCTATGGTGGCTGCAGTCATGTGACCAAGCTTTACTTGGTTACCGCAGCAGGAAGCACCTACAGTTCTACAGAAAGACTGCCACTGGAAGTTTATTTAACATTGCAATATGAACATTGCAGCTGCTAAAAAAAACTGCAATGTTTTAGATTACAAGATTATACTTACAGGACCACAGCACCCAAGCCTTTTGAGATGAAGTGGTCTGGGAACTTATAGTGTAC
The DNA here is from genome assembly GCA_933207985.1 of Pelobates cultripes. NCBI lineage: Eukaryota > Metazoa > Chordata > Amphibia > Anura > Pelobatidae > Pelobates > Pelobates cultripes. The sequence goes on from OW240915.1 coordinate 147,166,978, forward strand.
CTTTCATTTGCTGTTTTCTTTAACATTAACAGACATGTACAAAAAGTTTATATCTGAAAATCATCAACCATACTTGCTACTAGTAAATGCTACTAGTAAATGAACTCAAAAAGTGTAAAGGGCTTGTCTGGCAAGGTTTAGCCCACCCAGTGCAAATGGTTGGCTGAAAATCTGCTGAAAGAAGTACGCTAAAAATATTGCAAGCATTTTAAAGGGACACTCTAAGCACCAAAACATGCCCCTACAGTCTTACTGATAATTTTACTTCCATCTAGGAGTTAAATAACTTTGTTAATGCAGCCCTAGCCACAACTCCCCTGTCTATGACTTACACAGCCCCCCTGCATATTTCCTGTAAAGAGAGATATAATAATATTTCCTTTATTGCATAGCCTGTTTATAACGTTTCTATTGCTATTGTTATGCTTTCTAGGGCCAGCAGGAGCCTTGTGTGTGTGTGATTACAGTTCAATTAACAGAGCAGGGGACACAAACTTCTAAAGTAAACACATTGCACTGTAAATTATAATTGAAAGTGAAAAAAAAAAAATTCATGATGGCCATATAGGCCACAGTCAGGGGAAGTGTAGTTAGGGCTGCATAAACAGAACAAAAGTGATTTTGCTTATGAATTGCAGAGAATTTAGCAGAAAAACTGCATAGAAATTATTTATATACCAAAAATGGTTCATTAAGCTAAAGTTGTTTTGGTGCTTATAGTATCCCTTTAAATATGAGAGATCAGAGATCTCCCAAATGAAAGAGGAGATTTGTGACTATCTAGTCTCCACATTCATGACATCATGGTGTGTGAAAATCCAAGTAGCATAAGGCAGACCTATCGACAAAATTTTATCCGCTCATAGTTCTATAAAGAAAAGGGATAAAATAGCCTTTCTGTGAAGGAAGACAAAATAGCTAGTATTAAAGGGGCACTATAGGCACCAAAACAAGTTTAGCTTAATGAAGCAGTTTTGGTGTACAGATCATGCCCCTGCAGTCTGAATGCTCAATTCTCTGCCATTTTGAGGTTAAATCACTGTGTTAATACAAACCTAGTAACACCTCCCTGCATGTGACTTCTATGCCACCTCCCTGCATGTGACTAAACACTTCCTGTAAGGAGAGATCTAATGTTTAAACTGTCGTTATTGCACAGTCTGCTTAAAGGATCATTATAGGGTCAGGAACATAAACATGTATTCCTGACCCTATAGTGTTAACACCACCATCTAGCCCCCTCTGGGCCCCTCATGCCTCCATAAAAATAGTAAAAATCTTACTGGATTCAAGCCTGAAGCTGTAAATCTGCATGCTGGTAGACTGAGAAAAACACGCAGTCTGCTGACATGTGGTAGCCTGATCCAATCACAGTGCTTCCCCATAGGATTGGCTGAGACTGACAAAGAGGCAGATCAAGGACAGAGCCAGCGTGATTGAAACACAGCCCTGGCCAATCAGCATCTCCTCATAGAGATGAATTGAATCAATGAATCTCTATGAGGAAAGTTCAGTGTTTGCATGCATACTGAATCACAGGATGCTGTGCACAGTGCTGCCCTGTGCTCTGCTGACAGCAGATCTGAGTGGATGGAGGCATATTATGCATATCATGCCTCATTAAAGTTCAATTTACAGGGCAGGAGTTAGCTTCTAAAGTAAGTTAACATCTGATTGAAAATGAATGCAAGTTTTGTGAGTCACAGTCAGGGATTTTAATTGTAAAACATAAAGTGCAACTAAAGAAAAAAACTCAGAATAGAATTTCAATCAACATTTGAAAGTTAATACTAACCTTATACCAACTCTACCCCATAATCTTTCACCAACCCTTTCCCTTATACACTAATTCTAATCCTACACCTAACCTTGTATTCACCATACACTATCCTTAATCCCAATCTAGCATTAACCCTAACCCAGCATCAACCCTTGCTCAACATTAACCCTACTTTGATACTAACCCCAAACTAGCCTTAACCCTAATGGTAACTTTAACTCTAACCTTAATTCACAGATCATTAGTAGATGGATTACCCATACTATAATGTATAGAGAACTATGCAAGTACTCTGTCCTGTGTAATAACAGCGTGAGTGGGAAATGTCCCTCTTATACTGCACCCCCTACATATTATTATTATTATTATTATTATTAGTAGTAGTAGTAGTAGTATATTATTATACTATGAAGGGGGGGGAGGAATTTACAATAAATGAGACAATACACAGTGACAAAGGAACAATAGGGAGATTAGGGCCCTGCTCAAATGAGCTTACAGTCTAGAGGAGGTGGGGTACAAATACACAGCAGGGCACCAAGGGTGACAGCCACCAAACAAGGTGGAAAAGTAGCAGAGCTGGAGGTGAGAGTGGAGTATGGCTCTTTAGGAGAGCAAGAGACTGAATAGTGAATGGTGCTTGACAGACAGCAGGCACAACCCAATGCCAGTCACTGTCAGCAGTGATTTGGGTCTTTTTAGACTACAGGGGTCTCATTCTCTAAGAGATTATGCCAGAATCTATTCGGATTCTGACATAATAACAGTGTCTGAACGTTCACATGATTTAATGGGTCATGGTGATTTAATGGGCAGTAAGCAGCTGTCTGCAAGGGAGAAGATTTACAAGTCTGTCACCAGCGTGCTCTGTTTAACCCCTTAAGGACACATGACATGTGTGACATGTCAGGACTCCCTTTTATTCCAGAAGTTTGGTCCTTAAGGGGTTAAATATGCACAGAATTTACATTAGGCAGCCTGGAACAGAGTGCCCGGAAGTGACATGTGTCAGGGATGCAATTAGCTCCTAGTACACAAGTGCAAATGAATTAGTATGTACAGTGTTTTAAGCTGAAACCCTTCACATACATACTCCTACCACTATTACCACTTCAAATCACTGAAGTGGTCGCAATGGTTGGAATAACCTTTAAAGCCAAGGTAAAATAAATAAATAACACAGGTGCATCAACCCTTTAAAACTGATAAAAAATAAATAAAAGCATAATGATTCATACAGTCAGAATCGGTCAAGCCTGAGTTGCACTGATTGACCCCCAGGCCCTGTGATTGCTTTGGGAATAGCTCAAAGAGACTGGATGCCTTATTCGGCAGTTAGGACATGTAATATCTATGTTTGGCCCTCAGAGTGATCATTTAGCATTGATTTCTGATGGTTAGAGATATAATTAGCATTATGGTATGGGTTATTGGCATTGCTAAGGGGAAATTGGCATTTATGTTCAGCTTTGAACAATACAGCAATATCAATGCAATTGCTTGATAACTATACAAAATCCCAAATATACAAATGTACATTTAAATAACAGAGATAGTATCGCTGCAGTGACCATTAAAGTATAAGCTCACCTGCCAACATCAAATCCAACATCTTAATTCACCTTGCTACTTTCATTAAAAAGGCAAAACATCTAATGAGATAGAAGTGGGTATTTTTACAACCCATAATAGGGCACACATGGATTGAGCAGTAACACAATAATGTTGCTGTTTAATATCAATGCAAATAAGTAAATTAGCCTTGCACTCAAACTCCAAAAACTCTTAGATGCCAGTACTGGATATAATACTTATCAACTAAGAATGTCAAGGCAAACTGTTTTTATTTGCATTTGTATTACACAGCCATGTTACAGTACTGCCACTCACATCTAGTGTAGCCATTGAAGGGTTAATTCATTAACCCCTTAAGGACACAGGACAGAAATATTCCGTCATGATTCCATGTTATTCCAGAAGTTGTGTCCTTAAGGGGTTAATAATGTTTATAAGAAATTGCCATTTCTGTCTTATAAGAGATTTTGAATTTTCATAAAAGCACCAAAGTGATTTGTTAGCATAGGACTCACCTAATCTAATTTTGCATTGTTTGTTTATTCTTTTAATTAATAAAAAGAGTAATTTATAATGTAAATTAATATAGGAGATTGAATTAAAGAAGTCCACTGAGTGTTTACCTTTCTACGTAACGTATTCAGCAGCATAACTGAGAGGCACAAAATATCTATCTATCTATCTATCTATCTAGCTATCTATCTATCTATCTATCTATCTCTCTATCATATGTGTGTCTGTGTGGATTAATACATTTAAACACTTAAACAATTATATGAAATAAATCATGTGATTTAATAATTGTGTCAAATAAATCGTTTAATTGAGAAAAAAGGTGACTGTAGCTAAATATGGGAACAACACAGGCCAGCTGTTTGGTCTGGCAAAGGGCTTTGTATACTTGTACGATATATCCAGAGCGACCTTTTAGATTCCATGTACATAGTAACAATTAAAAGTACACAATGACTTGACAATGTTCACTGTGACAGACTGCAGGTTGGCTGCTTCCCATAACAGCCTCCCAGGCAGAGAGAAACAAAGCGCCAAAGCCCATCTGTACAACACTCTGAATGCCTCATGTTCCATAGAGCGTTCTTTGTTTCTCCAAACGCCCCAGGAAGCTCTTCAACAAACAAAACTCAGAGGTCCAGAGGAGCCGAGTCATGGCATTAATATGATAATGAATTCTGGATTAAAATGACAGACGTTACAAAGAAATAGATTCTTTTGATAGCAAGTTGTTGGTTCTATTAAATGGGATTTGTTTGGCTTAATATTGATTGTGAGAGAACATTTATCACAAGTGTACATACTTTATAAACAGCATTCTTCAAATCTTCTACTGCTGTCCTACAAGGACAGATTAGGGATATCTGGCAAAGGGAAACATGATAATATTCCACTGCTCCACCTGTAGCAAATTGATGTATTCCAATTCCAAATAAGTATATGATCTCTGAGCTTCATTCGATGAATATTAGCAATGCTTGTGACAGATAAATAATCATTCCAGTAAAGCTTGTTTCACCTCATTTCAATTTCAAAAGCTTCTAGTATATAATTATATATATTAATCTAAAACTGCAACATGGATTAGGCTTCAAGCAAAACACATAGTGATATGTGTATACATATATGTAATGATATAGCTTGTGGAGATTATGTTATCTGTTGTAGTCATATTTTTTTATTTTGAAATGATTTTCCCATATATTTATTAATAAAGTTAATTATAGTGTATTATATAGAATATTGTAGTAAGCAAAAAATCTGTTTACATTAATTTAATTAAAATACCCTCCAGGTTGGATTTAAAACATTATTTTTTAGACATTATATACATAATGCATAAATGACGCTACATTTAAAAATGGCAAATATAGTCACATTTGAGTGACTGAAAATCTCCAATTTGTTCATGATCTTGTGGGAACTCTCAGTTAGAGGGAAGACACTCTGATAATCATTGTGCTCATCTAATTTTCTACAATATTGAATTTGTGATATGAACCTTACTTTAGGGGCATAGCAATTGTTTTTGGAGGTTGTGAATAATTGGGGAGCAACAAAATCCAAACTTATGCAGTAGTTAGGACATTATGTATTGTTAAAATGTTTATATTAAAAAGTGAAACACTGTTAGGATTTAGTGAGGTACAGAAACATACTCTTTGCACCAAAGGTATTG
>OW240915.1:147174951-147202992 GCA_933207985.1 Pelobates cultripes
CATCGTCAATGGGACTTACCCTGCAGCTGAAATAAGGCTGAAAAACTGCTGAAAAGACTGTCCCATCACGTAATGGGACTTAGTCTCAGGCTGAAATAATTCTCCCATTTACTGAACCAAGTGGGAAATAGCAAGGCAGGCACAAAGGGTTTGCACCAGGTCTAGGGACACAGGGGACACCGGGGACACCGTCTTAAAGGGGCAGTGTCCCCAACAAGTCTGGGGACATGGCCTTAAAGGGGCAGTGTCCCAATCTTCCTGATGTCCCCAAAAAGGTGTTTAAAGGGCCAGCACCAGTCACATAAAGAGTCCATAAGCCCCAATATGCCCACCGACAGTCTTAAAGGGCCATACACACCAAAAAAAAGTGCATACATTTTCACAATCTCCCAGGGGCCATAGTCATGCGGGAGGAGGCTGGCAAGTAGGCTTCTCCACAACCCAGGGAAGCAGGGCAATTTGCCATTTAAAGGGCCCGTTACAAATAGCAGCTTGTAACAAGGTGTCAATCCATATCTGCCAAGTGACCATGTAGGGGAACAGTCCCATTCTGCTCTGTGCTGTGTATCAGGGATCCTTAGGACAGGTAACAAACCATATTCGCCAAGGACCCTCTAAGTGTAGGGGACCAGTCTCATTCTGCTCTGTGTAAACTGTGTGCATCAGGGGCTCCTGAGGACAGGTGTCAACCATACAGTCAAGGTGTCAATATGTCAGTCAGTCAATCCATATTGATTGTGATTTAGGAATGTTAGTGATTTCTGCCTTTATGGAAACCAGACTCTGTATCAACTGTGTAATTTTCCATGGGAGTTTTGCCATGATCCTCCGCACATGCCATTGCATAGTCCAGGTGTTAGTCCCCTTGAAACAACTTTTCCATCCCTATTGTGGCCAGAAAGAGTCCCTGTGTGTTTTAAAATTCGCCTCCCCATTGAAGTCAATGGCGTTTCGGGCGGTTCGCCGGTTCGCGAACATTTGCGGAAGTTCGCGTTCGCCGTTCGCGAACCGAAAATTTCGGGTTCGCGACATCACTATTTGTGAGGTGTAAAAAATAAAATTAAATGTATAAATCAACTCCTCTCCATCCTGCAGCTGGTGGGCTCCATCTTAGTTCTCTATCAATCATTATTATGGGGTCTGCCATTTGTGTCTGGCAGTCAGCATTGAGAAAACATATAGATAAGAGGAGAAATTTAAACAAAAAGCCTATTTTTAGCCTCTTAATTTGTCCTGTTTGCGCTGGCGTTGCCTTGTCTGAACATGATTTTGATGTCATTTGTTAAATCTTTATTATAAATTTCAACGAAAACAGGGCAGGTCACAAAACAAGGATAATACAAGTTATAAATAATTGCCATGTTTTTTTCAATGCTGTCCATGTAACCTAGCAGAGGAGAAGGTGCGGGATCTTTGTTTTCAACATACCGCCCAAGTGTATCTATTTAGGAGAGGCAATGCCTATCTTGTCTCAAATCTCTCTGTCCTTATTTTCTATCCTAATGGCTCTCTTTTCTAGGTGCTCCATTTTGTTGGTGCGTCTCCAGTGTGTAACAGAGCTCCACATCAATAATACTCATAGTAATGTATCTTTAAACTACAATAAATGTGTTTAGAAAACAGTCTGTGCAAATAAGGCACATTGTTCTTGATCTAAATTATTGTTTATTTGCATAAATTGTTATTAATAAGTCACCTAAAATTTCTCAGAGCAGGCCAATGGCCACACCCAATTTACACCCATAATATTAGCCTTCCTCTTTGTCCATTTGAAAAGTTGGGAGGTATGTTTTCGGTATCAGAGGAAGATGAGTCTAGGAATGTAGAGATGGAGTGAAGTGTGAGGAGAATTGAAAAAAAAAGGTATTTGTGTGTATGACAGGTAATCAGTTAAAGAGGGATTTTGATTATAAGGCAGGGTGAAAATAAGGGAAATTAAATATATTTGTTTGACATGTGAGATATTTACATTTTAGGATTGTAGAATTTGTCTTTAATAAGCTTTTAAAGGTATTCTACCAAGTTCAACTTTCAAGATGTTACTGCAATATAGATTGCTTTGTGGAATCTTCCCCCACCCACCTCTATTATTTGCATCCTGTAGTGATGTGGACTGAATTTAATATTTGCTAACTTATCACCAGTAATGAGGTGATGATTGCTTTAGATAAAAGCTACCACTCTTCTCGTCTATCCTTATAGGTTGCCAGATGATATCTTGATCCAAGTGCAGCCAAAAGCTGATAAAAGTCCAGAGTATGACATCATATTGCCTGTATAGCAAACAAGTGTACAGGACTGAGGTTCAGTAGAGTAGCCCATTATGGTGGCACCAGACATATGTATTTAAGAGCAGCTATATAAACACAATAGGAGACCGATGTTGTGACTGATGGAAAAAATCATTAGCCGGGAGGGATTAAACGATTCCTTCAACACATTTCCAGCTGCAAACCAAGTGCATGCAAGTAAAAATTAGAACACTTAACAAGGAGTTTGATAGAGTGTTAACAACCCTCGACTTCACGTTGTGCTGTTAACCAACAAAGTAGTCATTAACTCTTGGTAATAATAGCATTTGTGGTGTTACTACTGTTAATTATGAATGAAATAGACAAAATGTAAACTTTTGACTTATATATTTTTTTTCCATTACATATGCATAAATCTCTCACAATGTTTAGTCATTAAAATTAACCAATTGTTTTATGACAAAAAAATGTTTGTTTTGTTTTTCATTTACAAAAGCAGTCTTGGAAGCCAATATTTATGTAAATTTCTCGAGAATGTGTTAAATAACAAATATCTAGCACATTCTTACCTAGTCTGATTGTTTTAATGTAATTATTTTCAGGAGGCCAAATGCCTTTAAAATTCCTGGAAGGCTAAAAACAGTTGCTATACATTAATCTGTCTCACAATAATCTCGTTAGAGGAACTGTCAGTTTTCTGTTAGTAATATTTATTTTAATCAACCCAGTAAATGCTATTAAAATGCTTGCTTGGGTGAGATGTAAAGAGGATGTAAGTATAAACAACATTTACCTCTGTGCCACGTTCAGTTCAGACGCTCCATATTACCATATTCTTGAGATGCTCTGTAAATGTGTGTCAGCAGACACAAACGGTGAATCCGTGGACATTTGAAATGTGCATCTTGTGACAAATTCAATTATAAAATGGAGGATTAAGAACATTAAATAACAGCACATTTCAGTAAATATTGAGTTGCCTCCTATGTGATTATTTCTCTACAAACAAAGAATTATGATGAATTGGTACAATAACTAGCAGCATGACACATTGCTGAATAGAGTTATGTGATTGTTATAAATTACATACACATACTTTTAATTTGCAATGACTAGTTACTCTATATCACAATTTCAGCTCAATTAAATACCTGTGCCCAAACCCACACAATGCTCTTTTAGCAATATTTCTGCCTGCTGCTTCACTTCCAGAATATTAAAATAGTAACCAGTGATATTTTAACCCCTTCATTCCCAAAATCATGTATACATTTTGCAAAGTGAAACGTAGTCGATCAAGTCTCACCCCCTTCATCTATAGCCCAGGAATTGTTACCAACCTATAGAGCAGTGGTTCCCAAACCAGTCCTCATGGCTCAGAAACCGTCCAGAATTTGTTTATTTTCATTTTCTACTCTAACGGAGATACTGACAAAACGTTGACAGTTGCTGGACTGGTTTGGGAACCACTGCTGCAGAGGAATTAATTTACTCAATAGAAACCCTTTCCACTCATTTAATGTCTGCAAATGTGCTAAAAGGGACATGTATCTCCTATTTCAATCAGTAAAGGAAGTTTAAATAGATAACATCATTCCTACCATCCGGTGGAGAGGACAACTGAATACTCCCCCCCACTCATTTTATTTTTAGCAGATTTGTTTTAGGCCAAACTGCAAAATCAGGTGATAGGCTGAAATTCACCATGCACCAGAATCTTGAGGGAACCACTCTTTTTTGTTGTTGCTCTTTTTCATTCTATTTGGAAAGATGTTCCAGACACCAGAAAAAAAGCAAAAAGAACAGAAAAAAGGAGAAAATTGTTCATTTCGCCAAGTTACTCCCGAATTGGTACCCATCCAAACTTTGAATGTTGGAGATAGCCTGCTTAATTCATCCTAGTGTTACATAGTTATATAGGCTGAAAAGAGACATGTGTTCAAGTTCAGCCTTCCTCACATTAGTTTTTTTGCTGTTGATCCAAAAAACCCGCCCACAGTTTGAAGCACTTCCAATTTTGCAACAAACTAGGAAAAAAATAATTATCTTGACCCCAGAGTTTCAGTCAGATTTATCCTTGGATCAAGAAGCTATTACCCTACAGTTGAAACATTATATAATTGAATACTATGTTTTTGCAAGTATGCATCTAGTTGCTATTTAAACATCTGTACGGACTCTGATAAAACCACTTCTTCAGGCAGAGAATTCAACATCCGTATTGTTCTCACGGTAAAACATTTTTTTACTTTGCCTTAGACTAAATCTCCTTTCTTCCAGTCTAAATGCATGACCTTGTGTCTTATGTATAGTCCTGTTTGTGAATAGATTTCCACACATTGGTTTGTATTGGCCATAGATATATTTGTATAATGTTATCATATCCAATCTGAGGTGACTTTTTTCTAAACTAAAGAGGTTTAAATTTGTTAACCTTTTTTCAATAGTGCGATAGTGTGTTTAGTGCAATGTTGCTCTACTGGTCACTACCAACTTGGAATCACCAATATACAGTTTGAAAATATTTTTTTTTTCTTTTGGTTAAGTGTTTGGTAAAAAAAATCCTTATTTAACCCCTTAAGGATGGAGTCAATTGTACACATTCTGATCAAAACAAAACGTAAACAAAAACTGGAATATGCGCTGTATGTTTGTTCAACCATAATTTACCTCATTCATATTAAGTGCACCTACACTTATTATATATCAAACTGGGCTTACATTTTATATCAAATATTTGTATTTGAAACATAATTTAATGTGAATAAAATTTAAAGACCTTTGAAAAATAAGACATTTTGTTATTTTTCAAGTTCTGCATTGCATTTTAACTGTGAATGTTATTATACTGTTAGAGTTTGCTGCAATAAAATACACATATTTCTGTTCAGTTCCCCTCATGTACAGATTTTATGGAGTATTGGAAAGTTACAGGGGCAAATATAGGGCTTCCCCCTTTTTCATTTTTACACATTGAAATTTGCCAGACTGGTTTGCTGGGCCTATGCATTTGAGACCGTATGGCAGCCCAGAAATGAAAATTAACCCCATCATGGCATACCATTTGCAAAAGTAGACAACCCAGGGTATTCAAAATGGGGTATGTCTAGTCTTTTTTAGTAGCCTCTTAGTCAAAGTTAGCGTTCATTTTAGTTTTTTGCATTTTTCACAACAAAAACAGCACTTTCATTGAAGATATTATCGTTATTATATATTTTACTGCTCTAAAACACTCATATTTGTGTTCAACGATGTCTCATGAGTAAAACAGTATGCCGCATGTACAGGTTTTATGGGGTTTTGGAAAGTTACAGGGTGAAATATAGGGTTTGTAAATTAAATTTGCTGGACTTTCTGCTTGGGTTGTCAGGCAGGTCCCTTGAATAATAGTTAATAAAATTACTTAATTATGTAAAAATAGTATATCAATATACACGTCAAATATATATATATATATATATATATATACACACACACACACACACATATACATGTACCTACAGACTGCAGCTCAGTATTTTCTCCAGCATCTACAGGGCCTTAGGCATCTTAGGCTCACCCATTGTCAGTGTTACCATTACCACCACCAACACCACCAACTCCACCACCCATACTGCCACCATTTACATCAACAGCACCATCAATGTCCCATTAGCATTAATAAATCATGTGTTAGTGAACAGGCTAGTGTTGTGATAGCTTCTACTGCTACTGATGCAAGTCCACATGCATCTTCATCCGCCACAAGGATAATGGCGGGGGCTAGTGCATCATGCCAAAAGCAAATGTTGGAATCACTGTGAGTGTCTCCAACTTGCAAAGTGTAAATTGTGTGACAAGGAAGTGAGCAGAGGGTGGTGATGGGTCATCTCACTTCTGCCAGTATGAATCAACTTATGCAAAGATACCAAAAGTCTGTGTTACTGAGGAAAGATACAGAACAAGAGAGAGCTACAGTAGGCAGCGGGTCCACTGGTGCAGTAATTCTGCACAATTGTCACAATCTTACACCAGCTCTACATCCACCACTACTTCTACCACACAGTCTAGAAAAACTAATTAGGCAAGTAAGCAACTTAGTTTGCCATGCTAATTGTCTCCACACTGATGGTCACTAATGATACACACTGAATGTGTAGGAAAGCTTTGTACTTTTTAAAACCCTGTTATATATTTAAATACGGGTATATAATTCTTCCTCTTTTTCAAAAGTAATGTTATTATTTTATCGATTATATATTTTGAAATAACAGTTGGTATTAATTCAGTTTCTTCCTTCTTTTTTCTTTCTAATTTTGTAGGCAAATTTAATCATTTACCCACCGAGTGATGTCAAGAATTATTTGTTTAATTGGGTATATTAATGTTATAAGTGTAACGAATGCTTGGTATAGCAGATCCCCTTTCGCCTATTTCCTCCCGAACTGCTAGAGCCGGAGTGATTATAGCTCGCAGTTCGGGTGTTGGTTTGAACGCTTCTCCATTCAAATGACAGCCTCCCAAGTATATTCTCCCAGCAAAGTAGTCAGGTACCCAAACATCAGTTGAAACTAGATGAAGGGTGTAACAGGAATGAATTTTAATGGTGCCACACTTGGCTTCTATGCATGTACCCATGCAAAAGTGCACCAATCAGAACAATACAACAATGTCCAACACTTCCACTTACAGCACACAATCCCTCCCCTCTGCATGTGATACAATTAACAAAGACAATGGGCTAACTCAATTAACTCTAAACAGAAAAAAACATACATTTTTACAAACCCCAAAAAGTACCCCAAAATACAATATATCTCTACAGTCACATCCTCTGATAGTCACGATCTGGGTGAACAACATATCCAAAAATCACCTAGATCAGTTCAGGGATTCAGGAATTTCCTGGAAGTCTTATTTTTGCCCCATGCCCAAAACAGTTCCATACACTCAACGACAAAACACTGTTGGACAATTTAAGATGGCCGTCGCCACATATTTGAATCTGTTCCAGTTAAAAGTCCAAGGGGCAGAAACAGTACTTTTGAAGATGGGTTATCACAGGGCCCATAGTCCCAGGGTAGGAGGCTGGCAAACAGGCCCCTCCAAAAATCAGTGGCGATGTTGCTTTCATCACAGTGACTACAACACAAAGTTACAAACCAATGACAGCAAGGTTACAAAGTACGACACCCCCATAACAAACATACAATCCCTCCTCTCTGCCCTGGACATAATTCAGTCAAATACTGTAATAACTCAATTATCTCCAGGCAGAAAAAACACAGTTTCCATAAAACTTCAGAAGTACCCCAAAACACACAAAATTCCCACAATTGTTACATCCCCTGATAGCCCTGATCTGGGTGAATAGCACTCTCCTGGCTGGTTGGTGAAAGGAAGCAGGCATTCGCAAAGTTTGACAAGCGTTCAGGAAGTCAAGTGTCCGATTTTGGTTCTAGACACTCGGTGACTAAGTACCGCTGCCTCCTTTCATGTGAACAAGAAACAGGGAAAGCAGTAAATTGGCAAAGGTCTTTGAAGTAAATGAGCCATAGGGGTGTTCGGTGTTCGGTCATTTTATCTACCGAACAGAAAAAAACTATAGTACCCAAATAACAGGGGTAGTTTCTTCACAATAAGCATTCCCTGATAAAATTATTCCTTTTGTTTTTAATATATTTTTAGGATAGGTTTCTGATTTTTACACATTTAATTTACTTGTTTATTGTATGTTTTTATGAGTAATAAAGCTGTATTCACAATGTTTACAAGTGAAAGTTCTGCTTTTGTATGTGTGGAGGTTATATTTATGGACTTTAATTGCCCGTTTAGGATGATATTATGGGCATTTACCAGTAATGGTAATGTATGATAATGCCCAGGAAGACTTTTAACCGAAGAGGAGAAGATGTCATATGAGTTGGATACATCATCATCATCATTAAAATTTTATTTGAACCTTTAATACTACACTATAGTCTATTTTCTCTATTAATTTCTGATCTGAATATATATCCAAAGAGTGGTAATATGTATAATGTTATGTATTGTCTACACTTTACACTTGCACTTGTTGATTTTATATTAGCCCAGGCAATATTGTAGCCATTTTTGCATGTCAGCACAGTCATAGGCAACTTTTTCTTGCTGTTTCAGCTGCCAAATTTGCCTTTTTATATATATTTTTTCAGTACTGTAATTCAACCGCAACAAATAGCAACATAAATTAAATTCTGCCATCGTGATAAAAAAAAGTGATTCAGAAAAACCAAGTTTTTTAACTTTTTGCACGATTTGTTAAATACCTTTATTCTAGACAATAAATGCCATAACTGTACTTACTGTATATGGATATGATGTTGAAATGCAGACATTCTTTTTAGATTTGGCTACTATTTTCAGTCAGCTATACTGCTAGTAATGTGGTTAGGGTATTTACAAATGTCTAGCTATTAAATATAGCTATTTAAATATTTTTATTTATCTATTTTTGTCACACCTACTGCATACGACAAAAATTATATTGTTGCTTTTATACTAATATTTCAGACTCTGCATGAAATACTGCATATAATGTACCCTATATATATATATTGTAATGCTTTAATGAAACAATAAATTAAAAATAAATAAGTACCTAATTTTTATTTTTATTTGCAAAGTACTCTGTATACAAATTTGCCATTTATATTCTCATGTGCTAGGAATGCAGTCCATATTTCAAACAAATGCTATTCTACTATTTATTCAGATGAAAGGTGCTAGGTAGTGGGGGTGTGGGGGGGGGGTTGGTTGATTAATTGATTCATCTGCCTCACACCACCAGCTTTGACATTTTATTTGACCAATCTGCACTGATTCTTCATGTAGACTACATCATATCTGCTTATTTCAGCAACACTATTAATATTTGAAAATATATACTCCTCACTGACCATCCCAGTGATCTTTTAATTGTACCAAAAGTTAATGTAAATGAACCAGAACAAGGCCTTCCAAGTTTGCTATACTTTAACACTATTAGTAGGCTAAGCATTCTATGGTCATAGTTTGTAACCAAAACAAGAAAAGTATTATAAGAGATTCCCATTTATGAACAACCAGCACCTGCAGAAGGTGGCACCAAACCAAAGGAGAGTAGGAGGGAGGGTTGCATGGTGAGTCATGCTTATGTCTTTGGAACCTTGCAGCACAGTTTCATGGGTCTTATATGATGGCTTATTTTGTTTTATTTAGCACTGAGCTAATACAGCTAATACAGCTTGTATCTTAGTCTTGCTCCTTTTTCCTGACTTCTTATGGACTTAAATTGCCCGTTTAGGATGAAATTATGGGCATTTACCAGTAATGGTGATGTAATGATAATGCCCAGGAAGACTTTTAACCGAAGAGGAAAAGATGTCATATGAGTCTTTTAACCGATGTCACTGGCGCAATGATATCAGACATAAATTGCACAAAGACGGAGGATTCGGTTGGACGGAAGGCGCACAGTTTCAATGAAAATGGATCAAAAAGCACACAAAATGAAGCTCGAAAGCGTGCCAACATTTGCATTTAAAAGGGTAGACTAATGGGAAACGCACTTTGATAAAAAACACTACCTGGTCAAAAAGCATCAGTGTGTATTTTGTTGCCATTTATTTTGTATACCATTTTATCTTTTGTTGGTTTTTTTGTGTTGGCTGTTTTATTTTTTGCACAATAAATGTGTAGAATTGAGTTTCTACTAAAAGTATATATTTGCTTGTGGCATGGATCCTTGTGGGAACATCAGCAGCAGTGAGAGGTCACCAATTGGTATTTACCTAAAGGATCTGACCTGAGGAGAACTATGTTGAGCCTTTAAATTCTGGGCCAATTGTAAGTGACTCAGAGTCATATGAGTTGGATACCTCATCATCATTAAAATTTTATATGCACCTTTAATACTACACTATAGTCTATTTTCTCTATTAATGTATTAATGTATTTCTCTACTAATTTATTAATGCATTTTTCTGGATCCATTCTTCATTTTTATCCAATCTTTACGTGGCCTTTCATTTTTTATATTCTATTTTGTTATACACAGTCTGTCTGGTTGATGACAAGCATTCAGTTGATGTATATTGAAGCAACCAGATCTTCCAAAGTTTAAACTTTCTATGTGAGTAGTTGGTTAGAGCTCGTCAGAGTAGTGATAATGCTGCTTCCATAGAACTAGGAAACCCAAATTTGAATACTAGTCAGGCCACCTCACCAGCAATTGTCCTTTGGCAAAATGCATAATATATAGCCAATTACCATAAAGAATTTTTGTAAGCTTGTTTCAGTAGGCCTTCTTTATCTCTAAACATCTCCTTTCAATAATTGTAAAGTGTAATGTAATATGTTGGTGCTATATAAATGATAATAATAAAAGATTTTCAGAATTTTTTTTTTCCACACATTATTTACACATTTCAATTTTATACAACATTTCTTCAACTTCTTAATCACAACATTTGGGTATCTTAGTAATAAAAGAACACTTCCAGTGTTTTTTGGGTGCAAAAGATTTGGCATTTCATAACTCACCACAGCACATTATAACATTGCTATGTTTCATTTTGGTTAAAAAAAACAGTAAAAGAATAACATTATACATATAAAACACACACACACACACACACACACACATATATATATATATATATATATATATATATATATATATGTATGTAAAAAGTTTTTTTACAGCTAGTTCACAAAATAGGACATTTCTTTGTCAAATACTATTTTATATAAATAAAGTACATTTGTTTCAAATCAAACTGGATGCATTTATGAGTACAGCCAACATTACCTAACATTATGTTCATGTTTTACTTGCCACCAGTGAAAGTGTGTAATTGGGTTTTCTTTGACCAAATGTACAAATGACTTGGTGCCAGACATTGTGCATTTTGATGCCAAAGAGAGTGTGTCACTAGGAAATTCCTATAAAAAATAAAACAAGTTCTAGTTTAATTTAAAAACAAAAAGCTATAGATTGTTTGTTATATTCACATTAAAGTTTTATGCAGTAAAGTGCATATATAAAACCGCCAACATTTTTATACAATTCATTACGTGATTATGTTGTACCACTTGGCTGATTAACATGTACAATAGAATTAACTCTGACTTTATACTGTTTTCAAAGCCAACATTTGTGGCTTACTGTATACAAAAGTGTAGTACTTTAGATAAATGCTATAATAGGGACTTAATACGTCCTGACCCCGTGGCATTTTTTCAATAAAATCTACAAATAAGTATCCAATTATTGTCTATTATCCGAGTGCAGGAGCTCATATGCTTGAATAACTCAGTGCTGTGTGCAGTTTATCTAATTTAAAGAGTGATTTTTTCACTTGCATTTAGAGTAGTACTCGTATAACAAAGCCATAATTAATACCTTATTTATAATGCAGGATATTTAAACTAGAATGCTAAAGTTACTTGGTAAAAGGCCAAAAAAATCTAAATGAATGAACAGAAAACATGTACTGAGAAACATTTGCAAATCCATTTCTCCATTGTTGATGTACGTAAAAGCATAAATACCATGCATATACTTTACTGGAATCATAACTCTTTGAATGTATGCTTTTTTGAAGAGGAATAGGTGCATTTTTAATTGTTTTCTTCAGTATTGCTGTTTACTATTCTGTAGGTAAAATAAACATCTACACCCATAGTTTAAGAATCAGGAAGGTGCTATCAGTAATCAGAGGTAAGTAGGATAAGTAGGGCAATGAATATATGAGTTCTGCCCAGTCTGCTAAGTGTTACATGACAGAAAACATACTGGGGTGGCATTAAACAATTTCCTGAGCTTCTACAATACAAACTCATTACTACCAGATCTTAGCTTGACAATTCATGTGGAACTGCTCTAGTAACAAAATATAACAGGATATGATGGAAAATGTATTTTTAGTGATGCGAATAAGTTGTTATTCTACTACGGGTTTTTGTATTCTGTTTACATTAATATTTAGGCAGATACAGAAAAGATTAAAGTCAAAATTATTTAAAAAATAGAGTAAGCCCAAAGTAAAGAGTTGAAAGTATGTCTGAACTCTGCCTACACACTTTTGCATGCACACACATACACACCTTCTGCTACCAACACACAAACACTGACACACCTACGGACACATATATATGGCCACAAACACACTAATAGACATATATACACATACAGAAATACAAACACACAGACACATTCTATGTTTGTGCATGTGTGTATATAACATGTATTTATTTATTTTATTTGTATTATGATTATTTTTATTAAAGTCTTTTTTTGCTGATTTTCAATAATCAGTCCCTAATTGATCAGATCCATGCAACCTCCCATCTGGATTGAGAATAAGGGATTCCATGTCCGGTAACAATCAAGGAAAATCTATCTCTATTTTCATAAGATGAGGGAACCAGGGTATCATACCATCTTAAATATGAAGACGGAGGAGAACTTTTGAGATGAGATGAAAGGAGGGAATTCCCAATGTCTCCCCAATATCTATACAAATGCATTTAGCTGTTTCAGATTGATAGTGGATATTACTCCACCACCCTTTTTAGGGACCAGGAAAAGATTGCTCATGAATCCTGGCATCTCCCAGATTTCTTGGACGATATTCTTGGAAAGTAATTAGACAATTTTGTTAGAAAGCAAACCCCAATCATTGTGAGACGTCACCAGTTCTCGAAATGTCCACTACAAATGCGAACGCGTATGCGTGACAGCATGATGCAAACCATAGAGACCAAGCAAAATCGCAGCTCAGTCTGGAAGGAGGATAGTGCTGAACAAGGGAGAATCAGCCTGTGCAAAGTGGGAGAACCAGTAGAAGTGGCTGGAACGCCCGGAATAGCTAAGGTCACAAACGCAGGAATTGTGAAGGGGAAGGGAGAAGGTGCACTCCAATGATACAGAATTAGGACAAAAGGGAAAAATCACCTAAACAGTATAAAACTCATAAATACAGATAAAGGTCCCGATGAGCAATAAACCTAAGATATATATAAAATGACTCAGAAGACAACAAATAGCAAATAAGCAAATTAGAGGAAATTGACAATACTTGCAGCATCAAAGAAAGAGGAGCTGTTAAGAGGATGTCAAGCAATGTATGGGCCATACTCTTTTATGATTGGTTATTCTTTTTTTCTAAACAGCTTTTTTGTTTTACTTTTCATTTCTCTCATGTTTTTATTTGCTGCTGAGGAAAATAAAGGAAAGAGTAAGCATAATAATAGTCTCTCTGTCTTTAATAAGAATTTCAAAGAGACTCACTTAAAATACAGTGTGAATTTTCATTACCATTTCATCATATTTACAAAAAAAATCTTTAATAACAAGAGGCAAGCAATTATTACACAGATTAAAGTCTTCACATGCTGAGGAAGTCAAATAAACAAAATAGTAGCTCCCCCAGGGTTATTATGGTAAGCATTGCACCCCCATTAATAATTTACATTATTAACCGAATCCAGCAGAAATTAGCAGATTCTGAATTGTTTTAAATTAAATTAGCAGCATCAGGATTAAACACTATATTTCCTCTATGTTTTATATTACATGTACATTTAGCCTCACTGGTTGGTTTCTAACTAGCTTTTGATATACATGTTTGTTTTTGTTTTGTTTTTTCACCATGGTTCTGATATCACTGCTTGGATAATGGGACACAAGCTACATGTAGGTGAAAGTAGCTAGGATTTACTAATAGCCAGATGACAGTGAACTGGTGTTGATTATGGGGAGCCTGTTTGGTTTGAGATGTTGCTAAAAGTGCCATAAATTGATCTTTTTCATACAGAGAGAAAATATATTGTCTTCTTCCACAGCGATAAATAATATATTTGATTGATATGATTGGGTCCTGTTATGACTTATAGCCTGGAGTCCAATGTGTAACTGTCATGTAGAGGAAGGATTGCTAGACAGATTGGGCCTTGACAGGACTAGAATTGGGGCCATTTTTTTCTGAAGAAGTCATTTCATTTGGTGGAAATTAGATAAGGGAATAATTTATCCTAAAGATGTTTGCCAAGTTGTTGTTTGCAACTATTGAAGGCCTTCTAATATTTTTGTTCCATCCCCATCCCTTCTTTAATGTGCTTTTTTATATTGCATGTTTTGGTATAGCAAGAGGCAATATCTTTCCATCAAAAAAAATTCAAAAAAAATTCATAAGGCTTAAATTAACTCTGGTCATTTACTTATCTTATGTAGCGGGTTTTAGCGGATATGTTATAAGAGTGTATATGACCGGCGCTCAAAATTGTGCTATGATACCGACTGTTCAGGTTTGCAGTGGTGAGTGACTTTTAAGGCCTGGCTAGTAGATGAGTACTTGAAATTTGAATCCATTATATTATTGTCAATTTATGTATTATCTTTACCTTACTTTATGGTGCGTCGCTTTGCAGCACTTCCTAAAAACATTTTTATATTTGTTATTTTTACTTTTTCTTGGTATAGCATTGTTGCGTTATTACACACTTTACATATTGTAACCATTTCATCTAATTGAACTAGTTACAGTGCTTTAAAGTTACCTGGCACTGTCCATCCATAAAAACATTTTTAGCAGTTTAGTATTAAACAAGGGTGCTTGACCACAGACTACTGGAGGCATGGCTATGGCAGTGATTACACACTTCCTTCTATCCATAATAGCAATGATAACCTTGATAGGCTTAAAGAAATCAGCTGACACTCTCAGCCAATCATAGTCACCTATGTCTACTCAAGCTAATGCTTTCTTATTGTCTCAAGCACCACAGAGGCAATGGGCAGCATTAAAACATTAAAAACAGTTTAATGCTGAATTTAAGGACAATGCCAGGGGACTCTAGACACTATAACCACTTAAAAGATAGGAAGCAATTACAGTGCCTACAGTGTTCCCATGATATACATATAGTGTATGATAGTGTAAACATGTTTTAAATGTACTAGCAAATGAAAAATATCCTGTGAATCACATCACAGTAATATTTGCTTTACAGCGCTGGTCTGAAACCTAACCTGGCGCATTAGCGAGTTATTCTTTTACATATTTTTCAGATGTTTTTTTGAAGAGACAATTTCAGTCAGTATATATTGTTGGTA
Source organism: Pelobates cultripes (assembly GCA_933207985.1). NCBI lineage: Eukaryota > Metazoa > Chordata > Amphibia > Anura > Pelobatidae > Pelobates > Pelobates cultripes. Next base: position 147,190,321 of record OW240915.1, read on the forward strand.
GACAGTTATAATGCACATACATTTAGGAGGCCAATGTAATATTGTGTTCTTATAGTAATAAACATTATGTCCCCTTTAAGAATTAAGAAAAAAAATATATTTTTGCATTATGCATAAATATGGCATTGTAAATATGTCTGCCATGATTTGTAAGAAAAGTCGGATTTGTATGAAAAATATGAAAATAAGTAATAGGAAAAATATTGTTTAACAATTTTGAATAGAGGAAATTAAATATGAAGCTCATTATTTAATTAAACTTTTTAATGTGCACATTAATCTGCCAAATTTGTAAAAGGACCAATTTAGACATATTTGTGCACTGTAACATATACAGGCTTCACAAAGTAAAATGTAAATTAGTATCCATTGAAGTATTTAAAAAAAAATCCTTTTATTTTCAAATACTATACAATACAATTTAGCAGGGTAAATTACCATGCTTCACATGAGTGAATTCAAATGCTTGCTAAAAAAAAAATGAATAATTTTGTATTTAAAATAAAATGAACTCAGAAAAGTTATTAACACAGGCCAGTAAATGTTAAAATCTGAAAAACTACATTAAGCATTAAAGAATAACAGTAAAAACCATGTGAACTGGTCTGTGAAGGATAATCCCTGTGAATAGCTTTTAAAAAGTGCTACTTTTTCATGCAGTGCAATAATATGAGCTGCATATTTTGAATCTGGCACAATGTGTTATGCATCAGTGTTTAAGAGCATATTGTGTACAGTTATTGCCCTGTCTCTAGAGAACTACAAACTGCATTAGTATGAATTACCAAATCATAACTTTATGTGCAGCAGTTCCTCCACAAGGACTTTAGCATTTTTATGTCATAATCCTTCTATTATCCCCCTCCTCACATGCTTTATAACTATTAAGGTATTGAAAAATTCTGAACAGATGTCATCTTAAGATGAATGTTGCTATGCCGATGGGTGTCAAGTCTGGATTCTGGATATTGCTCAAGTAAAAATGTCAAGCAGAAAATAGTCAGCTATAAAAATACAAGATATGCCAGAAATTGTTGTTTTCATGTCAGTTTCAACAGAACTTGTAGTGTTCAAAATTTTACCTTGGAGATGATGCAATTTTTACTTACTGAGCTGGTGTTAATAGCCAGATAGTGAAGAAAGAAAACATTCAGGCTCTCGTCACCCCTACCCCTACTGCTAATGACATGTTCACACTCAGTTTACTAGATCGGGTCATAACATATAAGATGTTAACAGTTCTGTTTGGAAAAATTAAACTAGGCAGGATGCTGGGATGATTTTAAAGGAGAATCTTAAATAGGTAAGAGTTTCAATCTAAGAAAAAGACTATGTGCTTTTTATCTTAAAATAAGTGTATACGTCAGCAATTGTTATCGAAACGGAAAAAAATACGTCCACATTTTTATCACTGCTAAGTATAATATTATAATATAAACAGAGATAGATATTATGTATATATCCTCCCCCACCCCCTAAAAAAATAAAATATATATATACAAATGTTTTTAGGTATTGGATTAATGACTGGGCTCTAGTCTGGCTGTAAATGTATTTTTAAGATGTCTTAAAATATTTTGATCTGTATAATGGAAAAACAATATTAAAAACTGGATTGGCTAGCAGTCAGAATAAAGCACGGACGGTATCTGTGCATATGAAGACTGGATAGAAATATTAATGATTTATGTTAGGGTTCATTTATTTCTATCCTACTAGGTGTATAGCTTTAGTGCAAATATAAAAACAGCAATATTGCTGAAAACGGTCCTCAGAGGGCAGAATATTCTGAACATTTCTGTATCCAGTATGTTAATAATAAAAGGTATCACTGCAACCCTTTCAGTGCTTTAATAAATAAATTGCCCTGATTGGTAGCTGATGATTGAAAATGAATTAAGATTAATTTATGGGGGCCTGTCCATTTAAATTATATTTTGTGTAATTCAAATAACAATAAATATGTTTGTAAGTGTATGTGTGCACACATGTGAGTATGTTTTTTGGTCATTTGTAGATTATAAAGATTGCAGTCTTGGGATATGCTGTTTTTTTCTGTATAGAACAATGTCAACATATTGTATAGTAGTAAAATTGTTTTTCATTTTTTAAATTATATTTTTGCAGAATTTGTGGTCACTTCTGTGCAATGTACTGTTTATTGTACTGCGTTTTCTATTAATTACAGGTAGCATTGTTTAAAAAAAGAATCTATATTTTTATGATATTCATGGTATCCTTTATTTTTAGATATCAAATTCCAGTGGGTTTGTCGTGAAAATAACACAGAATGCGTTCAATTACCCAGTACATTTAATGCTCTGAAACATAAATTTAAAAATAAAGACATCATGAAAAGTATTTGTTGTAGCAGTTGGCATTTGATTATGAAACGATTCCAATATTTTGCTTTCAAGCAAAATGTCTTCTTTTATGATATTGTCAATTCTCTGATCAATGATTAAATTAAGACATTATGAAAGAAACGCCTGCAAACAAACTCCTCTTGATGTTTTATTACATAATAACATAACAGTTTAGCATATATATTAAAAACAGAAATACAATAGAAACCTTATCAGTATCATTTTAGACATATTTAATTTTCCTTTCCAATGATTGCTTTGACAACATCTAATGTTGCAAATGGGCTTCATATCAATAAGAAAAAATGCTATTGTTATCTTGCACTGAGGTGTAGTATTGAGCGATATCTGCATAATTGAAAGACAATTTTCAAAATCTGTTAGATCTTTGCTAATACATTTGATCTGATCAGTTTCCTGCCATGCTTCTGGTACAGATAGCCAATAGAGAGACCATGTATTTGAGTTCAGGCTAAACGAAGACAATGAAATATACAGAAACATCTCAAATATAACATATATAACTTAATTAATATTACCAAAATAAACAGATAATTGTCAACCTCAATTCTTTATTTGTGCTTTGACTAGCTATTTAGCTATTTCACTGGGGTAACATTTTATGTAGATGTGTATTTGTTATTATTATATTTACATTAGTTACATATTTTTCAGGAATAGACATGCATATTGAATGAACTGAGGAAACGTGCATGAATAATTCAATTAAATCATGGTAATTTGTCACTCAGTAGCAGCACAACTACCTGGTGGTGTGTTCCTCAATAAACATGCTTCATCTCTAGTAATCTTTGGAGAAAAGTATCGTTGTGATAAACACAATTGGTATTTATTTATTTAATTTCATTTATTTATTTAGTTCGTTAGTTAACGTTTTACAAGGAACAATATATTGAGATTTCCGTAGTTTTTAAGTATGTCCTGGTACGATAGGGACAATAGACAAGGGCAAAGTGAAAAATGTAATCAGAAGAAAAAATTGATCAACAGAATTTAGTTTATGTCACTGTTCATTTCATTTGGATTTCTGTAAAGAAAAATATTCGGGAAAAGCATTTGGACAGTTAGACCAGGGGGGGGAAATGGGACTATGACTGTTCTGACAAAAACAGATACAATGTTGCCTGGCCTAATGGACATGCTCAAAAGAGTAAAAAAAAACTACTACCAACATGTGTGCAGTGAATTGCAGCTTTACTCTATGTATATTACTAAGGGAAGAAGCATGCAACTTCCAAAGTAAAACAGAAGCACACTGCAAATCAAATAACCCATCTCAAAAAGTTAAAAATAGCAAGTCAGTAAAACAATTCTAAATCAGTGAATGAAAGTGTGTGTAAGTGGCACTGGCAAAGGCAGCGAGGCAACAGTAGGCTATCACCCACTCTAACAGAGGCACAGCAAGGGTAAGCACACAGGATCACTGCTGGTCTTTCTCCCTCAATTTCCTCTTGATTGGAATGGAGAACCAAACCACATGGCTGGGCAGATCTTGAGCCATAACGGGAAACTAAGCTGCTTATTTGCCCCACCAAATAAACAAAACAGCCTCTTCTTTATTCCATCCCCCTTTTATGGTGCCAGAAAGGGCACTCTGAATCAGAAATGAAAACATCCATGTTTGGGCTCACCTTTTGATTTTAGCATGTGACTGTTTGGAAATCAGAAATTCTTCCGATAACCCAACCAGTCCAAATTTGGCCAAATTGCAGTTTGGTATAAAAAGAATATCCAAATCTAGTAGGCATTTTTGCATGTCATCAGTCATAGGCACAGTTCTTCCTGTTGTTATGGCTGCCTGCTTTGACTTACCCAATTTTTTTTCCATACCAAAGTTCATTTGATTTGAAGTGCTGCATGAACTAAACTTTGGCCAAAAAATGTATCCACCTTGCAGAAGTCATATAGCAAGTAATAAAATAAATATGTGCCTAAACACTTAGAGAAAGGATAGACCAGTCTGTCTACAATGCAATATAGAGACTGACAGCAGGATTCTAAAGTCAATAATTGCTTTTTTCTTATCCAGTTAGATTACTTAAACATTTGCAGGTGCCATTTTGTCTGTACTGATATATGATCTAAAGAAAAAGAAACCAAATATTAATTTTCTAGCTTGAAACAACCAACTTCAGAGACTTTAAATTGGTCTTGCTCTGCCATTTCTTAATTGTATAGAAATTCATTCAGGAAACATCAGCTTTCTTATTAGAACTATGACATGAAAAAGAAAAAAAAATCAGTGATATGTTGTTATATCTTTTATTATGATGTTACACAATCATGAGCAATGACAGTACTCGTGTTTTCATTCCCAGGTGAACTGCACAAATGATAAACCTGCCAACATTAGGATAAGGACAAATGCTTCTTTGATACTTTTACCAAATGTACCATGTAAAATTGCTCCTGTACACTTATTAATATCCATTTACTGCTCGATTTGCATTTGCACAAGGTCTAGTAAGAATTCAAATGTTATAAAAAAAATGTTATCATAAAAATAATATCATTTAAAGCAGGGTTCAAAATTGTGACTTCCCACCAGTCATTGGCAAACTAAAAATTTAGACTTGGAGAGTAGAAATTTACCTCTATTAAATGTAACATGGACTCTCCAGGTTTGCAGTAGCTAGTAACTTTTAAAACTTGGAGAGTAGTGATGGTTGTGAAATGTTAAGCTATATATATAACAACACTGTAAATGTGAGATTTCTGATAGAAAAGCAAGTCTTATGTCTTGACTGATGTGTGTAGATCTGTGTTTAACAATGTATTGACTATACACTGACTTCAGGTTGAAGGGGTTTTCAATCACTTTTCTCCCCACCATAACTTTCATTCATTCTACATGGCACACAACATTCTATACTCTACCTATCATCTATCTATCTATCTATCTATCTATCTATCTATCTATCTATCTATCTATCTATCTTTTTATCAAAATGATAATTGTAACAGTTGTAAATTATCAGTACACAAATCTCGCATTTGGTTATGATTTAGTATTTCATGTCAACTCAAATGACAAACAGTAATTTGCAATTATATTTTATATTTTCTACTCTTAGTGTTTATATAATTAATTTTTGCAAGTGAATGGATAATATTAAATATTAAGTAATTATACAAAGGCCCCTCTGCCAAATTAGTGACATAGTCCCTAATGTATTTGAATGGCTAATGCCATTAGCCACCCCCTTAAATTAAATAAACCCTACCAACCCCCTCACCCTAATACTAGTAAGGGGCATTAAACTAATAACAGCAAAATAAAAATATATAGTAATCATCTGAATGACTCTTTCTTGTAAATCTTCTCTTTATCTCCTGTAAAAAGTTTTAATGCTTTCAAACTAAATTGTTGTTGTTTAGTCATTCAGTCGTGTCCGACTCTCCATGACCATATAGACCATAGCACCCCAGGTACATATGTCAGTCACTGCCCCTCTAAGCTCCAACAACTTCATGTTCGTGGCTTCAGTGACCTCATCTATCCATCTCAGTCTCTGTTGTCCCCTTCTTCATGTGCCTTCAATCTTTCTCAGCATCAGTCTTCTCTAGAGAATCCTGCCTTCTCATTATATGGCCAAAATATTTGAGCTTCAGCCTCATGATTATAGCTTCCAGTGAACAGTTTGTCTTGATTTCCTGTAGTACGGATTTATTGGATCTTCTTGCAATCCAAGGGATTCTAAGCAGTTGTCGCATCAATTTTACGATGCTCAGCCTTCTTTATAGTCCAGCTCTCACATCCATATGTTACTATTGGGAATACCATAGTTTTGACTATGCGGACCTTTGTTGATAGTATAATATCTTTAGTTTTTACCAGCTTGTCCAAGCTTGCCATAGCTTTCCTCCCCAGAAGCAAATGTATTTTTATTATTTTATGACTACAGTCACCATCTGAAGAGATCTTGGATGCCAGGAAAATAAAATCAGTCACTGCCTCCACTTATTCCCCATCTATTTGCCAGGAACTAACATTGCTGTTTGCAGTCAGGGGGAGCGAGATGACGTAGAGCGTGTCTCTGCGTACTCGTGGTATTGCGGCTAAAGAGCGATCAAAGGAGCTGAGGTCAAGAGCAGGGGAGGCAACCTAACCGGCGTTCCAGCGTTCCTCCAGGGGGTCACTGTTAGAGCCAGAAGAACAGATAGAGAAGATCTGATGCTGCATTGAAAAACAGGGAGATGCAGGGAGCGTTTCACCATGCCGGAAAGAACATTTCGCCAGCTACTGCACCGGATCAAAACAAATACCAGGAAGCTGAACCGGAGATACCACCAATAATGATGTCCCGAATGGTTCGCAGAACAGTTTGCCACGAACGGTTTGCTGCGGACTCATCATTGAGTAAACTTTGACCCTGTACCTCACAGTCAGTTGACACATTCCAGCCAATCAGCAGCAGACCCTCCCTCCCATACCCTCCCACCTCCTGGACAGCTCACTAAGAATGCAGCTTCACAATGAATGTAAAATGGATGCTGTCCAGGAGGTGGGAGGGTCTGGGAGGGAGGGTCTGCTGCTGATTGGCTGGAATGTGTCTGCTGACTGTGAGGTACAAGGTCAAAGTTTATTCAATGATGAGTCCGTGGCAAACCGTTCGTGGCGAACTGTTCGCGAACCGTTCGGCGAACCGTTCGGGACATCACTAACCACCAAAGCTAAGTACCCAATTAATTGTACATATTCTGCAGAGACACAGGGCCCCCAGAGGACACTGTAAGAAAGCAACATCAAAGTCAATTTAACTCAATCTAAACTTTGCATATACATTTCTTTTTTTTTTTGCTTTTTCTTCTGACTAAATTTAAATCTCCCCCCTGTTCATCAATCACCTTCCAATACTCCCCTATTCCTGACTTCCAGCTCGATTAGCTTGACTAACTTGATAATTAACAGGGATAGGAACAGGGAACTATACAATAGAATAAAAAGAAAAAATTCTGAAAGGCTGGGAAGAAGGTGTAGATTAAAGAGGAGGAAAGAGTAGATTAAAGAGGAAAGGAAAGGAAAGGGAAAGAGGAAATATTAAGAGGAAGGAGAAAAAAAGAGGAAAAATGCAATTGCTTTAAAGGCATAAAATCAACACAAAGAGAAACAGATTTATAGAGGGGGAGAGGAGAGAAGAGGGAGAGTGGGGAGAAAAGAGAAAGATAATGGCTACTAAAAAAATACAAAACGGCAAACCCCAAAAAAGGGGAAAAAGCCTGAAAACAAAACGCCTTTCCTTCTTCTCACGAAACCCGTCAGGCAACAAATTAAACCTGGAGGAATCTATTCTCTCAAATAATCCATTAGAGGGAGTCATTAATAAAGGACAGAATCAAAAGAAGGAAGAAAAGATTACAACCATGTACTTAAACACCTAGATATACAATTTGGAAAATTGAAAGAAGAAATCCGAGTTAACACTCAGGACATTAAGAAGGAATTACTGTCCATCAACCAACGATTCCAAGGAATTGAAGAAAAAAATAGATGGGCTGGAGCACAAGGAAAAAATCCACAAAGAAGAACATAAGGCGCTGGAAAAGAAGATGGCTGATATAGAGTACAAATTGATAGACCTAGAGGATCGGTCCAGACGGAACAACCTAAGAATTAGAGGAGTATTCGAAAAAATATGTCCTAAAAACCTTGAACCCTATAGTAAAGAATTCTTCAAATATTTAAAAGTGGAATGGGACCCCAGAATCCCTATGATGGAAAGATGCCATAGAGTGAATAAACTTAAGGGAGTCCCACAACATCTCCCAAGAGGTGTACTGATATGCTGCACCTCCTCTAAAATTCAGACGCAAATCTTAAGAGCCATAAGGAGCAATGATTGCGCAGAGGAATACAAATCATTGAAAATATTTCAGGATTTGTCATAGCAAACCAGACAAAAGAGGAAGACCTTTTCTGACAGTACACTAATTCTAAGACAGAATAATATCAATTATCAATGGGGTTTTCCCACAAAAATTACTATATCATATGAAGGGAAGATCACTCCTATTAATTGTGCAGAGGATTTAAAAAGCTGGTTAATTAACAACAAAATTGGAAGTAGCTCCAACACTAGCTAACAAATAGGGAGGCCACAAATACATTTAAATTAGATAAAGAAAAGGGCACTAGAGGCACTAGATATTTGACACAGAGATGTTTTGACACTTTTTGGGGGGAGAAAAAGAGAAATAAGAGGCTAACTAGATTATAAAAGTAATAAAGTAGACACTAGTAAGTAAAGTCAGGCACAAACAAAAGAAAATCACCATAGAGGTTCACTTTAATTATAAGGAAAAAATATATGGTACATTGTAAGTTAACATTATTATGAAATTAAGTGGTAAAAACACTGAAAAATTATACACATACACAGAGAAGAAAGAAGAAGAAAAAGTTTAAGGAAAGAGGGTTAGAATTAAGTTTAACCCAAGTTTTCCTGCACAAAGAAGAAGAATATTAATAGTAAGTTAGCACATTTATATACTGATTGATTCAACAAAAGTTTAAATGGTGTGGGTTCATAGATAATAGTGCAGGGCTTCTTTTCGTCCCTACTACTCTGACTACAGTTAGAATATGGTTTTTTTTGTTCTTTTTTTTTTTTTTATCTCTAATGACCTAAGGTCGGCTCGCCCTAGATAGCACACCCTAGCAGGCTTTTCCCACAGGACACGTGGGACCCATATCTCAGTAATGCTTCACATTCCTCGAGATACTGTATGGCTGTTTTTTTTTTGCCATACATTTCTGTTGCCTTAGGTTTATTCCATTGTCTGGGATCAACCCGTCTTATCTTTATGTAACTACAAATAAAGTTGTTTTTATACATTTTCACATAACTATGGAAACTTTTGGAGAGAGAACCACGAGAACAGTCAAGAAAATATGATTTAAGCTGATTTCAATAAATGCCCGGGGGATTAATACACCATGCAAAAGGTCTATACTTGTGGATTTCCTGACAAAAAAATCAAGTACAAATTAGCACCCTACAAGAAACCCACTGGATAAGATCCAATAAAAATATAATTAAATCATCAAGATTTTCCACGATCATAAGTGCGGCTCTAAAAGGCAACAAACCAGAAACACTAATATCCAACAAATTGAAAAAAGAGAAACACAAAAGAGTAATAGTTAAAATAAAAGACAAAGAAACATATCTAATGGACCCAGAAAAAATAGGTAGAACATTTCAGAGATTTTATCAGAGTCTACAAACCTTACCAGAAGAAACATTTTTTGTGGGGGGAGGGGTGGGGGGGAGGAGACTGAGGAATTCTTTGAAAATTTAACCATGCCAAAGATTCTACCGACCAATTAAAGTGGATAAGCCAGCCCATAACAGAAGCAGAGGTCAGTAAATCCATAAATAAGCCCTAGGCCCAGATGGTTTCACAAATAAATTTTACAAACTAATGAAAGATCAAATAAATGGGGAACTTACTAATATTTTCAACTACATAATGAAAACAGGAAACTATCCTGGAGAACTGTTGAGAGTGAACATTGTTCCAATCCCAAAAGCAGGTAAAGACCCAGAAATGATAGGTAATTATAGACATATATCATTAATTAATACAGATAATAAAATATTATCTTCTATTCTTACAGGTAGAATAAAAACAGTCATACCACAACTAATCAATAACGAACAAGTAGGATTCATACCAGGGAGGTCTCCAATCAACAATATTAGAAAAATAATAAACATACTAGATGAAACAGAAATTAAAGGAACCCCTCTAATACTATTGTCAATAGAAGCAGAGAAAGTGTTTGACAGGGTTGGGTGGGGTTTCATGTTAGCTACCTTAAAACAATACAGAATCACAGGATCAATACTACAAGCTATATCCGACCTCTACTGTTCCCCATCAGCCAAAATAACAGGGTCAGGATTCACATCACAATATTTTAGAGTAAAAAATGGGACTAGACAAGGGTGCCCTCTTTCCCCCTTACTGCACATAATGGTGTTAGAACCTCTCGCAATTCTGATAAGATAAAATGCAAAAATTAAAGGATTCACGAACTTCCTAGGACAATGCAAACTAAATATTTATGCAGATGACATCCTACTAACATTAGAAGAACCGAAAACCTCAGTTCCAGAGCTACTGAAGGAGATAAATAAATACTCTAAAGTGTCAGGGTATAAAATAAATATAGAGAAATCAATATTTATAGCAAAAAGCATGAATAGAAGGTTAATCAACTTTCTTGTACAAAATCTAGGGCTATCAGAAAACAAGGAAGATTAAAATATTTAGGCATAAAATTAACCTCAGAATTAAAAGATATAGTAGAAGCCAACTTTCTACCTCAATTAACTCAAACTAATAAAAATTTAAGGGACTGGAAAGGCATGGGATTTTCTTGGTTGGGTAGGATCAATATTCTAAAAGCATATACATTACCAAAATGGTTGTATTTATGGAGAATGATCCCACTCAATTTCCCTGAAAACTGGCTTTCTTAATCCACAGTTGGTGGCAGCGTAAACCAATAAATAACTTCTGGAAAGAAGTAATCAAGGCTATATATAAATTAACGGATATAAAATTAGTTTTTAAACCAGAAGTGGTTCTGCTAAACTTGTACTAGCGAAAATGACCAAAAAAATCTTAATGATAATTTTACATATAATTACAGCAGCTCAACTACTTTTAGCACAAAACTGGAAAACAAAGACAATCCCACGCATCCAAGAATTAATAACATAAGTCACTTGGCAAGCAAGAATGGAAAGGGGTATTGTGGTGAATTTAGGAAATAGATATACTCAAACAGAAGACTGGGACATTTGGATAGGTAAAATGGAAATGTTAAACTAACAATCAATATCACCATCACTCCCCTCCCCTCCCCTAAAAAACCCAGTATGTAACAATTAGCTGGGGTAGTTAAGGACCAAACATAGTAAAAAGAGAGCCAGAAAGAAAAGGAAAAGAGAGAAGGAAAGGAAAGAAAAAGGGAAGGAAAAAGATACAAGGGAGAAAAGGAAAAGGAAAGAAAAAAGAGAGAAAAAAAGAAAAGGAAAGTAGAGGAGAGGAGAGACAAAGAAAAGAAGGTTCTGCCATTGATATTATAATTAGGGCTCTCACCCATTGCCAATGGGCCAGGAGGACATTAGGTCCTCACCCATGAATATTATTTTTAGATTCACCACCAACTTCCAATGTGTGAGGGCCAGGGGGATACTAGGTTTCCCTCCCTATATAATAATAGTTTAAACTCACTGACCATGGGTCAGGGTACGGATAGATATAAGCATTTTCTTTATTACAGTGGATGCTTACTTATAAGCATACATTAACAATGTTGAAGGGGCATTCCACTGCCTAAATAAAACAAAATCATTATTTAGCATATATATATATCCCCAACAAAAAAATGCAATAATTTAATTATTTATTATTTAATTTATGCATGTTTTTAAATATATGCCATGTTCTGGCAACACATAAGATTTATTGATCTTTCCACCATTTTTGATGGCAGAAAATGATTCTGTTTTACTTTTATTTTTTCCATCACTCTAAATTTGTTAATATTTACATGAAGAAAGAGGTCGCACTAAACCAGAGCTCCGTGTGAAATCCTGCAAACAAGTGACTAATACGCAATAAATCACACCAAGCTCATTAATCTGGCACAGCAGTGCAGCGGTGACACCCTGGGACATAACTGGCCGGACCACCGGGCTCCGGGAAGCATTCTGAAGCGGACACAGAGTTGCGGCCTACCAGCAAGTGCAGGCATGGGAGAGGCGGCCGACCTCACCGCCAACAGACCAGCGGGAAAACGTAGAGGCGACCCTGATCACCCCCCCTTGCCGGTGAGGGATATCCCGGCTCAATCAAGCAATCAAGTGAAAAACGAGCTAGAAGACTCGGCATTAGGACGACTAAACTTACGACCAATCTAGACTTGCGAGGACCAGCCAAGATGGTGGCACGGTCACAGGGCCGGCGCTTCCTATAAGGCGAACTAGGCAGCCGCCTAGGGCGCCATATAGGAGGGGGCGCCCTGCGCCCCCATCGCCAGCCCTTTAAATTCTGCAGCCGCCTGAGCGCTCTATAGAGAGCGCTCAGGCGGCTGCCGCACTGCCTCACCTCCCCTGCCCTGCTGTAGCGTGGCCAAGCTCCTTTCCGGTCCGCGACCCGGCCGGACTGACAGGAAGTGCACACTGAGTGTGCACTTCCTGTCAGTCCGCCGGGTCGCGGACCGGATATGAGCTCGGCCACGCTACAGCAGGGCAGGGGAGGTGAGGGG
>OW240915.1:147203092-147372362 GCA_933207985.1 Pelobates cultripes
GGGAGAAGAAGAAGATTGGAGGGAGGGGGGAGTGGAGAAGATTGGAGGGAGGGGAGAGAAGAAGAGATTACAGGGAGGGAAGGAAACATAGAAACATAGAATGTGATAAGATAAGATAAGAACCATTCGGCCCATCTAGGGGGGAGAAGAAGAGAAAATTACAGGGGGGGGGGAGAAGAAGAGAAGATTACAGGGGGGAGAAGAAGAGATTACAGGGATGGGGAGAAGAAGAGGAGAACACAGGGAGGGGGGAATAAGAGGAGAACACTGGGGGAGAAGAAGAGGAGAACACAGGGAGGGGGGAATAAGAGGAGAACACGGGGGGTGGGAGATGAGAACGTAGGGGAGGGAGAGACCACTAAAGGAGGGAGGGGCCGGTGGAGAGACCACTAGGGGAGGGGTGTGAGGAGAGACCGCTAAGGGAGGGTGGTGGAGGATAGACCACTAGGGGAGGGTGGGGGGAGAGGAGAGACCACTAATGCAAAGTCGGGGAGAAAAGGAGACCACTAAGGGAGGTGGGGGGGAGAGGAGAGACCACTAAGGGGCAGGGGAGATCTCTAAGGAATGGAAGGGAGAGCTCTATAGGACAGGGGGCAGGACAGGGAGCTCTTTCACACCACGCGCACACACACACACACACAATGCATCCCTATACACACAGAAACACAACATGCTTCCCTTACACAGAGAGAAACACACAATGCAACCCTTACACATAAAGACAATGCATCCTTTGCACATATACACAGAAACACACAATGCATCCCTTACACACACATGCAAACACACACTGCTTCTCTTACACACACACAGAAACACAATGCATCTCTTACACACACTCAACGCACCCCTTACAGACACACACACTGCATCCCTTACATACACAGAAACACACTTTGCATCCCTTATGCATACAAACACAGATTCACACAATGCATCCCTTACACACAACAAGAAACACACAATACATCCCTTACACAAACACTCACTGCTTTCTATCCCTTACACAAAAACACACTGCTTCCACTACACACAAACACACTGTATCACCTACACAAACTGGTATCCCTATACACTACATTCCATAAGCACACACATTAGATCCTCTACAGTAACAAATAACACATCCCCTACACACTCTACTCCCTGTGAGCGAACTCATGGGTGGAACATGTAGGTGGACGTATGGGTGGGCTTTATGGGCATACTCACCGTCAGGCCCTGGAGCCCAGACCTTGAGCTATGTAAGAGGCCCCCAAAAATAGAGCTGCTTCCCGTTCTCCCAGAACATTGAATTTTGTGACCACAGTTACAAACAGCCTCCAGAGATCCTGCTCTACACCAGACCAGTGGAGCCAGACTGCAGCCAGAGCCCATCACCATCCTCATCTGATTGTAAGTAGGCAATCTAGTATATTATTAGTGACACTAATCTCTATTTTACCTCACAATAAATGGACACTATAGTCCCCAGCTTAATAAAGTTGTTCTGGTGTATATAGTTTGTCCCTGCAGGCTTTTTAATGTAAGCATACATTGTGTGCAGCACTGGCACTAGTTCATATGGCAGATCATATGGGTGGGGCATTGCGATGTCCCGGTGGGGGTGGGGGGGGGGTTTAGGGGGCGGCAAATCTTTCTTTTGCCTAGGGCGGCAAAAATCTTTGCACCGGCCCTGCACGGTCACAGCACTAAACCACCCACACACGTACAGGAGTTCATCGACAAACTAGGTACTTACTTATGAGCAAAGTTTAAAACCCAAAGGCAACTTTACAGGCTGACGATGAGAGAGGTGGCGGCATGGATTCGCCCGGCCACCCTGCGTATCTTACAGAGGAACCTCCCTCACAATTTTAGAGTGGCCCCCAGACTGGAACGGAGCCGAAACTCAAAAAGGCAGGCAATGGCGCCGGGACCCTCCAGAGATGAAATCCACGATACCAAGCCGCTTCACAGGACCCGACCTGCCTCTCACTCAGCGGTCCCAACAACCAGCGACCAACACTCAGTGACAGAATGGCCATACACCTCCACAGAAAGCAGACCATAGCAAGAAACCTGTCGGCTCCAACAGGATGATACCCCCACCGACAGCCTAGCAAGACCCGGACAGAGCCGGAGAAAAGGAATTGGCTGACCGCCAACAAGCAGAGCTCCGCTGCCCCACACTGGACACTGAGAACTATGTCACCTACTGCAGATGCAGACTCAGCGTTGTGGGACGTTTTATTTTTATGTCTATTTCGAGTTACTTTTGTGCTCTCATGGCCTTCACAAATATTCAATCTTCTATACAAAATGCAAACACTCTCTTTAGACCACATGAGAACACTAGCACTAGGCTTAATAGGCTTTAAATTATAAAGTGTGAATTTTTTTAATCTATATGGCATATGTCGAGACCACCTTAACAGATAACATTCTATATATGCCCAACCAACCTATGCATATATGTTTAACAAGCCGTAATTTACATAGACATAACAAGACTCCCTAGGGAGACCCTTAAGTACAGTTTAATTATTTTTCTCTTTTTTCGTTTATCTCACTACGCTATATAGGCCTTTAACTTAAAACACTAGCCTGCTTCACATATGCTTTGTCATAGTTTCATGTTGCCACATCAGGCTTAAGGCGAATGACATAGCTAGGCAAATGTGGTTCAATCACACACGAGACACACTACTGCAAGATTAACCTGTTTAGTGATGTATAACTGTTTAATCTCTTGAAAACGCAATGTCACATAACTTCAACCTTCAGCACAACTCCTGCTGTCGTAGGCATATCTAGCCTAGTCTTTTCATTTACACACTACCATTGAATCATAGCCTGCTACTCTGCTAACTACAAATCACAATAGGATGTTTTCCATGTTTAGTATAAACTAGTCTATCTCCCTATAATGTTGAAGCATGTTATTCCTATTACTTAAATATAAAGATTTGTGCAAGTACTTAAAAACACCCCATTGTTACAGCTGTTTTCGCAAATGCACGAGGAATGCTGTTGGGGTACCTCATGCAAGTATGTTAACTTGAAATGCACTGCAAAAATAAAATTTTTTAAAAAATAAATATTTACATGAAGAAAATTGTTCTTTTTTTAGATCACTTTTAGAACACTTTAAAGGAAAACATTAGGCACTGTAACTGCTTAATACAATTGAAGTTGTTATAGTATCTGTAGTCCTCTGACATTATCCTTACATTCCTAGTTAAATCACTGTGATTGTTTTCAAGCTAAACAAGAGTCCCCAGCAACCCATCCCCTATGTGCTGCCTGGATGAGTTGAGCAAGCATTAGACTTAGCAGCTATGCCAATTCTAATAGAGTTTCAGCTGACTACTTTCCGCATTCACATTGCTGAAATTGATTCATTTGATAAATATCCTTGGAAGAATTTATTACTTAGCTGAAACAATGTGAAATATTTACCTAGTGTTCTGTTTGTAAAAAATAATATAATGCACTAAAAGTTACATGGAACCCCATGGAAACCAGTGGAACCATCAGGCGCAATCCATTGGTGACGCCTTCTCTTTTACATTTTGGAACCATTATTTAGAGCAGACCATTTTGATAAATCTTTCCAATGAGTGCAGGAGGCACCTCTATTAATTTAACAAGTGTTTTGTTTTCCCTTTTAATAATTTTCTACTTGAATGGGCTTGAACATAAAGGCTAGGAAGGAATCAGTCATAAAAGTTTGAAAAGAGAATAGAAGCAATGAAGAAAGCATAAAGAGAAGCTAAAATTGGGAGGTACTGGATTCTGGAGACATATTTGAAACTTGGGAAATAGGAAGGTGGCTAGCAAATATTCTAAATGTCAACACATTGAACTAGTGTAGAACTGATGCTCCGTTTATAGAGTTGAGCAGACACCTGGATGTTTGGGTCCGGCGGGTTTGGTTGAACTTCGAAAAAAAGTCCGGGTTCGGGATCGAACTTGACCCAGAACCCGAACCCCATTGAAGTCAATGGGGACCCAAACTTTTGGGCACAAAAATGGCTCTAAAAAAGTCCTGGAAAGGGCTAGAGGGTTGAAAAAGGAAGTAACATGGGGGTAAGAGTAGGACAAGTGCCCTGCAAACAAATGTGGTTCGGGAAATCACTTAAAATAACATAAAATACATAAAATAAGCAGCCGCTTAGTAGATAACTCCCTAATTCCCATGGTATTAGGGAGCTATCTACCAAAAGGCTAATAGACCTAAATTGGTCTTTCAGCCAAATTTACTAATACTAAGTAAAGATGTGGGTGGGGGCCCTAAATAACAATAAAGGGGGGGGACATACTGTCCTCCCCCTGGCCCTCACCCCTGAGCGGTGAGTGGGAGCCATAAATAAGAATGTGGGGGGGACCTACTGTCCTCCCCCCGGCCCTCACCCCTGTGCGGTGGGTGGGGGCCCTAAATAACAATAAGGGGGGACCTACTGTATTTGGGATGAGGGGGGTAGGTAGGGGTTATTTTTTTGGGGGGAGGGGGGTGACTCTGGGTTTGGGGACCCATAGTCACCTGGGGGGGTACATTTTTATTTATAGCCCCCTCCCACCACTCAGGGGTAAGGGCCAAGGGGGAGGACATTAGGTCCCCCCAATTTTTGTTTATGGCCCCCACCTACTGCTCAGGGGTAGGGGCCAAGGGGGAGGACATTAGGTCCCCCCAGTTTTTGTTTATGGCCCCCACCTACTGCTCAGGGGTGGGGGCCAGGGGGAGGACATTAGGTGTACCCGCAAATTTTTATTTATGGCCCCCACCCACCGCTCAGGGGTGGGGGCCAGGGGGAGGACATTAGCCCCCCAATTTTTATTTATGGCCCCCACCCACCACTCAGGGGTGGGGGCCAGGGGGGAGGATAATAGGTCCCCCCCCTTATTGATATTTAGGGCCCCCACCCACCGCACAGGGGTGAGGGCCAGGGGGGAGGAAAATAGGTCCCCCTTATTGATATTTAGGGCCCCCATCCACCGCTCAGGGGTGGGGTCAGGGGGGTACAATAGGTCCCCCCTTATTGGTATTTAGGGCCCCCACCCACCACTCAGGGGTGGAGGCCGGGGGGGCAAAAGGCCCCCGTTTAGTTTAAAATCCCTCACTCACGCATCATGGGTGGGGGCTCAGGAGGGGGGAATGTCTTTTTTTCCTTTACTAGACATGCCCCTACTCAAGGTATAGCGAGTAGGGGCATAAGTTAATAACACTAAGTAACCAGCTTATATAGAGGCTGGGTCACATGCTGCACTGGCCAATCACAGCTATGCCATTAGTAGGCATGGCTGTGATGGCTTCTAAGGGCACATTACTTAAACGCTTGTTGATTGGCTGCCCTGCAGCTTTTCAAAATGCGTCATTAAATCACCGAATACTGAACTCCAACCCAAACATACAGTGATATGTCTGTGTTCGGGTCCGGGGGCCAAAAATCATAATGTTCGGTACGAACCCGAACTTTATAGTTCGGGTTCACTCAACTCTATCCATTTACATTCCACCTGTTGCACTCACAAAGTATGTTGTCCAAACTGTAGGCCAATAAGTACCATAATATAGCAATGAGCCAATGTCTGGCTAACAGAGTTTTCTTGTAAGCTTCAAAGTGTATTTATTAGCCTCATTATTTAGATTTTAGTAGCAATATGTAATATAATACTATATACTACAATGAACTATTAAATTATTGTAAATAATAAAGAGAAATATGCATTAAGTAAGACACTAAGAAGGAAACAAAATGAGTATCCTGATGGTGTAGAAATATAGGATAGGAAGGATAAAGAAGTTACGGTATGACTCATTTGACCGTGCAACCCATAAGAATTTTTAAAGGCAAGATTGACATGTGTGATGTCAGTTAACACAACACAACTTCTCCTAGTGATAAAGTATGAACAAGCAGAAGAGCTAAAAAAAGACATAAGCATAAATCTTAGAGTTCAACTGACAGTGAGAATAATGAATATAAAAAAGTAGCTGGGCTTGATTCTCTACATGGCTAAGAAAGTTATGGTTGAATTGAATTTAAAGGGATACTCCAGGCCCCTAAAGCACTGTAGCTTGCTAAAAAGCTTTATGTGTGAAGCGTGTGTCCTATATTTATATTTAGCAAAAAGCGCAGATTTCAATACAAACTAACACATTTATAAGTTAACCTGGTTACACTTCCATGGCTTTCAAGCAGGTGACAGGTCCTGTTACTTCCTGGTTTGGTTAGCTCAGTGTAGCTAACCTCAGGCAACAATTGATGAAAGCACCTGCCTTGAAAAGACTTCTCATTGAGCTGCATTGAAAAGTATGTGATTGGACAGCTACAGAAAGTCTGCAAAAGACAAGTGAACTACATGTTTTCGATTTAGTTTTAGATTTACCCTGATGAAAAAATGACTAATTAAATGCATACAAGTTTTCATTTGCAAATAAACAGTAATTTTCATTTATGTTGTGTTTTGGCACTGGAGTGTCCCTTTCATACCTATTATTAAAGATGTGGACCAAAATATTATACAGGATACAGAGTGTCCTTTGCACTTTAATAAATATACAGTTATTAGAATCTGCCAAGTAGTTTCTGGTTGAATGTATGGTTCAAGGTATTGAGCTTCTGTTAAGTAAGTCAATTAGTATGGTGATACTTAATACATTGAAAGTGAAAGGTGCAAGACCTACACAGTCAAACAATATTTTTCATTAACACATTTTGCAAACATAATAAAATGTTTATGAACTAATCTTTTAACCCCTTAAGGACAGAGCTTCAAAAGCTTGTCTTTCACTTAATGACAACGGCATTTTTTTCATTTTTTGCTGTTTGTGTTCAACTGCAATTTGCATTTTACTAATTTGTTGCACCAACACATATTATACATCGTTTTTTAAAGGACAGAAAGGGCTTTAATTTGATGTAACACACATATATATAAATGCTTATTTATTATAAAAAAATACAGAAAAATGTTAAAAAAATGAAAATTTTGTGTTTTTTTTTACAGTTTTTGCAATAATAATGTGTGCATAATTAGTGCAGGTTAAGAAAAGTAATTAAAAATAAATTAATTTAGTTGTTCTGATTTACAGAATATACAATGTGTCTGGGATTTAAAGTTTTTTTTGGTAGTTACAGGTCACAAAGCACAAGGAGTAAAATAGACTTTTAATGTGGAGCGATTTTAGAATTTGGTATGTTTGTCTTGTAAGCCTAATAGCCATAAAAGAAAACAAAATTGCCACACAAAAGTATATATTTATATAAAGTAGACATCACGGGCTATTTACCTAAGGTTGTTTTGACACTTTCTACGTAGCCATTTCACCGCCAACCTCTGCTAAATATTGGAGTAAAATTGTGTTTTTTTTGGTTTTTGGCACACAAACTTATAACAAAGAAATTCTCGTGTATATTTTGTAAAGTTGGTGTGTGCTATTCCTGTACAAAGTTTTATTTTGTGTTCAGTTACATCTGCTGAGTAAAACGACACCCCCATTGTATGTCTTTGCCACTATTTTGTGAAGTTACAGTGCCACACAGGATACCTGTCCTTTTCAGTATTCACAGTAGAATTTTGAGAGATGGATTTAATGAGCCTTAGCTTCCATTTGGGGTATTATGACAGTTTGACTGTTCAAAAAACCCCCACAAAGGCCTACCATTTGTAAAAGTAGACACTCCAGGGTATCTCATAAGGTGCATATTGTGCCTTAACATGCCCCCATTTTTTCACCAATATATGCCAAAGTATGTGGTAAAAAATAATTTTGTGCATTTTTTACATACGGATTGCATTTTTGCTGGGCGTTTTGTATATTTCATATGTGCCACTAAGTTCAAACCCCCCAAATTATGCTCAGCTAAGTCTTTTGAGTAAAATGACACCCCATATGAATGTTTTTGGCACTATTTCGTGAAGCTACAGTGCCATATAGGAGACCTGTCCTTTACAGTATTCACAGTAGAATTTTAAGAGATGGATTTAATGAGCCTTAGCTTCCATTTGGGGTATTATAACAGTTTGACTGTTCAAAAAAACCCCACAAAGGCCTACCATTTGTAAAAGTAGACACTCCAGGGTATCTCATAAGGTGCATATTGTGCCTTAACATACCCCCATTTTTTCACCAATATATGCCAAAGTATGTGGTAAAAAATAATTTTGTGCATTTTTTACATACGGATTGCATTTTTGCTGGGCGTTTTGTATATTTCATATGTGCCACTAAGTTCAAACCTCCCAAATTATGCTCAGCTAAGTCTTCTGAGTAAAAAGACACCCCAATGAATGTCTTTGGCACTATTTGTGAAGCTACAGTGCCATATAGGAGACCAAGCCATATCCGTTTTTACCAAACTTTGAATTTTGACGCTGGGCCTATGTGCAATTTCCAAGCATCTTCGCAGGTTTTAAATTCAAACTACCCCACAAAGGCCTACCATTTCTTAAAGTAGGCACCCCAGGGTGTTTCAAAAGGTATATTTTGAACCTTAGCGTGGGATCATTTTTCCGCTAGCTTGTACCAGATGTAGTGGTAATAAGCGTTTTTTCTGCCTTTTTGACATACAAAGTGAGTTTGCACAGTATATTTTGCAAACCTTATGTGTGCTACGACTGTATAATACTTCATATGTTGCTCAGCTATGTCGGCTGAGTACAGCAATACCCCCTGTATGTACCTTTGCCAGGTATGTGTGGACATCGGAGGGGCACATTTGGGACACAGCCATTCCAGTTTTTTTCAAACTTTGAATTTTTATGCTGTGCCTATGTCCCATTTTAGAGTATTTTACCAGGCTATATAATCCAAATTCCCCATAAAGCCATACCATTTCTTAAAGAAGACATCCCAGGGTATTTCAAAAGGCATATTTTGAACCTTAGCGTGGGATCATTTTTCCGCTAGCTTGTACCAAGTGTAGTGGTAATAAGCATTTTTTCTGCCTTTTTGACATACAAAGTGAGTTTGCGCAGCATATTTTGCAAACCTTATGTGTGCTATGACTGTATAATACTTCATATGTTGCTCAGCTATGTCAGCTGAGTACAGCAATACCCCTGTATGTACCTTTGCCAGGTATGTGTGGATGTTGAAGGGGCGCATTTGAGACGCAGTCATTCAGTTTTTTTCTAACTTTGAAGTTTTACGCTGTGTCCATGTTCCAATTTGGAGTAGTTTAGACGGTTGGTTATTGAAACTTCCCCACAAACACATACTATTTATTAAAGAATACACCCTGGGGTGATTCAAAAGGCATATTTTGAACCTTGGCGTGGGATAATTTTTTCTCTAGTTTGTTCCAGGTGTAGTGGTAATGAGCGTTTTTAAAATGTATTTTTTTACTTTTTATAACTTTTTTACTTTTAAAAACTAGTTTTTAAACTTTTGTTTTGCGTATTAATTTTTTTTAAACTTTCCTAAACTTTCTTAAAACTTTTTTACAGATTTAACATTTTTCTAAGCTTTTTTTTTTTACCGTTAACCCCTAACTAGCAGTACGCAGCACCAACAGTAAATTCCCCATTTTCCCATAACTCCCACCCACCCCAGCTAGCAAAATACATAGTTATAAAATATTTAAATTAATTAATTAAATAAATTGAACCCCTGAGGGTTAAAAAATAAATAAAAAGTTAATCCTCAGGGGTTAAAAAAAAATTAGATTGCAGTATAATACTGTGATTTCTATTTGATCGCTGTAGTCAGTGATCGACTGGCAGGGAAGGGGTTAATTTTTATTTGGACTAGGTAAAGGGTTTTTTTTTTATTTTTTACTTAAACGTTATTAAAACATTTTTTGAAGCTTAATTTTTAACTTTTTAAAGTTTATTTTAAAACTTTTTTTAACGTTAACCCCTAGTTAGCCTAACGCCAAATCCCCCAATTCCCCACTAACTTCCACCCACCCCAGCTAGCTAAATATATAATTTTAAAATATTTTAATTAATTAATTAAATAAATTTAACCCCTGAGGGTTAAAAAAAAAAAGAATTAACCCTCAGGGGTTAAAAAAAAAATCAGATCATAGTAAAATGTAATCCCTGCCAATTGATCACTGTAGTCAGTGATCAACTGGCAGGGAAGGGGTTAATTTTTTATTAAAATGGGTAAGTGGGGGGGGACTTTAAATTAACTTTATTTTTTTAACAGCAGGGGGCAGGATCATCTCTGATCCGGCTCCCTGCACTTCACACAGAACCCGGAAGTGCAGGGAGCCGGTAGGTGAGTATACAGAGCACATGTGCTCGCTCCGACTTGCGGTCAGAGCGAGCACATGTGCTGGGCAGCCTGACTGGGTGCTCCCGGTATGCCTCTAATGCAGAGGCAGACCGGAGCACCATTAACCCCGCGATCGCCGCAAAAGCGGCGATCCGGGGTTAATTTTACCGCGTGACGGACGAGGTCCGTCACCCGTCGTTAAGGGTCTCCCCTCTGTGACGGACCTCGTCCGTCACCCGTCCTGAAGGGGTTAATGGAACATGTTGTCGGGGCAATCCAAGTGCACTACTCCAGGATGACCAGTAGTGTAAACCAGCCAATGAAGAAACAGGTATAATCCCATCTAGATATGATATACAATATCTTTACAAAGCTTGTCCTGACTTCAAAATGCTGTGACAAACTGTTTGATAAAATACACAAGATCCAGTGCACTCACTCATCCGGTAAATAGCAACTTCAAAACTCACAGATTTTTATTTTTTTTTAAACACCTAATCTAGGCAAAAGTAATGGGGGTTTAGTTACATTATATGATCATACATTGCATAAGCCTGCCACAACGTCAATGTACCCCATCTTTGGCAGGTCCTACTCTAACAGCCTAATGTCTGCTCTTGAGATTAAGCCACTTACTTGGGGAAAAAATTCCTTCTGAGGCTCTCTGCAGTACAAGGCTAAATAGGGCCTGTTTGATAAAAACCTGGAACATTCTCCTGAGCACCCAATAACGGGTCACTGTGTTGGCTAGGTTTGTGTTGAATCATCTTTCTTTATGCAATTGCATATTATTCTCCGTAACTGTATGCATGTCTCCCAATTGAATACAATGCACTGTTTAATGAATAAAGCACCAACACATTAATGCAATCATTATTCATAAACACATTTGCTTAAAAGTTAACTGCACAGTACAAATTGAAAGTTCATTATCCATATGGCATATCTTTTCTCTAAAAAGATTGTCTCAACAACTCATATGTTAACTGATTCTGTCTGCATCACTTAAAAACACATCGCTTCATTCATGCTGTCTTTATGATGTCATTGACCAATCCTATAAATGCTCAGCACAGCTCGGGTCTTTGTCAGTCTATAGTTGATTCTTAAAAGGCAATCCATATGCATCATTCAAAGTGATCTGGAGATAAATTGTTATAATTGACTATTCACTAAATGGGGAATTTCAAACAAGCAACAAGGGAATATTAAGCCTTAGCTAAACAAAAATGGCAAAATAGGTGAATTTTCACAAAATAACTGATTTAACCTAAAACATAAAATTACATTGTTGGTTCTTTATCTGTTTTTTTTTTTTTCTTATTATGCACATCCTTTGGGTGTTTGAAAAACTACATTCACCTTGATATTGTGTTACGTGATTTGTTCTGTTATTTCCCTCTAACATTGTGTTCATTTACTATGTTGTGCCGACCTAGACTGTCACAGTCTCTTCCTAACAATAAGTCTTTGTCTCTGGGGCTTATTCACTAAACAAAACACCATAGCTTTTTGAAAATTGCTGCTTTAAAAACATTGCCCAATTCAGCTATTGCTAAATATTTTTCACATTAACCTGTTATTCAGATTCAAGGTCACTACAATGCACTGATGGTTTAATCAACCTCCAAATAGTCTAGTTCCCTACCTTTTCATGGATATGTGTGCTTTAAATTTTATTGTGCAATACAAAGAAGATTTTTAACACTGTCATTTCTGCTCTACACATGCTATCAGAGTCAAAAAGATGCATTATTTTGGATGTTTGCAACAAATACATTTACCATTGGCTTGGTGGACTTCTTCTGTAGTTTTTCCCTAACTTTGGCTTCAGTGTAATATTTTTGTACTAACTTTTCAAATCATTGGTCCATAACATCTGGAATGCCTGTTTCCATTTCTGACATATAGCATCATCTTCAGGATACAGTTAGTCGTACAATTATGTTTGGTGGCACACACAGCTTCGTAAAGACAATGTCAGCATAAGGCATACAATTCTGTGGATGAATCTTTGACGTTGTGGCAGGCTTATGCAATGTATGATCATATAATGTAACTAAACCGCCATTATTTTTGCCTAGATTAGGTGCTTTAAAAAAAACAAAAAACTAATGAAGTCTGTCAACATTGAAGTTGCTGTTTAGTGGATAAGTGAGTACACTGGATCTTGTGTATTGTATAAATTGCCCCCCAGCAGCACCCCATTTATGCATGTTCAGGTGAGTGCAGCCCCCTGGTTTTTATATATATATATATATATACATATATATATATATATGTACATATATATATATATATGTATATATATATATATATATATTTGGGAGAGTCTAGCTAACTCCTTGGTTTTGCACCCCTTCCTGTAACAGGTGCCTCATACCAGGGCCCTTTTTAGCCTTGGACTGCAGAGAGCCCCAGATAGATTCCCAAAAAAAAAAAAAAAAATAAGAGGGTTAATCTCATAAGAGCAGGCATTAAGCTGTTAGAGTAGGACCTGCCAAAGATGGGGTACATTGACATTGTGGCAGGCTTATGCAATGTGTGATCATAAACTGTAACTAAACCCCCATTATTTTTACCTAGAATAGGTGGGTTTTTTAAAAACTAATAAAATCTGTCAACACTGAAGTTGCTGTTTAGTGGATAATTGAGTGCACTGGATCTTGTGTAATTGTGTAATACATATATATATATATATCCTTATTACAGGCATGGCAGATACAGTGTATATTAAACATATGTATAGGTACAATAAAAGATAAAAGCAAAATGTTCTAATTACATGTAGCAAAATACAAAACGTGCTTTCCTAATTCTGCTCAACCACATTTTTTTCTCTCCTTGCCTAAATATGGATTATTTTATGGATAATTCCTGATCTCATAGTCCGTCAAATGTTTAAAAAAATACATAAGAAGCAATACTAATACAGATATCTACATATCATAATATCTGCAAAGTTGCCAATATGACATATGATGAACATAATAATGGATAATATATGTCACTTGTGCTCTTGGCTCCATCCTTTGACATTTTGCATACAATATATACAAATATTGCATCTCTATTTATATTCACAATGAGTCCATGGTTTAAAAATGCTTGCAGCCTGATTTTCGTTGCCTGAGGTAAAGGTAGAGAGACATCAGTGTAACCTTTTCAAGGTCATGAGGAGCTTAACACTTCAGCTAGATTCTTCTTCAAAAATAGTGTCTGCCACCAACCACTATTTCTTCTTTGTATATGATCTTGTCTGGACTATTCAGTTCCTCTGACCTTTAACAACTGCTTCCCAGAATAAATCAGCCCTAAGGCATGTAAGAACTGGATATAATGTTCAAATTTCTAAATCTAGCAATTTCATAAAATACTGCAAACTGGTTCAAAATCTGCATTATTTATCATGCATTAAGTTGAAAACTGTTATTTCATTTTGGAAAAAAAAGGGGAAACACACATTAACAAAGTGCTTATTTAACATTGGCCCC
This sequence comes from Pelobates cultripes, assembly GCA_933207985.1. Taxonomy (NCBI): domain Eukaryota; kingdom Metazoa; phylum Chordata; class Amphibia; order Anura; family Pelobatidae; genus Pelobates; species Pelobates cultripes. The sequence continues at coordinate 147,216,797 of OW240915.1, forward strand.
TTTTATTTGCAAGATTTATTTTGACAATTATTAACTGTGAACCTGCCACTTACATAAATCCCAAGCAGAATTAATTGGTATATAATTCTACTCTACTATCACACTCTGCTGCCTGACTGGTAATTATTTTCTAATAGAAGAGCATCATTACTCAAGAATGACTGATTTGTTCAAACACCGAATCATTATGAGTACATTAGAATATATTGACAAGTGAGAAATTTCATAATTTTCTTTACATTTTGTAGTTTGTAGCGTGTAAAGTTCTCTATTCTGCCTTATTTTATCTGCATGTTTAATACATGTATTTATTGTGTCTTTAATATTTTACTTGCTGCATATTTATTTTACTAGTGTACTTTCCTTTGTCTTGTTATTGGTTGCTGCTAAAATGCTGGCAGTTTGAAAGCAAGTCATTATAATTGTATTAGATCAGATTAAAATGATAACAAACAATAAAAATGGTCAAATCATAGATTCTTAAATTAACCCCTTAAGGACACATGACGGAAATATTCCGTCATGATTCCCTTTTATTTCAGAAGTTGTGTCCTTAAGGGGTTTATTATTTTTTGATTGGCTTTGATATGTTCTAACACTCCAATTTGTATTTTTAGATTATTCAAATCTTATTAAGCATATGGAAATCAATAGGATAGATGACCCAACATAGGTTGATAGAGTTTGTTTGCTTTCTCAGTTTGTTTTAGGCAAAACCAACAACAATAGGTAATACATTGTGCAATATACAGAAAGAGTTACTGATGTTTGTAAACATGAAACACATAGTATACATTTTATAATTGGTCTAGGTATACACTCATGATACTGGTTTGGATTGATTTGGAAGGTCTACTATTGGATATTAACATGTTTCTTGTTGTTGTTGTTGTTTTTTTGTCATATTAATGTGCTTTATCCATATATTTACTTAATCTGTCAATTATTATGGAATTTGCATTTCTTTTGCGCGAAGATCCTGTAATTCTCCAGTTTCTATATATTAACAGCTGAACTACACCAACCAAAAATTCACAAATTGTTGTAGATAGCTAAATGTAGTTATTAAGTCATCAGGACACTGGAATAAAGACAAGCAAGTGGAAAACAGGTGGCAGTTTTATCATATAATATATCTCTTTACGTTATTACGGTGCTCACTCTGAGATGATCCCATAATCATCAGCAGACTGAGAATGTCCATTTCAGGCTCAGAATAAGAACCTAGCATGAGAGGCCTTCAGACACCTGCAATGTTCAGAAACCCTGCCGCACAGTTATTGTAAAATGGGAATTACTGCAGACACAGTTTCTACCATCATCTGTTCATTATTTAAGCAGAGAACTGCCTTTGTGATGCACTTCATTCAGTATTTCTTTTTTTTTCTGCCCAATCCACTTCAAACAAATTCACAAACACCTAGTCTGATATTGAAAGATGTTTGTGAACTACTATTTCCATAAAACTGCTACTCCTGTTAGTTATATTAGTGATTAAAGGGACAATCTAACCATCAAAACAATTTAAGCTTAATGAAGCAGTTTCAGTGTATAGATCATGCCCCTGAAGTCATTCTGCTAAATTCTCTGACATTTAGGAGTTAAATGAATTTTGTTTCTGTTTATTCAGCCATAGCCACACATAGCCTGGCTGTGATCACACAGACTCCATGAAAGAAAAATATTTAATTTTCAATCCGGTCTTACAGAACAGTGTGTTTATATTAGAAGTTATCATCTCATGCTCTCTTAGTTGAACTTTAATCACACACAGGAGGCTGTTGCAGTTTCTAGCAAGTAATTATCAGGACAGGAGCATAAAAAGCTAAAAATAAAAGTCAAAATGTATATGGGGAGGTGGTGTGAGTCTCAGCAGGGGGAAGTGTAACTAAGGCTGCATTAAAAAGTGATTTAACTACTAAATGGCAGAGAACTGAGCAGTGAAACTGCAAGGGCATACTCTATACACCAAAACTGCTTCATTATGCTAAAGTTGTTTTATTGCTATAGCGTCCTTATAGTGCTAATGATTTACAATACCTGTGATGTTTAATGAGCTGGCTGAATGAACATCATGGGAATGGCAGTCTATAAGCTCTTGCATATATTCCTCATGCTTCTTCATTAAAGAAATTGCAGTTCAAAAGCATCAACCATTCCTGTGATGCTCAGCAAAGCCTTAAGGCAGTCTCAGCATACTGACAAATGTCACAAACATTTACATTGTGTGATGTTGGTCCAATTTTATTTTTTTAAGATAAGTTCTTAGGGTAATTTTTCAAAGTATTAAAATCTCAAAATATATATATATATATATATATATATATATATATATATATATATATATATATATATATATATATATAACAATATGTAAACAAATTAAAATACTTAAAATAAATTTAAATTATTTTAAAATATTAAACTGACTAAGCATTATGGGAATAGTAGTTCACAGGTTTGTAGTGTTTGATTTGCAAATAATTAGCAAATAGATTAGCAGATATTATGATACTAAGAATTTTCACATAGAGAATTCCATTAGGGTGTACACCAGAGAATATTACCTTCTATATTTTACTTAAAGAACCATTTCAAGTACCATAAGCAGTACAGTACTCAGTAATGACTAAGGTGCCAGTAATGGCCTGGGGCCCCCCTTATGTTGTTTGTTAAATGTTTGACTTCTTATCTGAGGCAAAGCTCCCTAGCATGTACCTTCTAAGACTGAAAGCCAGAAGCTCCTGCCCAGAGCTTCCGTTAACTCTTCCTTGCTAAGTCTTGCAGTGCAGGGCTCTGAGAGCATCAGCTATGGGTTCTTAGCAAGTGAGCTTGACCCTACATGGTTGTGCTTAACTCAGACAGTTATCATTTGGCTCTCATTGATGGAAAAGAATGGTGCCAGGTGGACCCCAAGTAAGAAATCAAACCATCAGAAACTGGTTTGCACACATAAATTGTCATATGTATTGTCATTTTCCTAGCTTGTTGCAAAATTGTGCTTCAACCTGGGTTTTTGCCTTCTTTTGGATCAACAGCAAAAAAAACAAATGTGAGGAAGGCTGAACTTGATGGACGCAAGTCTCTTTTCAGCTATGTAACTATGTAACTATGCATGCAAATTGTATGGATTGCATACATATTGAATTGAATTAATTAATATTTTTTTTATTTTCTATTCAATTTTGAATAAATCCAGTGGTTTGCTCTATTTGGGAGCTGGTTGTCTTTAATGTAGTTGTTTAACATTTATTTATTTATTATGAAAAATTTTTCATTTTTTCAAAAACAGCAAGAGAAGGGGGGTACAGAAAAAAAAACAGGGAGGTGCATTGTTTACATCACAGAGGAATGAACAACAACATCAGTTAAGTGCAGAGTTTTCAACATCCGTGCCTTCACCAATTGCCGTTTTCTGACTTTTAGGTAATACTATCTTGCTGAGGGGTGTATATTGATAAGGTGGAAGGTAAGACCTGCATTTGTTAAATCACAGATTCTAGCGAATAAAAAGGAACTACTATGCCACTGGTTGCAGTAGTATTAGATCTGGTCCCGCTCCGAAGCATGCCACCTTCCCTGTCTAGACTACGGTTATTGATAGAGTGGTCTATCAGTAGGTCCCATTGATGGATGTGTGTGCTGTCCTTGTCTTTGCTTTGGTGTGTCATGGTTGGGGTACTTATCTTTAACTTAGTTTAGCATTGGAGTCATTAGCCTGTGAATGATCCAGGGATGCCAAATGGATCTGTATTTTTGTGCGTGTTCAAACGCAGACCCACCTCAGCTCCTCCTGAACAGATGGGGGTGTGGTTGACCTCCATAGGCTGGTGATGACCATCTTGGCCACTGTCAAAATAAAGTATGGCAAGGATGCTTTGTATTTGTTGTGGGGTATTCTCATATCGTGGAAGAGAGAATGGGGGGTATGTCTAGTGTTATCTGGAGACCAGTGGCCCCTTTGATCAAAGTGACTACCTCTCGCCAGTAGGTTACTATGAGGCTACATTGCCCCCAAAGGTGTTGGGGCATACCAGCGTCTCTCTCACAGCACCAGCAAAAGCCTGAACTGTTTGGTGTTAGGTGTATTGCAACAGAGGGGTGATATACCATCTCGCTAGTAGTTTATAGTTTGCCTCCATTAATTGGATGCTGGTGTGAGCCAAAGCTCCTCTCTGAAAAACGTGGTACCAGTCCTCATCGGACAGTTGGTGGAGAAATATGGTCATTCCAGCCTTGGGTGTAGGCTGGTGGTCAAGGTGCAGTAGCGGTGTGAGCATCCTATAGCCTATGGATAATGACTTGGGTATGGGGTTGCTAAGCGAGCTGAGGTGCTCAAACTTAGTTTCTTCTCTGAGACCTGTACTTGGGATTGGCAGTATGTAGATGAGATGCTGAAGTTGTGAGTAGTGAAACATTTGCAGTTTATTTGGTAGGGTGCTCATTGTTAGTTCTGAGATTGGTTTCAGTTTATCGATCTGGATAAGAGAGTATAATTGTGTTTAAGTGTCAGTTGGCTCGTGTGTTCTGAGGAATATGTGAAGGTGCCCGGGTTTGATCGGGAACGCCAGATTTTTTTATGTAGTTTTAATAAAAAGTAAAAAACACATTAAGGGACACTATAGGCACCAAAACAACTTTAACTTAATAAAGCAGCTTTGGTGTATGAAACATGCCCCTGCAGTCTTACTGCTCAATTTTCTGTCCCTTAGGAGTTTAATCACTTTGTTTTCACAGCTCTGAATGTACAGCTTTCCTAAATACTTCCTGTAAAGAAACATCTAATGTTTAAACTTCTTTTATTGCACATTCTGTTTAATTTAGAATTTCTGTCTCCCACACTGTTAGTAGCCTTCTAGAGCTTGCAGGGCCTTCCTGTGTGTAATTAAAATGCAATTTACAGAGCAGGAGATAAACACATCTGAATCAAGTTAACATCTAATTGAAAATAAAAAAAAAACATTTTTTTGATGCAGGCTCTGTCAGTCACAGCTAGAGGAGGTGTGGACTGAAAATTAAATTGAAAATAAAAAACTTTTTTTGATGCAGGCTCTGTCAGTCACAGCTAGAGGAGGATGTGGATAGGGCTCCATAAACAAAAACAAAAGTGACTTAACTCCTAAATGGCAGGTATTTGAGCAATGAGACTGCAGGGGCATTATCTATACACTGAAACAACTTAATTCATCTAAAGTTAGAGTTGTGCTCAAAAGTTTGCATATCAGGGCAGAAAATGTGAAAATGTGATTTTGAAAATATGACTGATCATACAAATAAAATATTTTTATTTAAGGATAGTGATCATATGAAGCCATTTATTATCACATAGTTGTTTTGCCTATTTTTAAATCTTAATGATAACAGAAATCACCCAAATGGCCCTGGTCAAAAGTTTACATGCCCTTAAATGTTTGGCCTTGTTACAGACACACAAGGTAACACACACAGGTTGAAATGGCAATTAAAGGTTAATTTCCCACATCTGTGACTTTTTAAATGGCAATTAATGTCTGTGTATAAATAGTCAATGAGGTTTTTTTTAGCTCTCACGTGGATGTACTGAGCAGGCTAGATACTAAGCCACGGGAAGCAGAAAAGAATTGTCAAAAGACCTGCGTAAAAAGGTAATGGAACTTTATAAAGATGGAAAAAAATATAAAACAATATCCAAAGCCTTGAAATCTTTTTGGATATGTTCAATCACTTATTAAGAAGTGGAAAATTCGGGGATCTCTTGATACCAAGCCAGGGTCAGGTAGACAAAGAATGATTTCAGCCACACCTGTCAGAAGAATTGTATGGGATATAAATAAAAACCCACAGGTAACCCAAAGCTATACCACCTGCAAGAATTAGGGGCCTCATAGACAACTATTACAAATGACTGCACTCTGTCATTGATGCTAAAGGGGGCAATGTATAGTATTAGAAACTTTAAAGAAAAAGGGGTATGCAGACTTTTGAACATGGGTCATTTCATTTTTTTTCTTTGTTGCCATGTTTTGTTTTGATTGTGCCATTCTATTATAATCTACAGTTGAATATGAATCCCATAAGAAATAAAAGAAATGTGTTTTGCCTGCTCACTCATGTTTTCTTTAAAAATGTTACCAATATTACCAATTCTCCAAGGGTAAACAAACTTTTGAGCACAACTGTATTTTGATGCCTATAGTATCCTTTTAAAATCCTTGCTGCAGCTTAGATCTGCTCATCAACAGAGATGATTTGTGGCGAATCAGATGCTACTAATAGAAGGATAGCAGAAGAATTGGAATAATTAAGTTGTGATGCTTTGGGGATAATAAATCACAACACAGGAGATTGAGTAGTTTATACATATCTCCATAACACAGATATGGCATTTTTTTAAAATGCATTCTTCACCATTATATATGTTTTGTATTACATGATGTTTTTAAGTTAGGGTTCATGCAGGTGTTACAGTAATATAGTGGTTTAATGGTTAGTGTTAGGGTACTGTAGCAGTTAATATTTAGTATTCCTGTAGAGTATTACTTCATATGTACTCTCGGGTTTAATGTTAGTAGTGTTGTATCTTAGGATAGTGTAACGCCTACTAATCTCAGGCAAGCTGTAAAACGCATGAAAACTGGAACACAAATAGAAATTAGGGCGATCAGACTGCACAGAAGTAATAAATGAATTACTACCCGCTCGTTACAGGGAATAATTGCACAAATTAAGTCACTATCTGTACAGAATGGTAATACAGAACAACATATGTTAATATACATATATAATTATTTTAAGCACTGCATTAAAACTGATAATTGTAATATTAAGCCCCTTTTGTTTGCTTCCAGCTAGTGTCGCTATTCTGACAAGCAATGACTTCAATAAGTGTTGAAGAGTGATTGCTATAAGTTCAAGTAACCATATGCAACCATATGCAACGATAACAGTTTCATAGTTTGATTTTTTTTTTTTTTCCTCTCAGCTTCTTCAGCAGAAAATGTCTGTATATACCTTGAGCTTTAATGACACTACGTTTTCCCTGGTGCTTGAAAGAAAACAAAGGCAAAAAGTCACATTGTATTTGTGTATTTCTCTGGCAAGATGACTGCCAGTGTTTATCAAGACAAAGTAAATCAAATTAGCCTATGGCCTGTCTCCCAACCCTATTAACCTGCTCAGCTGTGAGAAACTGAACAGCCCCTGCCAATATCTCATTTCTCTAGCAGCTGATAAGATCACTTCAAGATATTCAATGGGTTTCACTTCAGCTTCATCATAGTTTCTGGCATCTTAACCGCAATGGCCGGATCTTATTTTACTCTCATTTGCTGAAAGAAATAGGATGGTAACTCCAGGGCTCATATAAGCTTGTTGCAGCAAACACTGATCAGGGCTTCACAGCGTTGACAGGACAGACTGATTTTTCTTATCATGTCTTGTCCACAAAGGCCTAGGCCAGGCCTGGGTTATTAGCATTCCTTGGTGAGATGTGTAAGGCCCATTTCTGTCACACAGGCAGATTGAGCCTTTCACTCAGCCTTGCGAATGAGTGACACATGGTCTGACTGGGAGGACAACATTGTTATTTGAGTTAAGAAATCAATTTGTATCAAATGTACACTGTAATTTATTTGTTGGCTTTGAAGGGAACCTGGCTGAGATAAATGGGAATGGACTTCTTTTTTTTTTCACTTTACACTTAGCTGATAAAGTTCTTGTGAAGCTCCAGATAGTTCCAGTCAGAGCCAAAGTGACAAACATGTTTAAAGTTGCACAGTGATCTTTAAATCTCAAAAAGAACACCTTGTCGGACATGATAGAACATATTTTACCTTTTCCATCTATCTGTCAGAAAGCCGCTGTGACACATTGCTTTAGTATTTTTGCTGACATTTTCTTTATCAAGCACATCTGTTTGTGGTCGAAAGATGCTTATTCTCATTTTCTTCTGTATATTGCAAGCCAGGAAACTGGGGAAAGGAAATATGACAGAAAGCCTTAGTAGACTCCCATTATATAATTGTTTTTAATAACGACATTTACGTAATCCCAGAATGCAGGAGTAATGTGTTTATAATTAAGAAGCATGTTTATTTTATATTGTGCATAGATAAAAGTACCTTCATGTTATATTTGAACATGTTTTAATTATTTTATATAATGCTTACTATGTGTATATGTGTTTGTGTTTATGTGTTTCCGTGTTTATGAAAAGAAAACAAAGAAAGCTGAGTGATTTATTATATTCCCGGTAACAGGAGACAGCATTATTTTCTTCCACTACATTTTCAATTTTCTGTCTTTTATATTTCATAAATGTTCGTAGTCATAAATGTTTATAGTTTCTAGGCATTTTTTGACATGGTATATTTGCTAAAAAGTTAAAGATTCAAGTTTACTGACACACAATCAGCATGCACACACACTTCAAATTCTGCTCACTGCAAAGTGCAATGCACTAGAAATCACATTTAGCCTGAACAACATTTGGCAGAATATGCATAACAAAAATACATAAACACTGATATGAGACGAGGATCTCAGCATATATAATCATTATAGCTGTGAGTGATCTGTAACTTCCATGTTGCACATGCAAGCTCTGGCTAGATGTGAAAAATGGGAGTTATTAAAGTGGCACTATCACTGTCTGGGGATTTAGCAGAATTCGCAAAGACCCCTGATGGTGTCATCACCTCTGCTCTTCCTGTGGCTGATGGGGGACATGTAAATGTGAGATTTACTCTACAGCTCCTCTCACTTCAGCATCAGGAGTCAACTTACAGAGTCAATTTACAGGTAACAGCTGGGGGACTGACACTTTTGCACAGCGGTAGCTCCGCCCAGTGTCTAGAAGTATGAGGTGTAGGAAATATACAGAGACAAAGTAGTCCATACTTTGTCTCCGCATATCTCTTTGTGTTTTGGAATTTTCATAAGTTGGAATGACAACACAGTCAAAATTAGTATTTAATAAAGACTCTATCTTTATGAAATACTCATTTTTTTGTGTGGAGCGACAGTGCTCCTTTAATGCTGTGCATGCGACAAAAGAATACTGACACATCAGCCAGCTTAAGTTAGGATTATCTAGGGTGGCGCACACTATTTTCTCCAGCCAAGTCAAAGTTTAGGGAAGAGAGCAGGCCAAGGAATACAGATGTTGATTGCATTCCAAAATCTTCTAGGGCATAAGGATGTTGAGATGTTTGCAATATGCTGCCAAGATGATGAATATCTTAATGTCATAGCAATTATAGATGAAAAATAGATGTTATGGGTGCCAGTAACTTTGGTAAACCAGGAAACTTTTAATGGAATTGTGTCATGGTAAATTTGACTTGGCAAGTTCAACAATACATGCCAGACTTAATAAACTGGGTATGCTGTGGGAGTGATTGGCTTCTACTGAGGTGATTTGATAACTTGTAAATATTGATATATACACATGCACACATATTTGTGTGTAAATGTGAAAATATCTGAAAGTCTGATAAGAATGCAAAATAATGGTGAAAATGAGACTGCACAAATCTTTTTAAGGAATCACTTTTTTTCTACTGTTGAATTCTGCTGTCATGTGTATAAATAATGTCTCTATTAATGAATAACCATGTGCATATTTTTTACATATATGGTATCTTTAAGAGATAAGACTAGGGTGGGAAATGCACCAGCTACTGGTAAATTTCTAAATAAAATTAGATCCCCCCAAAATTATATTAATTGAATATTTATTTACAGTGTGTGTATATAATGAATGCAGTGTGTGTGTGTGTGTATAATGCAGTGTGTTTGTATGAATGCAGTGTGTGTATGAATACAGTGTGTGTGTGTGTATGAATGCAGTGTGTGTGTGTGTGTGTATGAGTGCAGTGTATGTGTGTGTATGAGTGCAGTGTGTGTGTGTATGAATGCAGTGTGTGTGTGTATGAGTGCAGTGTGTGTGTGTGTATGAGTGCAGTGTGTGTGTGTGTATGAATGCAGTGTGTGTGTATGAGTGCAGTGTGTGTATGTGATGCAGAGCCTTGGTGGGTGGTGGGCATTTTTTTTTTGTTATTATTATTATTTTTATTTTATTTTAATATTATTAAATTTTTCTTATTTTATTGTTATTTAAATTTGTATTTATATTTTTTTTGTCCCTGCTTGTTAGCTGGCCAGGGAGGGGGGCTTTCATTCCCTGGTGGTCCAGTGGATGGGCTGTGTAGGAGGGGGCTAGCAGAGAGCTGTAGCTTACCTTTCCTGCAGCTCCTGTCAGCTCCCTTCTCTCTCCTCCAGTCCGGTCAGCTCCCTTCTCCTCCACTGCAAGTCTCGCGGTGTGAGTGCCACGCAGAGTGTTGCCACGGTAACCCGTGGCAATGCTCTGACTCCGTTGCTCTCGCAAGACTTACAGTGGAGGAGAAGGGAGCTGACCGGACCGGAGGAGAGAAGGGAGCTGACAGGACCTGCAGGAAAGGTAAGTTACAGCTCTCTGCCAGCCCCCAACAGGACCGCCGGGCTTGTAATGAGCCCGGCGGTCCTTGTCTGTATTATGGCAATGTAAGTTGCCATAATACAGACATTGACTCGAGTATAAGTTGAGTTGGGGTTTTTCAGCACAAAAAATGTGCTGAAAAACTCGACTTATACTCGAGTATATACGGTAATCCTTCTTCCATTATAAAAGATTATTCTACAAGTTCTTAATAATGCGATTAAGAATTTTTTTATTATTATTTGAATCTCCAAGGTAATAATAAATACATACTCAATAACAGAATAATTCATGATACAAAGACTGTAAAACCTTTGTTTTTTTACATTTTATAATAGTTTGGATTCCAAAACAGCTAATTAAAGGTTTTACATTTTATCATACACAATAAAGAATTCCTGACAGACGCTGTTATATTAAGAAGTCATTCAATCTTCAACCAGGTTTAATTTAAACCAACAACAAAGCATTATAAAAAAGGGAGAGAAATAAAACAAGTGAAATGTTGCAAGTGTGCTGTATGAAGCTCAAGAGGCCTTTTCTAGATTTACTTTGAGAAAGCATTGTAAGCTAGGTTTGTATCCAGGGAACAATATTTTTGCTGAGACTATTTAATTCTGAAATGTTTATAGAAGTTGCTAATATGGTTTGAAAATGTGTTCTTGGTGGATATGCAGCTCCTTTGGAAACATCTAAGTAAATGTACACATAAGACGGTGCCAAAAAAAAGTGAGAAAAGGTGTTTTTTAGTCTTTTATCACAAGTAAAGTTACAAAAATGACAGCATTGTTTGGTATTGGTAGACTTTATTACGTTTTAGCACTTTGCTATATATTGTTTTAATGCTTGTTTAAACTTATACAGTTTAAATTTAGAAAATTCCAACATTAAACCAAAATAATGCAGAAAACATCAGTTATGTTATCTAAACATGTAAGCCACTAGGACGTTTGAGTACCCCTTTTTATAATGTATTCTTCTGTTCACTATTGGCTAGATTTTTGCATGGTAGAAAATGTTGTTTTGGACGAATCACTTCTGATGAAAATGAAAAAAAATTGGGAGACGGACGAATATCAGCCATATGGTGGTCTTGCTTTGTCTAAATGACATTAACAATAAAAGAAAATGGAAAAAGAAAAACAAATGGGCCAGTCAGTGCACTGCACAATGTATGCATCATATAATACAAATACAATTAATATTTAGTGATTGTCCCTAGTCATCAATTATCTTTTTTTTCCTATCAATAATTAATTTTTTTGGAGCCACTGGGGGATTCAAAAATCACAAATCAAAATGAACATGCTCACCCATTGTACATTTTATTTGGTTCCTACATTATTTGACACCTAGCTTCATGAAAATAATGAGCTTTTTCCCAATGTTTCTGGATTGCTGTGAGAATAATATCAACAATAGGTTCTGGGGTAAGTTTGATGAGATGGGGATTTAACCCCTTAAGGACACAACTTCTGGAATAAAAGGGAATCATATTTCCGTCATGTGTCCTTAACCCCTTAAGGACACATGACATGTGTGACATGTCATGATTCCCTTTTATTCCAGAAGTTTGGTCCTTCGGGGGTTAAGGGGTTAACAGTCAACTTTTAAAACTCCACAAAAATCAGTGCAGTGAGTATGCAAATGTCGAAATATTATTTGGCACAAGCGGGTGCTTTATGTGGTGGCATTAACTCCTCCGCAGTAGTAACAAGATCAGAAATGGCATCATATATCTCAAGCATTTCATTCGTAGTGACAGGGTATGGAATCAGGATAGTTTGCTGTTTAGTTCAAGAAAGATTAATATGTTCAATATAATATGGCAGGAAAGGCAGGACGTAGACAATACCTCTCATTTGTAATAGATTGCTGGACAGCCGTGCATTCATGACTTACAAATTGTGAATATATAATTTTTCTCTTTCTCTTTACTGAGTATTTATTGGCCAGTGGTATGCATAATAACACTTTTACCAATGACAGATTATTCTGTTCTGCTAGTGTTTTGAATTTAAACATTGCGTTCGTGTATCACTAGTCTTAATAATTTCTAATCTGTATAAAAAATGTTCAGAAACTAAAGTCATTCTTACTCGTACATAAATATTTTAGACACTAAGCTCTTTGCTAGTGACAAAGCACAGATTAATATAGTTGCTATATCCTATTTTTATTCATTATGTTTTTTTTTCTTTTTTAATTCTCCAGCATGAAGTTTGGATGGGATAATTCTTATTATATGATGTTAGCAAATGTCCCAGATATAAATATTTTGTTTAACTAAGCTATTTCATGATTTACAAAAACAGCTTCATAGGCTATGTTTATGTTGATCATATTCTAAATGATAATATTGAATAGTGACTATTAAAGTTATTTTAAAGAACCATTCTAATTTAGCTGCAATCATGATGTGATAGAAACAAATGTAATACTCCAATAACTAAGATATAGATAATATAATATTTGACTATAATTAGCAGTGACAAAGATTACAACATGGATAACAATATATATTAACAACATATTTGTGAACATGAATTTACATATGCATTTTCAATGCACATTATAGTATGTCCTTAGTTGGTAGAATATATAGAGTATATATATTTAAGATGAATGGGTCAGGGTTTAAAATCTCCTGCTTAAAGGAGCACTATAGGGTCAGGAGAACAAGCATGTATTCCTGACCCTTATTGTGTTAAAACCACCATCTAGCCACCTTGGGCCCCTCATGCCTCCCTAAAAATAGTAAAATCTTACTTTTATTTAAGACTAAAGCTGTATCTCTGCATGTTGTTTGCCTCAGAAAAACAAGCTGTCTGCTGGCATCATCAGAAGTGGTAGCCTGATCCAATCACAATGCTTCCCGTAGGATTGGCTGAGACTGACAAAGAGGCAGATCAGAGGCAAAGCCAGCACAATTCAAAAATAGCCCTGTCTAATCAGCATTTCCTCATAGAGATGAATTGAATCAATGCATCTCTATGAGGAAAGTTCAGTGTTTGCATGCAAAGGGAGGAGACACTGAATGAATGGAGGCATTTTAGGCAGCCATGACCCAGGAAGGATCTCTAATAGCCATCTCTGAAAAGACAGTGTTTACAGCAAAAAGCCTGAAGGTAATGATTCTACTCACCAGAAAAAATTCAATAAGCTGTAGTTGTTCTTGTGACTATAGTGTCCCTTTAAGATGTGTGAAATGTGTATGTACTGTATATTACTGAGTGCTCAATATGTCTGAGATGAAAGTTATTCAAAATGTAAAATCTAAAAAACAATCTGCTGTTCACTTAAGGTGAGTATAATAAAGAGTGTTCTAAGACAACACAATTCTTATTCTTAAAGGGGCACTATAGTCACCACAACAACTACAGCTTAATGTAGTTATTCTGGTGAGTATAAACATTGCATTCAGGCATTTTCATGCAAACACTACCTTTTCAGAGAAAAGGCAGTGTTTACATCCCCCATAGGGACACCTCCAAGTGGCTGCTCCTCAGATGGCCACTGGAGGGTCTTCCAGTAGAACAGCAGTAGGCAGCACTGCTGTTCAGCATCTCCACGCTCTGCATGGGGACACTGAATTTTCCTCATAGAGATGCATTGATTCAATGCATCTCTATGAAGAAGTGCTGATTGGCCAAAACAGGCCAACAGTGTTTACATTACAGCCTTTCCCTGTGGGAAAGCATTGGATTGGCTGAAAATCATCAATTCGGATGATGTCATCAAGTAGGCTGATTGGGGGCGGGGCCCGCACCAGCAGACCCGTGCAGTGCTGGAAATAATTCCTTTTAACGGGGCTGAGGAGGGGGCAAGCCACCTAAATGGTGGGTTTAACACTATAGGGTCAGTAATACATGTTTGTGTTCCCGACCCTACAGTGTTCCTTTAAGTTGAACATGTAGGCTGTTCGAGAAAACCAAAAAGAGGAGTGGGATCACAGTCTCCTCATAATTAGTACATTAGGCTGGGGAATCACATGGCTACAATATACCACGAGGGAGTGGTATGTGTTGCTAAAGTGAGGGTTACAGGGGCTAGAGGTGGTGGAGAGGCAAAGGGGAGGCTGAGGGTCTGAGTGTCTTACTAGGATGAAGCTCTTCTCCTTTATCAAAATGGCACCTAGATGAAAGTTTGAAAATTGTTTCATCACGCCCATTACATACTGCCCCTGGTGATGTAACTTACATCATTTGCCACACACATGCAAGTCTGTAATTTAGATTTCTGACAATCAAACTTATAGGCTGCATTCTATGTCCAAAGCTCTACAGTGAGGAACAAGAGCAGTAAAGACACTTTGTGTGTGGGGTGGGGGGGGAGGGGCATTTTATGACACAAATATCACAAAATTAATGCACACAGTGACACATGTATAGTAAAATATTTTATTAACTAGACATACCTAAGAAAAAACAAATACATATAACAACAAATTTAGGAAATCTAAACAACTTAATAAACTTAATCAACCTATAAAAATGCTACAAACCTGATCTGTCTTATATTTTATTTAGAAAATTTGCTGTATTATTACATTGTAAGTGAGTCTATCTGGCAAGATGAATAGGGTTTTTCAAAAAATGCCAACTTGAGGAGGAAAAAAAGTTAAATGAACAATATCAAAGTCTTTGGAATGTTTATAAACAATTAGGAGGAATACAGCACACTTGTTAGAATCCTGGTGCAGCCAGACCTGGGGTTGGCTACCCCTCCTGAAGTGTTTAAACAAAATTGTGGTCCATGCACTCAAGGATCAGTTGAACAGCAGGTATGTTGGACAAAGTGAAAAGTTTTGATCCCACAATTGATCTTTCTCAAGATCTTTCTTGACAAAGGTCCCTTGTGGGATAGAAACGTTGCACTTTGTCCAATAAACCTGCTGTTCAACTGATCCTTGAGTGCATGGACCACTATTTTGTTTAGTCTTTGGAATGTTGACATTTCGATCTTTGATGTGCCAATAATATAATAATTACCCAAGTAATACACTGCATACTAATGAGCTAACGTTATTCATTAAACTTTGCAATTTGTAGTCATTTTAGATCTGTAATTTTAAAAATTAAGGATACTTTAGAAGGCAAATGCTGTGCACTTCTACAAACTGATGTGGTAACGCTAACATATTGTTAATATTGGATTTTCTGACTAATATTATACATGAATGCCAAAGGAGAGTTAGCTATTGAGGCTACTTTTTTAATTGTCTACCACTACTACATTACCACTTTATAGATCAGGAGTAGATTCTTTGTTTTTATCCAAATGTGATGGAACAATACCACTCGTGAACTTTAAGAGTTGCTCCAAGCATCTTAACCACTACAGTCCATTGTACTGGTTATGATGCAAAACTTCCTTCCAACAGGAAGTAATCAGGAGCTGAAAGATTAGAAAAATGTGCTAGTCCAGCGGTTCCCAAACTGTGTGATGGGCACATAGGGACGCCGCAATATATTTGCCCGGTGCTATGATCATAGCACTGGGAACCGCCCATGCCTCCCTCTCCCCTGCCGGCTGTGCAAGACCAGAGGAGAGATCAGAGATCTCCCTCTCCGGCTTGCTAGCAGTGTAATGCTGGCAATCGGCAGGGGAGAGAGGGAGGACCCGGGAGAGCTCAAACTTGCAGCTCCGCCGAGTTCTCCTCTCACGAGCTTGGAGCTTTGACGTAATTACCATGGCAACATTCTGAATCTCGCAAGAGTGAACTCTAGCAGATCCTGTGGCTGCTAGCGTTCACTCTCACCACTTGGACCACCAGGGCTTCTCCACCGGACCACCAGGGATTAGTACTGTCCCCCGTCCCAGGCAAAGGTAAGCAGGGAGGGGGGATATCAAAATTATTAATTTTTTTTAAATAAAAAAAAGTTTTATATTTATTAATCTACCCTCCAACCCCACAGACCCACAATAATTCTCCCCTATACATGCACACACACACGCACTGCCCCCCCCCACACACAATCTACCCCTCATGCACACAGTGTACTCATCACGCACACACTGTACCCCACACACACACATTGTATCCCTCATGTACACATTGTATCCCTCACACACACTGCACCCTTAAAACACACAGACACAATTCACCCCTTACACACACACACTGCACCCCTCACTCACACACACAACCCCACACACATTGCACCCCTCACACACACCGATACATTGTGCCCCTCACACACAAGCACACCACTGGCCTTATCCCCTACTATAGCTCTTAACCTGGCAGACCCAGGTAAATTGTCAAACTGATCTTAAACAGTTTGACTGCTTACCCTGGGAGGGCACCATGGCAGTCCTGGCACTATAACCACTACAGTGTGCTGTAGTGGTTATTGTGCCTGTATTGTTTATTTAAATAAGATGCCAGTGCCCCTCCTGAGATTAGGTTCTGGATCCGCCCCTGACAGGAAAACATTTCTGCTGAACTGGGGCCCAGTGATGTACATGTATACAATCTAGAATATTTTTTGACTTGGGACGCCTTGGAAAAATATTGAAATATTAAGGTTGCCTTGAACCTAAAACATTTGGGAACCACTGTGCGCCTTGAAATTATTTACTCACCAAACAGTCTCTGGATGTCTATTGTGGCCCTGGCTTTTTTTGTTTCAAAATAATGGACCTGCCACTTTGAAATAAAAATTCACAATTTTTTACTAATTGTTTATTTGTGAAATTATCCATGATGAATCTTCCAAGACTCAGTTATAATATAATTTAACTACTTACAAATAACTTATTTGCCTGACAAATCCTATTCTGAATTTTGACTCTCCCTGTACTATGACACTGTGCTATTTTTGACATTAAATCATTTAAATATTTAAACATCAACAGACGTTTACAACACATGTAGTTGTATATTAGCAAGTGTAGAATCCTGCTGTCTACAAATGACCACTCATCTGGCTTTCTGCAAGTGCCATGAGAGGGAAATGAAGATAATAAGAAATGTATTTGAAATTTCAGTAAATAAATTGATCTATTTCATCAACTAAAATGTAGTTACGTTTGGCACATTAAAACTAGAAATATTTCAATTACAAAAATAAGTCATTTAAAAAGTAATCAATGTGTTTTGAACTAACTACTAAACTGCACTGAGTAAATAATAGAATTAATACATTTGGGTTAAAATAATTGATATGGAACAAATCTGCTATGTATCTCAAATGTATGAGAACTGTACATTCAAACTTCAAATTAAAATTTCAGCTAAGGGGAAATTTGGATTATGCTGTGAGTTGTATTTCTTATATGGTTTTGTTTTCATTTTCTAAAAGGGACAATTGCATTCTGTAAAGCAAAAAATGTATTTGTATGTCTATAAAAAAAAACATATTTAATGACAAATACTGATAGATTTATATAACTTTACAATTAATAAACAGTTCTCAAAATCTGTTGCACAGTGATTAAGTTAGACATCAGAAAAGTTTTTTAAAGTAACATTTTGCCATTTGTCTGTGCTTCGAATGTACGCAACAATTTCAAACTTTTTCTCACAAAACTATCACATATATAATAAAATCTCCCAAGCAAATAAACAACAACATCAACATCAACATCATCAGGTGACATGAATATTGTATAATGATTATATCATTAAAATACCACTTGTCAATTGGTGGGGTATATTAGGCATCACGTGAACAGCAAGTCCGTTCTTGAATTTCATGTGTTGGAAGCAGGTAAAATGGGCAAGCAAAAGGATCTGAGTGACTTTGACAAGTGCCAAATGTTGATAAATAGATGACTAGATCATAGAATCTACAAAATGGCAAGTCTTGTCAGGTGTTCCTGGTATGTAGTGCTTAGTACCTACCAAAAGTGGGGAAGGAAGGACAACCATTGAACTGGCATCAGGGTCATGGGCGCCCAAGTCACATTGATACAAGTGGGACGAAAACATGTCAGAACACACAGTGCATCAAAGTTTACTGCGTGTGGGTCTGTGTAGGCCGCAATGACCCCTGTCCACCACCAAAAGACTCTCCAATGGGGGCAGGAGCATTAGAAAAGGAGAATGTCGCAATAGAGGGAAAAGGTTGCCAGATCTGATGAATCACATTTTCTTTTAGATCCTTTGGATGGCTGGGTGTGTGCGTTGTTTACCTGGGGAATAGATGGCAGCAGGATGCACTGGGAAGAGGCAGATGTAGTGTTATGCTCTGGGCAATGTTCTGCTATAAAACTATGTGTCCAGGCATTCATGTGTTACTTTGACACATGCCACCTACCCAGAGATTGTTGCAGACCATGTACATCAAGGGAAGAATGGTGTTCCCTGATGACAATGGCCTCTTTCAGCAGGATAATACTGTAACACTGCAAAAAGTAATGGGTTTATGAACATTACAAAGAGTTTAAGATGTTTCCTTGGCATCCAAACTCATCAGATTCGATTCAGCATCTGTGTGCGTGAATAAAACGTGTGGAGTTGTGGAAATATTCAAGGCAAAGCAGCAGCATAACTATAGATTCACTCTTGCTAAGCAACATTGATAAATCCAGCAGAAAGCTGCCTTGCATGTAACCATTTAGAAAACAAGTTTACATGGTGTTGCAAGATCTGCCTAAGCTGCCAGCATGCTCCTATAGCATTCACATGCTATAATGGGAGAATATGGAAGTGTAGTTGATGGGAATGTGTAGTTGATGGGAATGTAAAGATATAGCCTTGTGGCTCCTTCCCAATATTACATCTGTTCTGTATTAATTCATAATTTTTGCTTTATTATTTTTTATCTTAAGACCCTTAATAGAAATTGTCTGCTCCATGAAAACTGATTTTGGGAAGCAAGTTATCAATTAGCTTAAGAGCCAATAAGTATCAAGTAGGTCATCAGTGTTGATTTAGAATGTCTTATTTGGCTAAATTAACCTTTCTTGTGTAAACATTTTTCTCAACTCTGCAATAAACAAGTAGAATTATATGAATTTTTTAACTGACTTTATTTAAATGTCAACTAATTGCAAAGTCACAGTCTAGTGGATAGATTCTATATTAAGAATAAGATGGAGCCAGAATCTGGAGGAAGCCCAAGGATTAAACTTGGCAAAGGAAAAAATCCTCCTAATGTGGTAGAGTGAGTTGAATTCTGAAAGTCTAGTTTAGTAAATATGCTCAATAAAGCCCATAGAATAGTAATAACTTGGTAAAGTGAAACTTGGGTTAAATAAGCAGATAATATTAAACAGAATGAACAGCTATGGCTTCCCTCAACTGGCCACGTGGAGATAAATAAGAAATAGGGTCCCAAAGAAGCATTAATAGTTTTCATTATTTTACATCTGCGTTAGATAAAGCTGTTAAAGCTTGTTCTGACATGTGTCCCTGAAAGATTAATATTGTCATGGACCCCAAGTCACATATTATCAGAAAACTCACAGAAATCTTTGCAAGCTTCCAAACACAAACCTTTGGCTTTAAAAACACATTTTAATTATATAGATAATAATGACCTTGGTTTCTAAATAATTATTATTGTATAATATCAACAAATATGTCCTTCCATCCATCATGATAACATTCAAACCATTTTAGAATGGTTTCACTTCTTACCTGGAGTCCAAAGCTGGAAGCCCTCGGCTCTAAATGCCTCATTGACATTTGCCTGAATTCAATGTTTTTTATATTTATACATATCTGCACAATGTTTAGTTAAATCTGTACTTAAACTGTGCTGCTGGTTTTTCAATAGACATAGTTAAAAATAAAAAAAGCTCTGAATAAAAATAACCTGTGTGGTGGGTAATTTCTAGCTTATTATGACAGTTTAATGTATGATATTATAATAGTCATTAAAATTTAATGGATAGAAAAGTTTCTTTTTCATGTTTCCAACTCAAAAATTCATTGACTAGTCATAGAGAGCATGCCAAACTAGTTGTTGTCAATCGATTACCAGAGACAGCAATCAATAAAATAATCTGTATCTTTAACATTTACCTGTTACATTAAATAAACAATAGATCACTGATGATAGAAACCCATGATATACATTTTTAAGTCCATCCTAGTTCATTGACAAGTCAGATTAAGCTACAAGTAGAATACAGATCACATTTATCATTGATTTGTAGTAATTGGCTTGAAAATGCTGTCAATATTTCTTACACAGATTCAAGATAATCATTTCTATAACAAATCATTAAACAAGTTACCATATGATGCTATTTTACTTTCACAGTAAATATACAAGGTCATATTTAAAGAAATGTTGTAGGTCATGTTCATTAATTTATCCGTTCATGCGACCTTCTCGGAAGAACTATAAAATAATTTATATGTAATTAAATGGTAAGCAATACACGCAATTTGAATTAGCAATGAAAGAGAAACATTTTTTAACATTGCAATTGTTTGTCACAGTCTATTACATCTTTTAATTAGAACAGCACCATTCCCAGTTGTGTCAGTGTTTTCATTATAAACTTCTATTTGCTGAGGTTTATGCGATTCAGCCATAACAATTCACAGCAGGGAAAAACTTAGAATAGAAAGTATCGACCTAAAAGTAATTTTTAACCAATTCAGAGAGAGGATAAAGGTGAATTGGATGGCTTAGCTCTTTTTGTGATACTTTTTTTATTATTGACGTTAACAAAAGATGCTGAGAAAACACAATCCTATTGGGAAAACCCCAAGAGATACATATTTCAAAAGAAGCACTGTTCAGAAATCCATAGACAACTGTACAATTCTTCTACTGCCTTACAATACTGAAAATACAATAGTATATAGAGATGACAGAATAAATCTATGTTTCAAGGGCGACTATCCAAAAAGATACTTGGTCTGATTCTAAAGAACAGTGCTATTCTACACATAGAACACATTTTACCATAATATGAGTGGCTGATACGTGTGGATGATAATTCCCAGATTTTACTATTAACATGACGTAAAGTCATGATTTTATTAAAGACACGGAGGCGAGTATTATTATGCATATCTCTTTCTTTATTACTCTCAGCAGCAAAGATAGAGAAATATAAATATATCAAAATGAAAGAAAAAACTGTATAGGCACACAGGCTACCAATCACATAACAGAGGAAGTGACTATAAAAGGCCTGTGTCTCCCACAATCCCCCTCTTTCTTGCGAACCGAAGACCAGGAAACATGAATCGACATCGCACACCGGTAAGAACAGGAAACAGCAACAAACCAAACTTCAAGCTACAAAAGAGAGAGAAATATGGTAAAATCCAAACTTCAAACTGAAACTCACCAAATAAATTCGTCAGGAGCAGTCTAGGAACTCAAACCTAGAATATAAAAAATTACCATTAGTACCAAACCATGGAAAATTGAAACTTCTTCAGTAAATATACACAATAAACAGGCTGGATTGCAACATACCTGAAAGTCCAACAGCATCTCATCCCAAAACCCAAAACCGGGAGGGTGGGTGGGAATAATACTCGCCTCTGTGTCTTTAATAAAATCATGACTTTACGTCATGTTAATAGTAAAATCTGGGAATTTTATTAAAGACACTGAGGCTCCTATTATGCAAGTTCAAAGCTGAGCCACCATATGAAATGCAATGTGATCAATCGGCCTGAAATAGAAAATCACGAAACTCGACACTTGCCACCGGTATCCTCCAAACGACAACCGCCCTCCAAGGCCCTGGACGTCATACCTCCATGTACCAAGTGGGATGCAACAAACGACATGTCGATACCAGCCAAGATAGTAGTCATTAAACCCATCGCGCCAATGTAGGAGAGGACACTGATAGGTGGGGAGCGTCGAAAGAAAAGAACAAAGAGCACGGTCCGGAGAATGTAGTGGCTGCGTAACCCCCAGGTAAGTCTTCAGACACCCCACCGGCCATAGCGTCAAAAACGTCCTGAACGTAGGGTAGAAATTCCAGCTCCAGGTGGCCTAGCAAGGTGAATCCTCTACATAGATGACCTATGAAGGATGTCGACCGACTAGGAAAAATCCCAAAATCCAATGTCGAGGGTTAGATACGGAAACCAGTGTTAGTCCCACGCATCAACTGGACCACACTTGTCATGGTGACCGGAGGCTGATATATTACCCGGCATCCATGTGTTACAGAGTAGACGGGGAGTTGATCGCGGAACGTCCAAGATAATCCAAGTGCCCCGAAAGGAGTCACGTCATCCGGGGTAGAAGGGTTCCGAACGCTTGGAATCAAACCTGGGCAAACTATATAAAATTATGATATGTATATTTTATCATTGTCTGTAAATAGCAAAGTATTGTAAAATTGCATATGGTGAAAAATCCTAATCTAGGGAAAATAACAAACAAATAGGGATCTAGAGCTTCTTGAAAATTATAATTGAGCAATGTGAAAAATTAACCTGTGGTGCATAAGACCATCATCAGCGTTAGGATAGTGTACATTATCCATTAAGGTGTGCTAGTAAACTTTTATAATTAGTTTGCCTAAAACATGAAAAAAAAAAGTCATTGTTGTCTAGCTACTAGTAGCGTCATTTACAATAACTTTCAGTAGGCGATAGCATTGATCCTAGTGAGAGCCTGGCTAGGTTACTGCTGAAACCACTGCCAATGGTACACCTACACCAAGTTCTTTTTTTTTTTTTTTACTTATTTGTGTTTTTTCTTAATTTCTTCTGAGATACAGATTATTTAGTTTTCACTTTTCTTTGATGTGCTTCAGTGCCTCTACTAAATATTGCATGTTTTATTTTTGACTCTTTGAAGTAAGAAAATCCTTTTCTTTAAGTATATAATAAAAACAAACCTACCATAATCATGATGCATCCTAGACATGTAGGGTGGGAAAAAAATCTGTTAAATCTTATAAAACACTTGGCATACTACTGTTTTGTTTTTTTTTCATGAAAAAATATTTGGTTTATGTCGCTGTTTGGCTCAGCCAAATTTTACTACTGAAATAAAATTCAGGAAAGTAATTTGGGAAGCCGCAAAAGCAGAAAAAATGGTGCCTATGACTGTGCAATATCAGGCATTTTTGCAATGCCAATTTCGATTATTATATATCTGGATTAAAATAAAAAATAGAAAGTGAGAGAACTTTCACTATCTTGGAATCAAAAAAGCACAAAAGTAATTATAAAATATACAATTATTATTAAAAAGAGTCCTTTTATCTTTAATACACCGAAGCAGAGATAGACTTTTTAGATTTAGTGCTCTATGTAGAACAAGGCGTTTTAAAGACTAAAATATTTTTCAAACAAAAGTGTGGATGTAAACAGTTCCAGAGGATTAAGAAAAACTGCTCAGATGGAGCAGTATGCCAAGCACAAATAGAAAAAGTAAAAAAAAGCAATTTGAAGAGAAAAAATATGATATAGAACTTCTTAATAGATCAGTACAAAAAGTAATTAGTCTGGACAGATAACAACTATTACTACCAAGTGACAAAATAAACATCTGACAAGAATTTTAATTGTCCTCTCATACTTAATTACAGCTCACAATCCACACAACTAAAAATAACTAAAAAAAAAGTTGAGTAGATCTATGCGATGGAGTCTCTCACGGCAGAACTACGAGGTTCGCTGTACCCGTCTATGGGCCCCTTGGATAGAATACGTAGCCCGCTGGACGGGGGAGCGGACTGCATGGGGGACGCGGGCCCAGCTGGGAGACACGACGCACCCGAGACCAGAGGGTGAAGCTATGTAGGGATGGATAAGGCACCCGACAACCCTGACATAGACTTTCCTCCACCCTGCCCCCACCCCTCTCTTTTTTTTTTTTTTTGTTTACCTCTCTTCTCCTCCCTCTCCCCTCTACTTCTCCTCCCCATTTTTTTCTGTGCCTTCAGCCTGGTACCCTCAGATGGGCCGTTGACTGAAGATGAACAGCTGACACAGCATTATACACTTACCTTACACAAACAATGTGTCACTCAGCTACTGGGACCGCAACCACCTACATACCAGAGTCATAACCAATAGAGTTTGCGAAAAACCTCACATGGAACACTACTCCCGAGTGATACACACTGTCTCCACTTGGGACCATAAAGTAAGCTGAGAGGAGGGTGTGCGGGAGCCATGGGGAACGTACACTGCTACACGTGGGCGTCACACTGCTACAAGTGGTTACGCTCCACCAACTGTGACATGCCACCTGCACGCAAGACTACTCTCAGTGCAGTAAGAGCAGCTGGGGTACACGCTAGGGAACGCTCATGCACAGATGGGTGGGCCTCAACCTGGTATGCACTCCAACACTGTAGTGGTGCATACTTCTTACAAATAGCTACGGTGACCTAAATGTATGATTCCACTGTATGCACAACACCGTGTTCAACAGCATTCTCATGTTACTGCTCTGCTTTCCCTTGTAATACCTTTCTGAAAATCAAACTAAAGATTGTCCCACAGAAAGAAGACTCTTTTTATACATATCTTTTAATGATCGTTTAAATACTGTAGTGGTATTTTTATTTTTCCATATTTATTTTTTCATACTAACAACATATTTCTCCCCCATTCCTTAATCATACAAAGAATTTGATTATATTATGATTCTTATATCTATTTATGAATGTTTTAATATTGTAGTGGGATCTCTTTTTATTTTGTTTTTTATACTGATTTTTTATACCGTTGTTCAAGTTGTATTTTTCTTCTGTAATATGTGACATTGTATCTATATTATGTATACTCCGCTGAATGTATTCTGAGCTATAATTTTCACCTTGTATAAAGTCCATCGATGTGGACAGTCTAATTCCATATCGAGAATTATAACAACTTTCCGTGTAAAATACATTACGAGGGTGGCCGACCGTCGGAGGAAATGGCTGCATGCTAACTCGGCTCCATTGAAGCAGGCAATAAAACAGGCTGAAAACTGAGCGCTAACGAAAATGGGGAACCCCAAAAGGTCACAGAGCATCCATGCAAGCAGCGGGAAAGCACCCACAGAGAAACCGGGCTCGGTTTCTAAGCTCTTCAAGGACTATTCCGGCCGCATGGCGGAACATGGCGGGACAAAAATGGCGCCGATGGCGGGAGAACACCTCTCCAATCCACCGAGCCCTGCTGCCTCCTAAACATCAGCAGTATCTGGAGACCAAGACATAAAGGAGCTGCTTAGAAATCTGCCCTCCAAGGCAGACCTAACTGCAATGCTGGAGAAATTTGAAACTTCCTTCCAGCGCAAGATGGAGGGATTGGGATCTGAAATCCAGCAGGTAGGCCTCCGTGTCCAAGACCTGGAGGAAAATAGAGGACAGGTACAGACCCAACTAAACACCCTGTCAGACCGTTTAGACGCCCACGAAATGCAAATGTCACAGCTACAAAGATCGCTAGATGACATTGACAACAGGGGGCGCAGAAACAACCTCAGAATCACGGGCCTACCCAAAACTGAGGCTGAAGACTTACAAGCATCACTGCAAGAATTATTTAACTTACTATTAGAGCAACCAGCATCAACACCGATCAGCTTTGACAGGGCACACGATCACTCAGACCTAAAAGCAACAACGGGACACCCCTAGGGACGTCATACACTACTTCACAGACAAGGACCGCATACTTAAGAAACTAAGGGACACCAATCCACCATTGCTGTTCCATGGGCACGAGCTCCAAATCTATCAAGATCTCTCGTGGCTCACTCTCCAAGCACAGCGGCACCTAAAACCAATCACAGACCAACTGCGTGCTAGAAACATCAGGTACAGATGGGGTTTCCCCCTAGCCCTTATTGTTACGCTCAAAGGGACTAATCACATCATAGCTGAACATAGAGACATGACCCCATTCATAAGAGCACTGAAACTTGCAGAGGTACGCATTATGGACTGGTATGCGATGGACCCAGCAAAGACCTTTCACCGACACACGAGGGAACAACAGAGACGCTCACCGCCCAAGAGGCAGAGGACAGACTCAACAAGCCACAGAAGGGGTGAAGACCACCTACCCGCTCAGCGGACATGAAGGAACCACAACACGCGCTAGGACTTTCCAGGGATGTTATACCGCAAACCTCGTACCCCAAAACTAAAAGAACTGACTCAAACCGTGAACTATAGCAGGCCCCTGGCACACTACACCAGGCTCCAGCCACCTCACTCCTACACCTTCCCACCTCACACCAGAGAGACACAACAGCGAAGAGTAATTCGCAGACAGAGCTACAGAGGACGTACAGAAAGATCGAGCTGGGCCTGATACCAAGACATTTACCCACATGCCACTCCTCGGAGACTTGCATGGACCAGGTTGTATACTCATATTATTGCTGTTGGCTTATGATGTATTATTGTACGTTGACCGTAGTACCACAAGCTGACCAAGGTTACCTGACTACACGAAGTAAGCAGTGGGACAGTGGTTGACCATTGCCACTGCACTCACACTGGGCCACACTCAGAGGTACAAAAAAAAACTATTTTATGCTTGGAAAACCACTCCACCCTGGAACCTGGCTCCTTCCCTTCCCCCATGCCACAGCACATTACACAACACCTAAACTCAAGCTCAAGCATCGACTGAACATACCAAACACAAGTGCCTGCTTGCCCACCAACACATGCACGCCGTACACCAACACTACAGCACATACACCTCCACAGTCAGACAGGCTGCAACACTACTAATGCACCTCACTGAGGACCCAGCATTACACCTACACCACCACAAATAACATGATTCAGAATTCCTGTACATAGTTAACTCCGGAAACATAGATTATGCAGACAGGGGATACCCACGCCCCCTTGACATCTCTGGCAGAGTGTAAGACCAGAGTTTTTGTTCATATTTATTTATATTTGTTTATGTTTATAATTATTTTCTGACTATTAACGCTGCCTTCTCCTTTTGCTGAAAAGGTCCACTACCAAATGTTATAGCAGAGAAGGTTGCCCCACGAAAACACATTGGCAGCGTCCCGCGACCCAGACAGAGGTGTCCCACCAGTAAAGAGAGGGAATCAGCTCACACGACGAAGTAGGTGTCCACACAAACCCATAACTACACCCATAGTGTCCCAACCATAAATGGCCTTAAAAATCTTTCCCTCAACACCAAGGGACTAACCACCCCAAATAAGCGCAGGCTACTGTTAAGAGACCTGAAATCACGCAAAACCGACATTGCCCTTATACAAGAGACCCACATCCCTAAGACAGTGTCAATAAATCTGAAAGATAGACAATTCCCCCAGATCCACGAAGCAAGAGCGTTACACAAACGCGCGGGAGTGGCAATATTAGTACACAAACATTGCCCACTCCAAGTGACAGGGATACAAGCTGGCCCAGAGGGCCACTATATCGCCATATCAGGCACGATACACAGCACAAAAATTAGGATCATCAATGTGTATGCCCCCAACGTCCCAGCCCCAACATACTGGGACGACCTCACGACAATAATCAACGCAGACGGGGGAGGGATAACATTAGTGGGGGGCGACTTTAACGCTGTATCAATACCAGCCATTGACCGAAGCACGAAAACAGGCTCACCTAGGTTCCATTGGAGAGGGGCACAAGATAAATAATTGCACACGTTCCTTACCAACACACAGTTCCTTGACGCCTGGAGGCTCCAGCATCCAGACACACGTGACTATACGTTCTATTCAGCAGCCCACAGCACATACTCGAGAATCAACCACATATTCCTAAATGGGGTAGGGATGTCCAAACTCGCACACACCGAGATAGGCAGCATTACTTGGTCGGACCATGCGGATATATCAATCACATTAGATAAACTCAAATACTCAGCCACATAACACAAGCTTACTAAATAGCAACACAATATGTGAAGACATGCGCACTCTCATTAAAGAATATTTCACACAAAACACCACGCCAGAGGTAGACCCCATAGCGATTTGGACAGCCCACAAAGAGGTCCTGAGAGGCCACTTCATAAAAGTGGCAACGCATAAAAAGAAAAGCAACACCCGAGCACTAATAGAATTTCAGAAGGCCCTGAGAAAAGCAGAACATCAGCACAAACAGAACCCCACAGCTGCAAAATTAGACGAACTCAGGGGGATCCTGCTAGAGGGGGTCGCGCACTCCATCCCGAGATCTAGGCGATTGTTCTACGAAAAGTCCAACAAAATGGACTCCCTGTTAGCCAGAGCGCTACACCCCCGGGGGGACCACAAACCCATCACAAAACTACTGTCACGGTAGTTTACCCCTACACGCAAGATTTAGTTCAACAATCGACAGATAGAGCAGATACGACTTACCGGACCTTAGAATGGCCGGACTCGCCGTATAGCAGAGAATAGACAGAGTCAAGAACAAGCCGAGGTCAAGGGAACAAAGAGACAGCGAGAACAAAAACTAGCCAAGGTCTGGTACACAGTAGTCAGTAAGCCAGCAAACAAGACAAAACAGTGCTAGAGAGATAAACAGAGTCAGATACAAAGCCAAGGTCAAGTACGAAAATCACAACTGAACACAACAAGCGCTAAAGGGAACTGAAACAGAAACCAGGGCAGGGAGTTAAGGGGGATCCTGAAATTCTATTAGTGCTCGGGTGTTGCTTTTCTTTTTATGCGTTGCCACTTTTATGAAGTGGCCTCTCAGGACCTCTTTGTGGGCTGTCCAAATCGCTATGGGGTCTACCTCTGGCGTGGTGACCCTAAACTTTACTTTGATTGGCCCCTGTCATATCCACGCCCCCAAAATGTGGGTGTCTGGGGAATGTGGGATGACAGGGGCCAATGGGAGCACATTTCATCTTTTGGCTCCCGCTGCCCCTTTAAGAGCGTGCCCGAGACGCGCGGCACGCTCTTAGAGCTAGGCGGGACACGTGACCGTATCTCGCGGTCCATGCCCGCCTTCAATCGAGAGCCGCACACGGCGGTAAGTGAGGACCTCGGCTGGCCCCCGGGTAAGGTAAGTACCGCTACAACTACGCACGAACACCCAGGAACTAGCAACGACTCCCCGAGACGTAAATAGAGTATTTACAGAGTTCTACGCGAAACTCTACGGCCAAGCCCAACACTCACAGAATGCGCCGGAGCAACCACGGACCTCACTTCACACCTTCCTAGCTAGCATAAAACTACCTGAAATAACAGAGGAAGACACCACAAACTTACAAGAACCAATCTCCCAATTAGAAGTAGAAACAGCTATAGCGGTCCTGAAAGGGAACAAAACCCCAGGCCCCGACGGCTACGAGATAGGGTATTAAAAGAAATTCAAGGAGGAACTGGCCCCCCACCTCACCTCCCTATACAACCACTTTATGACAGGAGTAGTGCCAGGTACAGACATGGCATTGGCAAACATCACACTCATTCCAAAACCGGGAAAAGACACTGAACTAGCGGCAAATTACAGACCCATCTCCCTGATCAACTCGGACCTTAAAATTTATGCTGAGATTCTAGCGACCAGGTTGGCACCTATGCTTACACGCCTAATCCACCCAGACCAGGTGGGGCTCATCCCCGGTAGGCAATTTTATGAAAACACATGCAGGGGAGCAGTACTAACATGGTATATGCAGAAATCAAAAGTGCCCTCACTGGCCATCTCCCTGGACACGGAAAAGGCATTTGACAGAGTGCAATGGCCATACTTGTTTAGCCTGTTAGAAGAGTGGGGCTTCCCAGAAGCCTACACCCAAGCCATACGTGCTCTATATACCAACCTGAGAGCCCAAACCCTAATTGCAAGAGCCCCCAAGACCCCTTTCCCCTTATCTAATGGAACACGTCAGGGCTGCCCATTGTCGCCACTACTATTCGCCATATCCCTAGAACCGCTGTTACAGGCCATATGCCAACACACACACATACAGGGAATTAGAGTAGTGAGGAAAACCTTCAAAGTATCTGCATATGCAGATGACGTGCTACTGACTCTCAAAGACCCCCTGACCTCTATGGACCACTTGAAGAGCCTCTTGGACACATACGGAGCCCTGTCGGGATATAGGGTAAACCTCACTAAATCCATGGCACTACCATTTCACCTCCCAGCCCACGACAAGGCAATAATATGACAGACCCCGCCTGCCCACCACAGCAGACAACATACCATATCTAGTGGTTAAACTTACAGCGCAGCATGAACATCTGCATGAGACCAACTACTCCCCAGTAATACGCACACTCCTGAAGGACCTGGAGCAGTGGATAGACAAACCCATCTCATGGCTAGGCAGACTGCACTCAGTTAAGATGAACATTCTCCCCAGATTGCTCTTCATGTTCCAGGCCTTACCCACAACGGTTAAGAGGGGTGACCTGCCCACGCTCCAAAAAGCTATAGACCGGTTCATTTGGCAAAAGAAACGCCCCAGAATAGCCAGGAAACTATTGTATCGGCCCAAGGACAGAGGGGGTCTAGCGCTGCCAAACATGTACTTATACTACATGGCAGTGCAAACGGCGCAAATAGCATACTGGCATTCCGCACCAGACACCCGACAATGGGTGGAACTCGAATCCTCCCTTATGGGGCAAGACCTACCGCAATTTTATCCCTGGTTACATTGGACACGTGGAGCACTCCCCAGGATAGCATGCCCTGCAATAACAAACTCCTTATGAATATGGGATCAAATAGCAACTTTTTGAGGTTAAGAGGTGTCAGTTTACATACAGCACACACTAACGTAGTATTCTTCCTTTCTGTATGACTAACTTGACTGAAAACAAAAAAAGTAATGTGGCTTCTGCGTAAGCCTAGATATTGCTACTAATATGCACTTCTTTTTTTGAAAAATAAAGAATTTAAAAAAAAAAATACATTACCAGATTTAGCTTATAGCTTTATAAAGAACTTAAAACTACTACACTACTCATATACTTGGAAAGCAGAATCCTATTTTGGGAATTACTATAGATGTATAATTCTATTAACCATTCTCAGAAAAAAAACACTTAAACTCTTAGACTATTCTCAGAAAAAAAACGCTTAAACTCTTAGACTATGAACATTACTTACTTTTTTAAGAAATATTCTCCAGTTCAACAATTTTTCATGTATATTGATAAGCACAATATCTCTTTTTGTAACCACTTCCTGATGTAACTCATTTTGGGATTTATGAATGCGTACACAATCAAAGCAAATCTTGTTTTTCTTGTTTTTTCTGTTATCCGAGTCTGCTATTGAGAGTGCAATAGTTTAAAATCATTCCAAATGGATTTAATCATATGTAAAAACTCTTAAAAACTTTAAAGTTGATAAACTATTTGTTTATTTGAAAAAAATCATGTCTATATATCACCCTGAAATGTTTTTAAACACTCTAATAAGTGTAATAATCCTTTGCATTTATCTCATGATGATCTTTTATTTTGATCATGTTCAATATCATGTTTTTGTTTTTTATATCTTCTATAATTTTGTACATAATACATTATGATGCAATGATTCTTACTTTATTTGACTTTGTATACCCTTAAATATATAAAGACTTGCCAATTAGAACACACATATACAAGCTAGTTTAGAAATGAAGAACCCTGCCACAGAAGGGAGCATATGTCTTTAAGAAAAAACGGATTGGCACCGCAATATCATAAAAATCATAATGGAAGGCTACCTCACTATCTTGAGAAAGCCCACTGAGCCTGGGCTAAACGCGTGGATCTGAGAAGAGGGTACTTACCAGTACCAGCAAACTTCTCCAGCGGTGTTGAATTACAGCATCCCTCCATTTTGGCTTCCAATGATTGAGGCTTGATGCACGGAACATTTACTGATTCAGCTGCTTCGACGGAGTGGTAATTCTTTATCAACACACTGCTTATCTGCTCTATACCAGACTTTCTGTGGTTAAAAAGATATCATAACCACTTTTCTTTTATTGTGTAAGAGTTTTTAAAAGGGGATTGGGGGTTTTAATCAGTTTTTCTTGTATCCTTTTAAGGGTCAAGAAAGTAACAAGTTAATTTGTAAACAAAGTATAACCCAACCTTGGTCATAACAAGGACAACACATTAAGACCACCCCAAATTCCCTATATCCGCCATTGTGGAGGTAGAAAGTGAACTCAGCACATAAAGAACAGTAATATTGAAACATACTCCCCTTGTGTACAACATTTAGGGAACAATCTCATAGCGCTGACATTTTCCTTTACAACTTTGTTATTATTGTTATTATTATTATTGTAGTGATTTCACCATGCCTGGCTGAGTCTTATAGTGTGGCTATGCCTACTAATGCCACAGACACCGCTTGGAGAAGTTAATAGTGCACTGTCTTTTTTCCACACTACAGAATGGTTAATGATGCTAAAGACTGTATGTGTGGGAAATCTTTGTACTTGTCAAGGTAGAAGTATTGAGTGGGTGGCCAATTGCTCACCGATATTTTGAACTTTAAATGACTCCAACTCCCCTTTTTTATAATACAAGATACCAAAGGAAAAACAATACATTAGAAAAATTCTCTAATTTCTACTTTTTTTTAAATCCAGATATATAATAATCTAATTTTGCCAACTCAGAATTAGAGTTGAAAAAAGAATGATATTATATTGTTTGCCTTTAGGCCAGGAAAAATTGTTCCCTTTTTTCCTGAATTATTTTCTGTGACAATTTTTTTTTTCTGTCAAAGTGCTTTCGAAGAACTGAAATATTTTACCCAGCACAAGTTTAATGTTAATGTCCATTTAGATACTACTAATAGCCCTACCACTAGAGCCCGAAAATTCATTTTTTTGGATGGTTTCAAAAAGAAAATCCTGTTATTGACAGATATATTACAATTAATCCTAGAATACTAGCCAAACAGTAGAAGTAACTAATGCAACTTGGGTGGGCATACATGCCACATTGAACCACAATCCCTGTTAGTATATCACCACCTACCCCTTCACCCAGTTAAGAGTAAGGGTGATTTGCTGGGACTCAAAATATGTAAATTCTTCTCTCTACATTATGCACATGGATCAACTACTTGGCCACGTAGATAATAGTGAGGTCCGGAGGAATCTAATAGATGGGGTTAAAAGAGTCAATTGTCTTTTTCATTATATGTTGGGCCCCAGACATGATCTTTCACAGGTTTCATTAAAATAATTAAACAACTGCTTTAAGCAACACATCTTTCTCCAAGTACTATGCAATCTCTGCATTTGTGCCTTTTAATGTATTGAAAGTAGTTTGTTACATTATGTTATACTAAGCAAAACAGTGCACTAATGTGATACTGAATATCATTTATATCATTTGACTTCTGAGCACAACTAATTTTATAACATGTCAGGAGGCGAGTATTTGCTTAAGTCTCTCTTTACTAGAATTCCACAGCAGAACATTAACACAGAGAAAAAACAACCAATCAGTAGAAAGTTACAATAAAAATAGGTACAATAAAACTCCCCTCTACACACATAACTTCCTCTTTGTTTGCTCCACATCAGTACAGGTCAAAGTACCACTGCCTCCTACTCTTGTGGGTGGCTGTGGAATGTCATCTAACTTTACTTTTTTTAGTCTATTGCTAGATTGCTTGTTGATTATTTGGGGGTATTGTTTTTGTCTTTATCTATTCAGTTTTTCTCCCTGCCATATTCTGTTTTCCTGTTACTGCCACTCTGGGGTTCTTTGGCTTGCCTATTCAACTTTTACTCCATCTATTCCTTTCCTGATGCAGTTTACATTTTTCCTATATCCTGGTGTGCATGCAGTATTAGGGTTAGTTTTATATCTCTGCCATCCTACTTTGTTTTTTCCCCGTTGTGGTTTCTTTCACTGCGTGGGAGTCTTGAGAGGCTCTCTCTTAGCTGCCTTCCACAACTTCCCAAGCACCGGGATGCTGGGTTTATCTCCGGCGGTCCCACGTGTTTGCTTGTGGCCTCCTGGGACCTCGTGCTATTGTGCAAGATCCCGGCGACCGGAGCCTCTCTCCCCTACCCACCCGGCACTCCACCGAGCTGCGGCTGGCATTTGCCACAGACCGTGTGCATCCAGAGTGGACAGGGAGAGCGTGGGTGTTTCTGTCCCCCCGGTGGGGGTCCTTCCCAGTGGGGAGTGCGGCCCTTTGGGTATCCCCTCATAGGATGCAGGGACGCCGCGTGAGGCGGGTACTGGCTCCCAGGCACTTGTAGATTTTTCTCTGGTTTAGGGCTTTCTGGCATATGCTTGATGTAACTATCTCCGCCCAGGCACCTCTGAGCTGTGGGTTCAAGTCCTGAGACAGTCTTCATGTCTCTCCAAGAAGGATATCATGAATTGGGTACTACCCTCAAGGATACATATGTGACAGCATAACAACGCCAACCCCTAGTGGATAAATTCTTATTTATGCTGCAGTACCTTTATAGTCTGGAGCCTGTCTCATTTTTTATTTATTTTTTCTGCATTTCCTAACCAACATGAAAATCTGTTTTACATTCTCTCTCCCAGGGACACAGGATTCTTGCATGTCCCTGTCAGGTTAGGGCCTACTCATGCAGCCTGTATACTGCTCCTTATGCCTTGGCGTTCCTTCCCGGCACGGTGTTTCTCTAATTTCCTTTTTTCAAATTTGTTTCCTGTCTGTCCGTAGCTACATAGCCGAATCCCCTTGTTTTATATAGTCTGGTGTACTTATTTATTATTTTCTTTTTGCTTTCCTTTTTTCACAGATTTACTTATGTATGTGCTTTCCCTTTTTTTTCCAACTGTATTTTAGTTTTCTGTCTTATTTTGTTTGGCATCTTTCGGTTTTCCTTCTGCTCAGGTGTCGAGAGGCCACACCTCTGGCCTCCAACGACCCCGGGCTCTTGAGGACCGTGGAGAACGTCTCCAGCGCCTCCTCAGGTACTGGCGGCCATCTTGGATACCTCTCAAATGCGCGAGATCCCGGCTGCCATGTTTCACTATATTGGGTTACAAACTATTGCAACCATGCACTGAACTTGGTATCGGAGGGTGACCCCCTCTCAAGATCTCAGCCCGATACTGCTATTGACTATGATTTCATAACTAGAGGGTGAACCCTCTAAGATGCTCAGCACGACGTTGTCACTGCTACCAATGCCATCATTAGAGGGTGAGCCCCCTCATAAACTCAGCCTGCTGCTGATATGGCTACTTATTACATTATTAGAGGGTGTAGCCCTCACATTGACTCAGCCTGCTGCTGGTATGGATCTGATTATAGTATTAGGGGGTGCGGCCCTCTCATAAACTCAGCCGGATGCTGATATGGATACTTATTACATTATTCGAGGGTGAAGCCCTCGCATTAACTCAGCCTGCTGCTGTTATGATTACTTATTACATTATTAGAGGATGCAGCCCTCGCATTAACTCAGCCTACTACTGATATGGATACTGGTTGTATTTTTAGAGGGTGCAGACCTCGCCTTAACTCAGCCTGCTGAAATGGATACTGATTATAGTATTAGGGGGTGCAGCCCTCTCATAAACTCAGCCGGATGCTGGTATGGAGACGTATGCATTATTGGAGGGTGCGGCCCTCTCACAAATGTAGCCGCTGTTGATATCGATACTAATCTCTCTATCCAATGTGGATATTTATCCTGGTTACTGTCAGACTTCGCCTATCCTACAGGTTTTTACCAGAACAGGATCTGCTAGCTTATTGGAGGGAAAACCTCTTCATGAACTCAGCCCACTATTGATATTTATTCTAAATGCTGTGGTTTTACCGCTGAGGTTACAGCTCTTACAGTGCATATCGCTGCTTTCCTCACCAATTGACCTGCGTGGCCCAGGCCACTCTACTCCCTGGCAGGACATACCCTCTGAGATATTACAGGGGAGAACCTCCCACCAGATTCTAATTTTCCCTGGTACCCTATTGGGCAAGGTACAGACTGTCTATATATCATTTTATAACAGGCATTGCAGTGAGCAGGCAATCTCACTATGCTATTATTATTTTTGCCGTTATGGACAACCTCCTCAGGCAGCCTCTCCTATCGGAAGAAGTGGGAGATTCTGATGCCTTCAAGAGCAGACGTGCACTATCTCGCAAGCACTAATGGAACGGGGTAGACTCACATCCCCAGGTCTGCAAGTATTGGTACATGCTAGGCACGGGAACAGACTGGAGCCCAGGGCAATACTGTGTTTCCTACCCATTAGCTAATTTGGGGGAAGTGATGGGAGGACCTCTGAAGACAGAGATGGGGAACAGGATTCGGTTGTGGAGGACCCTCCCGCTGCATGCAGTCACTCACAAAAACCGTCCTAGATTCCCCTTCTGCCCTCCCACCCATTGAGGGTACCGGCAATGATAGCCGTCTGGATTTGATAGGTATACCCCACTTTGGTCCTCACCCCATTTCATCACCTCAGGTCATCGACAACTGGCCCCTGCTCATTCGACCTTCTATGGGACTCGTAGTTCACAAAACCAGGAAGCGCATGAATGATTGCAAGCGGCGTACCCCAGATCATTACTACCCGATTAGGTCACAACGACCCCAGAGGTCAACATCGAGACCGGCACGGACTTCTCGAGGTCGGGGCGTGGCTCTTCGATAAGGTATCGATCAAGGACTGAGTCTGCTCAGTTAGCCGTCAGACGTTTTTGAACTCGGCCCGGATTCTGCCTCGGAAGGATGATGCCCTTTCACAAACTGCCCACCAGATACATCTGTTGTTTGAGAAGGTGCCTATATGCATACTAGGCATAGCTGAAATGTCACTGTGCACTGAAGGAAGATAGCTGTTTTCTCTTCGTATTGATACCGGGATTTCAGACCTCGAGTTCATAGAACTGGGTCCCTGGGCCGAGGGCCTATTCTGGTGGGTAACAATCTTCAGAACTCATGGAACATGGACAAATTCAGTTTCTCATTTTTCTGCTACAGCTCCGTCCTTCTAGTTCGGATGTTGTCGGATGTATTTACACACTGCCATAAACCTCCAATTTCTGTATGCTCCTGCTTCATTTACCCACATTTGCTACACCCCGTGGAACGACCGACCACATCTGGTCCACCTGTATACTCCTCGGCTCAAATTCGATTCTTTGTGTTCAATCAAGCGGCTAAGATCAATGACGGCTCATCTTCGTGTATAAAGGTCCCCATTACTTCATGAATCTGGACTGCTTATCACTCTTCTGTGATGGCGCCTACGGACACAAATCTCAACCTCTGTTTATGCTCCTCTAGTTCGTACCTCAAGGCTTCACAGTCTACCTAGGAAGTCGAACCTCACCCCTCCTCTCGAGTGAGGTTTTTGGGTTTTTCATTGAGGCACCCTTAGGAATATTTGTCTACCACAGTCATGGGTTCCTCAAATCACTACGAGTACTGGAGACATCTGGGGTGTGATTGGGTGCCCTCCGCATACTTGCCCGTGTGGTAGATCTTTTCTCGAATGAAAACCACGCAATGAGTTGATCAAGGGGGTACGGATGGGCTCCATTCGGTCATGGCCCATCCTTTATCGTGGACTCAGATGTGAATCTTGAGGTTGGGAATCTACAGGCACGACTCTTGGATGATCGGAGAAGCCGCCTTCTACATCAAGAATCAATTACAGATGGAAGTTTATTTCGCAAATGCCCATGCCCAACAGTGCACTTCTAACTACTGCGTCTAGATGTGTATGGATTAGGTGTCGACATTACTATTCCTGGACCGTTTTGACGGAGCCAGGTCACAGTTTCCCAAGTACAGCGCATTTATCTAGGGGTTGAGTTTTTGTCCACACTTTGAGGATCATCAACGGATTATTTGCCAGCGTCACAAGCATCGTTATGTTGTCTGAGCGTTAAAATAGCAAATAGGAAGCCTCCTGTCATGTTATAAAATTGTAGATTATAGTAGCTTTAGTGTACCTATAATCTTCATTTTATTAATGACAGAAGGCGAATATTTCCCTCTCATTTTTTCATCCCTCCCTTGTTTGGTTTGTTTCCAGTAGTTTGGGTTATCAGGTATGTATGCAACTCTGCTTGTTCTTCTGGCTCCCTGTCACTGGTTCCTGTTACCACTTCTTACTTAAGGTTGGAATCTCTGTATATTTATATTTATTTATTGTACCTAACTTTTTTCTGGTTGGTTGTTTTTTCTCTGTGTTAATGTGCTGCTGTGGAGTTCTAGTAAAGAGAGACTTAAGCAAATTCTCACCTCCTGTCATTAATAAAATTAAGATTATAGGTACACTAAAGCTAGTATAATATACAATTTTATGAAATAGTCATTTTTTTCTAAAATACTCTGTTACTGTTAGATCTGAACTTCTGTACAAAGAGATATTTTAATTAGTATTGTCTATGACATATCGGCATAGCCTTTATATTTGCAGCCCTTTTTGGGCATACATTTTGTGTAGTGGGTTTTATTTTAGATTCATAAAGTGCAATGGTAAATACAAATAGTAAAATATTTAAGACAGATCTCAGATAGGGAATGAAAAACATATGCCATTCACTTACAATAAATCAGTAATCAAATAGACACTTTACAGTTGACTTGCTAAATACATAATCAACAGAAAAGCATGTATTTAATCTGCTATGAAGTTTTATCTTCGTAGTTTTTATCAGAGAATTTTGTCAATAAATCATAGTACTACATTTGGATTTGAGTGGCAGAACATTAAAATAACCAAATCCCCCACTGTGGTTGATTTAAATTGGACTCTATAAAAGCACAAATTCAAATTACAAACTGCAGACTCAGTGACTCCAGTTTAGCTCCTCATTATGTTTTGTGATCCTTACTTCCAAAATAAAATAACTGCATAGTAGATATCATTCACTTTTGATACATGATACAAAGTTTGAATAACTTTCAATGCTTTATGTTTCTACAAAAAGTTTCCTAAAGGAACACTCCACTCCCCAAATAAAAAAAAAAACATTTAGTAAATATACCCTAAAATTAAAAATGCATGCAAGTAATTATGCTTTTTTTTTCCATTGGGGGAATATCTTTGCAAACCCTCCCCCCCCCTCCCCCCCCTTTGCCAGCTCAGACATTCTGTGGCTGTCCAATCACAGATTTTCCAATTCAGCTCAATAAGAAATCTTTGTAAGTCAAGTGCTCTGAGCAGTTGCTTGCCTCTTAAATTTAGCTCCATTGAGCTAAACAACCAGGAAGTAAAGGGACATTTTCTGATTGACAGCCAGCGGGGTGTAACAAGGTCAATTTATAAATATTTACATTTCTGTTGAAATCTGCACGTTTTGTAAAGTTTTAAAAAAAGATGTCCCACTGTTCACGCATAAATCATTTCAACAAGCTAATGTTATAAGTGTGTGGAG
Source organism: Pelobates cultripes (assembly GCA_933207985.1). Lineage (NCBI taxonomy): Eukaryota > Metazoa > Chordata > Amphibia > Anura > Pelobatidae > Pelobates > Pelobates cultripes. The sequence goes on from OW240915.1 coordinate 147,256,467, forward strand.
CATTCCTTAAATTTAAAAACATGCAGACATCATGCAGACAGAACATAGACAGCATCTATAACAAGCAGCTTAGGGAGATCCTAGAATACCTCCATGATGGAAATTACAGCCTTGTTTTTTTTTTGTTTTTTTTTTATTATTATTAAAAAGGCTGTCTGGATCAACTTAGCTTTTATCAGATAATAAATACACTATGGTTGCTCACAGAATAGTATCTCAGGTTTGATGAATATACTTTGAGATGACCCTTCAAATCAAGCTGTTTACTGTGGGTTAATTACAAACATCCCAAAAGTTCTGTATCCAGTAGGATAGGTCCTCAAAATTGGGACTGCATCTAAGAAGATTGGGGTATTACCCCCATTAGATGCACTTTTGCTTGAATGATGTCAGGGTGCTAAAACCATGCATAGAGAATCAGCAGTGTTCTGTTTGTGGCCTGCCCTGTGTGGGGCCAGCTGGGAAGGCTGACAGCCTTGCATGCATTCATGTCTGACTAATTTGCCCTGTCTTTGGGAAACACCATATCCTTTTCCAGGTGGAACAGTCCATACTATGTCCATACATCAAAGGCATTGCCCCATAGGCCCATTCACCCCAGTTCCAATGTAATACTTCATAATGTATGGAAGTGTTCTGTATCATAAATAAACTCACCAACTAGGTTAGTGAATTTAGCTATCAGACTGTTGTTTCTGAATAATATATATATATATAAATATATTTCTCTAGTCCTATAGAACACTACCCTGCAGTGTTCCAGGTGAATGTAACACAACTGCTTCACAGTCTATTGGGTAAATACTTTGAATTTGTAGGATAAATTTGTATCGGGTGTTTTATTGAGGGGCAGAGGTGGATGAGATGGGTCAGCAGTAATTTGTTAGTTAATTTCAAACTGTAAGCAAATTAATATTAAAAATATGTAAAAGACAGACATCATGGTATTGATTCTTCAGGTGAAGCTTATGGTAGATATTAACCTGTTCACAACCAATATCTTTAACTTTGAAATAAAAGAGCATGTATTTAAATGGGGTACATGATATGCTTGCCGATAACCACTGGATAAAAAAAGCAATGTATTACACACTATGTCACTATATATGCAGCCTTTTCATTTTGGACTTTCATAAAAATCCTGGTTTTGCAATGTGCTTTTCTTTATAGCATATTTCTCTGTAATGTTTGCAAAAGAGGTAACACACTTTCATTCTATCTATCTATGTATCTATCTATGTATCTATCTATCTATCTATCTATCTATCTATCTATCTATCGATCGATCTACCCCTTTAAATATGTAGTCAGTTGTGAATGTGGTTATGGAAAAATGTAAAGGGTTACATCAACATAGATTAATTAAATATAGAGTGAACCTCACTTAACCCTCAAATTATTTAAACGGACAAAGGACCTTCTAAGTTATTTAGTTAAGCAATACCTATCTTTTTTCATTTACAAATGCTCCGAAGGGCACTGTGGGTTGATCCTAAAAGTAGATGTATTAATTTGTGTATGGCCTAAGGCACTCATGACCTCTTACTATATCTGTGAAATAACATTAGCAGCAGGAATTTTCCTGCTACTTGAAATAAAGCAAGTTTCAGATCTGTTAAATAAAAAGAAAACAACTCTGTTCCAAACACCAAGGGAAGCCCCTTATAGTTATTTCTACTAAAGGTTACATAAATATTTTATTTAAAGAAAAAAGCACCAGGGTTGGGGATATTATGTGAGTTTTCCTATTCACCGTATTTGTTACCATCTAGTTTTATAGAGTACAAAGAAACAAAAAGAATGAAAGAAAGAACGGGACATCAATGTAATGAGTTAGTAGAAAAATCACTTTCCAGTAAGTTAGATATTTCTAGGATCAATTAACTTGACAGTTCTCGAGAAAGTTTGCCTATGGTTAAATTATTATTATTGTTGTTTTGACATCGAACCAGCATTGTGCAGCTCTATAAATAGACTTACGATTCATGCAAAAAGGTCATCCAAAAAGGACATAGGTTATGATAGCCCTACCTTTACAGTTCAAAAGGAATAGTGCATAAACACACACAAACAACATGTATTATTATTATTAGTAGTAGTATTTATAATATCTTTTACATAGGGCCATCTTGTGAGCCCATCAGGTAATTGCTATGTGCTGACCAATTATCAATCTTTCCAAAACATTTTTTATCTAGAAAGATCTACTTAACAACCTAATCCTCTTTGCTGAACATAGTGAATTTTGCTGCAAGACTCATTATCCTGAATTCTCTCTCCTCCCATTCCTCACCCTCTGTCACTGCCTATGTCAATCCTGTACATTGTAAGTCTAAATGTAAATGTCAGTCCTTACCAATAAAGCACTGAAACACAATGCCCAAATTCAAATAACCTTCCTTAAAAAAAGGTTTATTCCAATCCGATAACTCAGCTCTGTTGAAAATGTGTGTCTGTCCTCTGTGTGCACCAATGCCTACAACTATAATCAAGAATTATTTATGGCTGCAACAATTTTACAGAATTCCCTCTCATTAACAATTAGACTTTAATGCTTCAGTTTCCTCAAACCTCATTTTTAAGGACATTTAAACTAATCAGTTCCTGCTCCATATCCCCTTTAATACCAGGTTCTTCTCCCCTTTCTGTGGCATGTGATGCTTATAGACTCATTTTATTCATATACACTGCTCAAAAAAATAAAGGGAACCCTTAAACAACACAATGTAACTCCAAGTCAATCACACTTCTGTGAAATCAAACTGTCCACTTAGGAAGCAACACTGAGTGACAATCAATTTCACATGCTGTTGTGCAAATGGGATAGACAACAGGTGGAAATTATAGGCAATTAGCAAGACACCCCCAATAAAGGAGTGGTCCTGCAGGTGGTGACCACAGACCACTTCTCTGTTCCTATGCTTCCTGGCTGATGTTTTGGTCACTTTTGAATGCTGGCGGTGCTTTCACTCTAGAGGCAGCATGAGACGGAGTCTACAAACCACACAAGTGGCTCAGGTAGTGCAGCTCAACCAGGATGGCACATCAATGCGAGCTGTGGCAAGAAGGTTTGCTGTGTCTGTCAGCGTAGTGTCCAGAGCATGGAGGCGCTACCAGGAGACAGGCTAGTATATCAGGAGACATGGAGGAGGCCGTAGGAGGGCAAGAACCCAGCAGCAGGACCGATACTTCCGCCTTTGTGCAAGGAGGAGAAGGAGGAGCACTGCCAGAGCCCTGCAAAATGACCTCCAGCAGGCCACAAATGTGCATGTGTCTGCTCAAACGGTCAGAAACAGACTCCATGAGGGTGGTATGAGGTGGGGGTTGTGCTTACAGCCCAACACTGTGCAGGATGTTTGGCATTTGCCAGAGAACACCAAGTTTGGCAAATTTGCCACTGGCACCCTGTGCTCTTCACAGATGAAAGCAGGTTCACACTGAGCACATGTGACAGACGTGACAGTCTGGAGACACCGTGGAGAATGTTCTGCTGCCTGCAACATCCTCCAGCATGACCGGTTTGGCAGTGGGTCAGTAATGGTGTGGGGTGGCATTTCTTTGGGGGGCCACACAGCCCTCCATGTGCTCATCAGAGGTAGCCTGACTGCCATTAGGTACCGAGATGAGATCCTCAGACCCCTTGTGAGACCATATGCTGGTGCGGTTTGCCCTGGGTTCCTCCTAATGCAAGACAATGCTAGACCTCATGTGGCTGGAGTGTGTCAGCAGTTCCTGAAAGATGAAGGCATTGATGCTATGGACTGTTCTGCCCATTCCCCAGACCTGAATCCAATTGAGCACATCTGGTACATCATGTCTCACTCCATCCACCAACGTCACGTTGCACCACAGACTGTCCAGGAGTTGGCAGATGCTTTAGTCCAGGTCTGAGAGGAGATCCCTCAGGAGACCATTCACCACCTCATCAGGAGCATGCACAGGCATTGTAGGGAGGTCATACAGGCACATGGAGGCCACACACACTACTGAGCCTCATTTTGACTTGTTTTAAGAACATTACATCAAAGTTGGATCAGCTTGTAGTGTATTTTTCCACTTTAATTTTGAGTGTGACTCCAAATCCAGACCTCCATGGGTTGAAAAAATTTATTTCCATTTTTTTATTTTTGTGTGATTTTGTTGTCAGCACATTCAACTATGTAAAGAACAAAGTATTTCAGAAGAATATTTAATTCATTCAGATCTAAGATGTGTTATTTTTGTGTTCCCTTTAATTTTTTGAGCAGTGTACTTACAATCATTTTTAGTTTGATTAGAATGCATTTTACCATTATCTTTTGTGTGGTTTTATCCCATTCCTTTCAGGTTTAAAGCTATTTCTTCTTGTCCATCACCAATTCTTGTTTCTGCAAGCCAAGCTTGTCTCATTGAATTTACTTCTATGTCTCATTCTCCCCATTGTACAACACAGAAGTATCATCTTTAATAATAATAATAATCCACCAAAACTCAGGATTTTAGCTCTTTGGATTTCTCATTAGTGTAATTCTTTCTAAAGGGACGTTTCTCATTATTAGTACATGTCAACAACGCCAGGGGATGAGTACCCTACTAAATGATTAAATAATCTGTCTTGCATTGGTAGGCTTTTGCTTCTTCAGTCATACTCATACCTATAGTCATTGACTGAGGAGCGCTTTCCATTTTAGAATTTTTAGGGCCCTTAAAGAATAGAATTTTATAATCACATATACAGCCAGTGGCCATTCTAGGGTTTATTTTTATTTTTTCTTATATAAATTGTTATTCGTTTCATCACAAAGTACATAAAAGTAATTTACATACAGCACACTCAACATAGGTATTGGTTTGAAACAGGTTACACAAAAAGAATAAAAGGCACATACAACAGTCTGTCAGTCAATACATAATATCTTAATATACTGATAAACCCAAATTACAAATAATAACCTGCACCCTTCACCCATCTACCCAACTCTCATTGCCAATCTCCCCATTATCCTATATTAGGGGCATAGTCCAACTCCACATATTGATCGTCATCTACAACCATATCCTAGAGGAGAAGCCCTATAACGTAAAAAGCACTCTATATAGATAAGAATGAAGAAATATTCCAAAAGCTGTATAATGGGAAACCCGGGAAGATGGGATATGTCCGTGTCCAAACCCTCAATACCCATGTATAACAAACACACACATATCACATACATTGTTCCGAAATTCCATGGGGAAGTGAGCTGATGAGGAGCATAAAATATAAAGAATTTTGTCCATGGGTTAAACAAAAGTCGTCCCAAATGGCCCACCTATACTTCGGGGCTGTGTAAAACCCTAAGTGTCCATCCTCTCTTTCTAATGCTCTATTTCCCTGCATCACCCTTTCCACATCTGACCATTTTGGCAACCTCCCTGCTTTCTAATTTACAACAATCAGCCATTTCACTAAAGAGAGAAAATACAAAGCAGGAGGGATTTAAGTTATTTTGTGTGGTAACTAGGTATGAAGTGAAACAGAGCCAGTTCTGGGGTTAAATTAATCTTTTCACCAATGATACGAGAGACCCCATATTGTACCTCCTTCCAATACTTTTGTATGTGAGGACAGAACCACATATGTATCGCTGAGCCTACTTGGTTACAGCCTCTCCAACAGAATTTAGAAGTATCATCTTTCTTCATTTGCCAAAGTTTAAGCGGAGTTACATACCACCTATTTACAATTTTAAAGTATAACTCCCTATATGAAACGTGTATAATTAATTTATCCGTTAAGACGGAAGCAGCCGACCATATTTCCATGGGCCAAGATTGATTTAATTCTCCTTCCCAAATTCTCATATTTAGACATTTGGTGTTCAAGGGTTTATTGATAGGTTCTTCTATCTTTAATATATTATAGACTCACATAGCAATATCATATTATATGGCACCCATGGCTAACAATATCGGCTATGTAGATGTGCAAACAGATCCATTTGAGCCTGTTAAAGCCATTGATGTATATCAATGTATTAGAATGCCCAAATATTTAGCTAGTCACAAAAATGAATCAGTCCTGCACTCTTCCAAGATGTAGAAAATCTGCATAAAGCACAAAACATTTGAAAAAAAAGGAATAAAACTACATTAAGCAGTGCATGTAAGAACAATTGTATGATATGCAAAGTTTTAAAATTCTAAACTTTAAAGAATGTGCAACCGTCTGGAAAAGCTGGACATAGGTCAACCTTGGATTTCAGATTCTTAAAGAAAAGAAAAAAAGCAGTTGCTTTGTTCGGTACACATATCTTTGTCTTCCAGAGCATGAGTTGTTGTAGTAAGTCATTTGTAGAAGAAATTTCAATCATCTGCTGATTTTATCTTGACCTGGGACTATACACTTTGTAGACATGGATTTACATAGCACGTCTGTGAGGGGGAGCAAGTGTGTACCTTTATCTCACAGCACAATATATTAAGACTGCCTTTATTGTCTATGTATTGCCAATGTGAGGTACTCCAGTTTCACTGGTGTGCATATCATATTGGGAATAAGGACATATCTGTCAAGCTTTGCTTGGAGGCAAATTCTTGTATAACACAAGGGGAAATGGGACTTCAATCTTTTCTTCAAATTATTTTAGCAGTAGACGGCAAGCCCATTCTTTGATTATATTCTTTTTCTCAACTGGATTTTTGACTCTGTAAAATCCCAACTTGATACATTAGTCAGTGTCTTAAACATGAACCAGTTTATCTTGCGGGACATATTCTATTGAAATATATTAGTGCTGCGTAATACAATATTGTATAGATGAGTATGCAAACACACGCACATGTATCAAGTTGTCATTTAGATAATTAAGCTTTGAAGAAAAAGAGCTAAGAATGAATTAAGATATTCAAATCCTTTCTCACATTATTATTTTTAAAGCAGATATTATAAGGTTTGGAAGAACTCAAAGAAAATAGTTCTTATATTTGAATATTAACCAAAAATTCACAAAGAAGAAAAGGATACTGCAGTACTTGAAACAAAATTAAAAAAATTGTACACTGTGCTGCTGTATATTCGACAACCACAGAATTCTCCATTACTGCGTATTTACTCCCACAGTGGTTAAATATGAGCAAAGCAGTGGAAAACGCAGAAAAGGTGCCACAAGTATATCATGTGAACAAAAAGGGCTACTTACATTTACTGAGGAGCATATATTATACAAACATAGAATGAATACAATGCAATAAATTCCTCCACTCACCAAGTGAATTCCAACACATGTAAATCCAAATTTCAAGTATCGTATGATCCCATAGCACAGTAGATCTGAAGCTCCAAGAATCCTAGTCTAAGACCTTAGTCTCGTAGGTGACCAAGATGGCTATCGCTAGGCAGTCAAAATAAAACAAAAAAAAAGCATAATTTTAAAAATATATCATTAAGTTTCATTAAATGTAAAAAAGAAGAAATGAAAATGTGATGACAGTTGTCTTTTAATGTTAATCAGTTGAAATATACAGCACATCCTCTTTTGTACACTTATACCCGTGGTTTCAACACTTACTTTTGTAAAACAGTTCTGTAGAAGGCTTACATACATGAACAAAACACTACAGTCCAGTGATGTGTTAACATTAATCTAGCACATCAAAAAAATAAGAAAACGTTGAGGAATATAAACGCAAATATACAACCAATAAAAATAATAGAATTTCCTATATCCTTGATCCTAAAATGTATCCCAAATGTGCTAGGATACTCGGTAACCTGCTCAAGTAGTAACATTGTGTCATACTTACAAACAAGTTGGAAGCTGCTGACTAAAGATAAGTCAACATATATAATGTAACCAGCATGAGGCTGTATATAGTTATCGTTCATATGGAACAAATGTCAAAAGGCAGACATCCAAATGACTGTAAACTAAGGCATTTCTGTGGTTAAGCCACATGTCTTCATTTTATACAACCTGTTTATAATGACTTCTGTCCCTGTTTTTTGGAGAATTGGTACAAATCACTTTAGTGAGTCCCACTGCTGAAATATGAAATGAAAACAGCAGGACTGAATTTTGTGATGCTTTCTGCCAAATACCACAGATATTTTAAGCTCATTGCCAAACCACTTATGAAAATTTCCATGCAGGAATGGGATAAAGTGACTCCAATCAAACAGTAAATCACAAGTTCAATATTCAACACATGATCATTTTAATCTTCTCACAACACGAACAATTGCTTAATGGTTTCTGATGTGACTCAAAGACATGCCCTGGAAGACTAACTTTTTTGTTTTTAAAAATAATATTTTTGCAAAGGAATTTTAAGAGCAAAATAAATAAATAAATAAATGGGGAGACAGGATTTAACTATAGAACCAGAATGCAAATTGGTTTGTTGACATTGGTAATTCCTAACTGTTTAACTTAGCATATGTCCTTAAAATTATGAGCATGTGAAGTTAAACAGAACAGGCAAAAACAAATATGCCTGGGGGTCTCAAATGACATCACTATAGTGAAATTGCTTTAGAAGCAATCTTTTACTTCCAACAAACAATTAAAGTTATTGTTTACAACACGAGTGATTTAGAGCCTTCTTGAATGCCATATTTATAGAATACGTCAAAAACATCCTAAGTGTGTGACTGTTCTTAAAACAATAAACTTTTTCTCTAAGATAATGGCAATTTCGCTTGAAATAGTAATGCTCACAATTTTCCAGAGGAACGAAAACATTTGATATCAGATGTCCACCTAACAAATGTTTCATTGGAAAAATGCCCTTATCTCGATTGCATGCAAGGGACATAACTGTTTTGAAAGTCAATGGCTTAAAAAGCTTCACTTGCTGTATGTTTTAGATGCAAGCATCTAGCTGTCATTGTTGTTGCTGATGATAAATCTATGTTGAGATGGATGCCCAGAGGGGGAGCTGATTTAAAATTATGAGGCAACACTCATATTAAATATTTCATCTAGGCACTAAAGGTACTGTCTGCTTGTATTTGTACTTTCTATACTGCCATACAGAGGAAAGTAGGAGCAATTATGTATTTCAAAAATATTTGTTGTGTAAGACCATAGCACATAATACATAGAAAAGATGTGGATTAACACTTGTTACATTTTGTGATGCATATTTATAATTATTTGATGTGATGTAGAGAAATATCAAACTTATCCGATTATTATAGTGCTCAGTAATTTAATTCGATATCTCTAATGTAGAGAAACAATAACTAAAACAGCATCTGATGAAAATGTTGTTTGCAATGCACATAAATGCATTAACATTTCCGCATCATGTATAGATCTTGACATTTTATTATTTGTGCTGTCTGGGGGAAGGAATTGTATTAATTTAGCTTCAACTATCGGAGACATATAGTCATTTTGTACATGCTTGAGTAAATCTTTAAATAAAAAGTGGTTAGTAGCATACCTCTGATTGAGTACTATTATCACAATGAACTTTACTTGAATGGGTAAAGTTGGCATTCCACCTGTCTGGTTTATGGATATTACCATAATCTTTTAATCTGGGGTTTTATAGTTTTTCTATATACTTATAGGGGCAGTCGCCATTATCTAACAAGAGATCTTATTATTCCACTACCCCACAAAACACACTTTTATATATAAAGAATCCAGGTCACCTTGAACTTACAGGTCTAAAAAATGCCCATTGCCCAGCCGTGGCCTCGATATTTAAGTAAAATGTAAGAATCAACTGGCATTCTCAGTCTTTCTTTAGTCTGGGTCAGTATTTCAGTTATCCAACAATATATTTATACTATATTAATATTATAATGATAACAATAATAATATTAATAATATCTATATATAAGAATGTAAAATCATTTCTAATGTTAAATAATGAAACTCAACCTATATCGTGTCCCAATAGCATTTTACAATATTAGTTCCATTCATTACTTTTCGGGGGGGAAAATACTAGTTGAAAAATATTTGATGTACTTCTTCACGTGCTGAGTAACACTTAGCAAGTTGAAATTATTCTATCCAAAAAAACCTAAAGCCTTTGGTAATTAATGAATTGTAATTGGTAATCACATAACATTAAAAAGGCATTTAACAGACACAATCCAAAACTGAGTCATCAATTTATACTGTTTCTGAATATGCATTCTTATCTGATCAAAACGTTTGGATACTGGCCTAGAAAACTCACTAAAGAAATATACCATATGCCCTACAATGTTTTGAATATATAAAAATGACAGTCCAAAATAATAATTTAAATCTATCTATATATAGATATATGTTAATTAAGGGCATCTAAAGTGCACTGAAATAAATCAGCATATTCGTTCATTTTTGGCAGAAAATGTTTAATAGTAGTCTTTGTCTACATTCCCCTGGAGTTATTAGTTATAGCAACAGTTTATTTTTTCTGTGGAAAAAATAAACTAGAATGCACTCAGCACTACTTTTCCCTTAGCAATACTTCTATATTGTTTGACATGAGAAGTGCTCTATATTATGAAAAATGATTCCATAATGGATGAGAGACCTCAGATAAGTTCTGCAATCATTTGTGCAGACTGGGGACGTTGCCATTAAATGAGACCACCAAGGATTACCTTGCTATATCATTAGAAAATTTACTGGTAAAATTGAAGCTCTGTGCTGGAAAATATGTTCCGAGAATAAGTTGATAGTGTGTTGTGTAATGTAATAGCTGCAATGTACGTTCGTAATTCACAGTTATCTTGGATTTAAGGAAGACCTTTTGAGACTGCATGATTTGAAAATGCTGTACACTGGTACATGGTGTTCTAGCAATCTATTCAGACAACCAAAAGCTTAACGCACAGCACATAGTAATATCAGTGTAGCAAAATAAAGTCTGTTTGGGCCAAGGAGGAGGTTAAAATGAATAGTGTGAAGTTGGAGAGATCTTGATCCATTTTCTCCCTTTAGAGAAATATATCCATGTACTTCATGGACCGCACTACACTAAAATGTAGTTGTTGTGGGGTTTTTTTCAGAAATATCGATAGTTTAGTGAAATATTTCTCACTTGCAATGCAATAATATATTTCCTCAAAGGAGTACATAAATCTAAACATATACTAAAAAATTCTAGTACACATTACCTAAAAGAAAAAAAATTCCCTTATCAACTCCTCACAATCAAATGATTCTTATAGTATTCAAATTTAGAATGAAAGGATATAAGCTAATGCAATTAAGTTGTTTCTTGATTACTTGCTACAGAAGGAATTAATAGTAAATCTACCCTAGCACGACTATGATGAAAAAATCGAATGTTTCGCCATAGTCTACAAATATAAAACACAATTTATGAAACAGACTTTTGGATCAAGAACTTTATGATACCTTTTTAAACATCACTTCAATCCAAACACAAGCCTACATGACTGGAGATGTGATTGACTCATTCTAGAACCCACCTTTCCACCTTTAAAAGCATTAGGCATCGTAACTTTTTCTGAAAATAATAAATAATAATAGTAGATGTGAAATGCAAGGTCAACCAATGTCAAACATGCATTACTGTCTGCAGAAACTGGTACTAATATATGTGTTTATTTTACCAGCATGCAAGGTATCCATTCTTCTGTCATGAAGAATGCGTGACTGAAAATATTATATATTACATTAACCATTTTCACTTAAACCCATGACTTATTGTCTACTATTTAAAATTGACCTGGTGGGATTATTGCTGCTTACACAAAATGTCAAACTAGGCAGCAACAATTATATCCTTATGGTAAAGGGACTAATTGATAAATATTTTATGTCCAACAACTGTTTTTCTATGGTTAAATATGTAGCTTTTGTAATAGCTTATTCTTTGAAGAGCCATTCAGTATACAAAAAGTCCAAATCTATGTCCTGTCTTAAATGTAGCTCCACATTTCATCATAGACTATAATGGGAAAATGGAGATACAACTATCTGATAAGATGTTTGCAGGTTAGATCCAGTTGGCAATATAGCATTAAACCAATCCTTTTCACATGAACTATATTGTATGCATAGTCTTCAGGGAAATAACTGCAACAAACCAATTTTCTCCAATTCAAAAGAGTATTTGATAACATAATTGCAGACTAGAAAGAAAAAAATTCCAAATCCAGCAAAATAAAGAGGTTAATTCAGAAAATATCAACCAAAACCCTTAAATTGAGGCAACGTGGGTATCGTATGTCACATACGGCTATGTTTAACTAAATATCACAAAGATAAAATGACAAATGTTAACTGTATACATGGACTGTAAAACATAAAGTGGCAAATCAGATAAAGAGTCAGCTCAATTCCTTTTCACTGGCCTTAAAAGCAAAAACATAGTTTATAATAGAATTGTGCACAGTGGGAAAATTCGGCTTGGCTGAACCATTTTTCATGAAAACAGAGCATTTTTCAGGATGCCTGAATTTCAGCCGAACATTGGTTTGGATAGGCAAAATTCAGAATATTCCCTACTTTCAAAAATCCTCAAAACTTTCAAAAATATTGTATACTGGAGTAATATCAAGTGCCTTTTGGTATTAAATATTTTATGTATGATCCCTAGTATCAGGAAACGACTGTATATTTTGATATATTGGCTGGCTAACTGCATTGTTGCAGAGCAATAATTGGATATATAGATTTAAACACCACTCTGTTATTGGCAGTCCAGATTTCAGTTCAGGACATATTTCAGTTTCTGGGTTTTTCTAGCACACACGTAATCATATTAGTTGTCTTCTCACTCATCTATTTGCTGGAACAAATGAGCACAACATTCAATTTGCAAACCAATGCACACAACTTTAGAAAAAATAAGTTAGCCATGATACAAAAAAATCATAAAAGTAAAATTCAAGTCCAATGTAAAAAACAACATCTTTGGTTCTTTCTGCACACTCTTCGTATCGCCTACTTTCTGTTAACAACTGTGGGTGTTTGTGCATCATTTGAAGTCTAGTGATGTTTTCTTGGGTTGAGTCCTGCAGACTAACTGCTCTTTCCGTTATTCCTCCATGAGGTCTTATGGTGTACAGGCAGGTATTGTCAGGCAAACAACCCCATCCAGTGAATGACATATTGATTTACAACTTCTTATCTTGTACAGTGCCTTGCAAAAGTATTCACCCCCTTGACTTTTTACCTATTTTGTGACATTACAGCCTTACGTTCAATGTTTTATTAATATGAATTTTATGTGATGGATCAGAACACAATAGTCTAAGTTGGTGAAATGAAATGAGAAAAATATATACAAAAAACTATTTCTTAGAAATAGAAAACAGAAAATTGGCATGTGTGTATTTATTCCCCCCCTTTGTTATGAAGCCCATAAAAAGCTCAGGTGCAACTAATTACCTTCAGAAGTCACATCATTATTGAAATGATATCAGGCAAAGACCCCACAGAACCAGGTGCAAGCAAAAAAGCTAGGGACTTGGCCAAGTTTTTTAGGGATATACTCGTGGCCGACACCGACAGTCAAGCAGCGCCATCTTTACCATGAGACCCCCATCCTCGCAGCTTGACACCCTCAGGGCAATCATCCACATCCAGGATTTCTGATCTCAAGGCCTCAGACATGCAGCAAGTGGAGAAAAAGAGTGGGGGACCTGGAGGAGGACAGAGACCTCATGTTAGACAGAATCCTTATACTGGAATAACACCAGGAAATGGCAGATTCTAAAATTATTAACACATGAAGAATGTGGAAGATCTTGACAACAGAGGCCGCCGGTACGAGTCTTACCGGACTGCCATGATACCACTGAAGACCTACTAACTCTCCTACAAACTCTGTTCAACAAAGTGCTTCAAAGACACTCCAATACTGCTGGATAGAGCACACCGATCGATCAGACCCAAAGGCCTTGCACAAGAGGCTCCATGTGACGTAATATGCTGGGTCCATTATTACACAGAGAAAGAGACTATCATGAAATGCTCAAGGGACTCAACAGCACTCCTTTACAATAACACCACGGTACAGCTACTACCTTACCTATCTTGGATGACACTAAGTTGCAGGAGAGCACTAAGGCACTACAGCAAGCAGGCATTAAGTACCGCTGGGGATACCCATTCTCCCTAATTACCAACCATGAGTGCAAGCATGAGGGCACACAAGCAGTACTTTCCTCAGCCATGGACACTCAGAACTAGGCCTAACCAATATAGAAGTAATGGACTGGTACGCTGTTATGGAGTCTATACAACAACCGGCAATGCCTCAATGCACCCGTTGGAAGCAGACAGATGAGAGGAAGAGAACAGCCACATTCACCTTACACCAAGTCCAAACGTCATCCCACGGGATCCTGAATGGACTACCTAGGACTACCAAGGAATCCATAGATTGGATGATCGAGGATGCACCTAATCCACAGACTCTTAAGCAGAAGCCTTCTGTCAGATACGCAATAACCCACAGAGTTTGTGAGACAGGTAGTTGGGTTGATTAAACACCAACCCACTAAACCGATATCCAAGGGTTTATTAATTGTTTTACGTTTGTTGTTCGATGTATATATTAATGGAATTATCACTCCAACACCATGTGCTGGGGTTAATAGGGTTAATGGTCTAAATGTTTCACTTTTGGGCCTTGGCAGAGGCCATGTGTTAGATGCCATGCATAGCCATGGGTTCTTATAGTGACAGAAAGACAAATGGGCCCCTAAATGGGATAACATAAAAAATCTGTCAGGTAGGAGTATATATAGGTAGGAGTATTTATTATGTACCTATATATACTCCTACCTGCCAGGTTTTTAATGTTATCCCATTTTGAAAAAGCCCTAGTGGCGAAACGCATAAATGGTTTTATTATTGTGTATTTTATATAATTAAAGATTGTTTTGGTGACTATTTGTGCCAACTATCTTTTTACACACTTTTTTACTTCTACCTGGCATGTTATCGATTTTATCACGTACTTACAAGCTTATCCGAGGTGGGGATCATACCACCAACGCTGTTACCATAGTGCAGTCGGCCTGCACAATACTTGTAAGTACATTTTCTTTTTTTTTATCAATGGTTATATCTTATCAAACAGTGAACACTAGTAGCTGTTTTTATATATCCCTCTCCTGAGAGCCGGACATCATTCCATCCACTGGACACTCATCCATATATCCCATAAGCGGGGATTATTCTGCTATACGCTTGTTATACCTGAGCTGGCTATAGCTCATTTAAATGTAACTGGAATATATTTATCTTTTTATCACATATATTGTCCCTTACACTCTGTATGATTGGTCTCTTATCTTATGTCTTCCATATAACGAGAACAATCAGACTACTTTAAACAGAGAGGAGACCCTTCATCAAAAGCACCTTAAAAGACATTTATTGCCACAGTGCAACTTCTAATCTTTTTGGACTATTTTATATACAATATCAACTATTCTGTTTGCACTCTTTTTATGTCTCATTTATATGTTTTATAATATCTGTAGTCCACATTGATATATTTTGTCGCAGCCTTGCATTACTGTTGTTTTTGTCTTCCAAATACTAACTAGCCCTAAAGAGAGAGGAGGTCTGGGTTGCACCAATATTCTTCATTACCATTAATGAAGAATAACTGAATTGTCCACCGCTAAAAACCCGAAATCGTGGGTATTAATAGAGCAATCCCATATTGAGGAACTCTTACAATCCCTACTGTGGACACTATCCGTTCCTAGCAAACGGAAGATTCTTTAACCACAGACTATAGCTGCTACTCTTGTGTGAAGTAAAGTTTTACATCTCCCAGAGTTATCACCAACATTATCACCCAGATACCCGATCTCTCACAACCTATTATTTCCAGTTGGGAAAAATGGAATGCTTCTGAAAACTAGCAACCACCCAAGACAGAATGCTTACTTCCTATTGTCCAATAGTATGACAACCGAAGGGTTGGTGCCACTTCCGGATTTGACGGAAAATAACAACCCAACACTTTCCAAAACATTCCAATACCATCAGGTCAAACATTTTTTTAAATCGATAGAGCTACAGAGTTGGACACCAAGGGCTGAAACCAAGTTTGAAAACATGTGCTCTACACCCACTCCTAGGAAACTGACATCTCAATGCTACCAATTAATTCATCCACAAAGACACAGTCGTCTGCCTCATTTCACAAAAGCAGGGAAGGAATGGTTTACTAACCAGATGGGGGACAGGGATTGGATACACATTTTTACAAAAGCAATGAAATGACACTTTTTCAAACCCCTACAAGAAATGAATTACGAATTCATCTCACAATAGTATGTGACACCTCTAGGCGCACATAAATTCCTGCCACAAAACTCTCCATTATGTTGGAGGTGTGGGACAGACACGGGTTGGTGGTCTTGTCCAGAAATCTCTAGGTTCTAGAGGGATATAGCAAATATTACCAACACATTTGATGGTCCTGCCAAGAAATCTCTAGGTTCTGGAGGGATATAGCAAATATTACGGAAACTGTCTGCGAACTAAAATTAGCATTTAACCCGGAGACAATCCTTTTCTTTCATATATCAATCTCTACAGCTATATTTAAACATTCACTCTTATACTTTATGTTGACTGCGGCAAAACCAGTTGTAGTTTTAAACCAACCATAAGAGAATGGTATCAAAAACTAGACAGTTTCCACAAAATGGAGGAATTGAGGTGGACAGCAATGGGGAACAACACCTAGGAAAAGAGTGGGGCAACAAGGAGGTCAGAGTAGGAAGGGGGCCCTCACTACTCGGGGAATTAATTTCCCCAGCTAACAAGTACAAATGCAGCTTTGTGTATATTTTCAAATTTTTATCTATTTTTGTTATGTTTTTTCTTTCTAAACTATTGTTCTAATCTCTTCAATTTATCAGTTATTTTATATTCCTCTCATCTGGTGGTATAAACAATATCATAAAGATGACAGGGAGGCCTGGATAGCATAGGTCCATGACAACAGGGTGTATTGGAAAGAGACCCAGAGGGTATACCAATTGAAGGGTACAAACAGGTACGACTCAGGAGACTGGGGAGAGTTCAAAGAAGCCTAAATATAGGGCAGTTAAGGTCGTCTTCAACAAAATAAAACATGGGTACCTTGTTATTTAAGACATTGTATTAATTTTACTTATTGTATTCATCGAAGTGAATGTCATAATGACCTATGTATATGTAACCTACCTGTATTCATATAATGCACATTGTACTGATCAATGTTGTATTGTTATAACTGTATCAAGAGGGAAAAAAGATTAATACAAAATAAAAAAAGCAAAAAATAAAACACATAAAATGCTTTAATATTTTTTTTATTCTTCCAATCAGCTGTTTACATAGTCAAAATGTGCAGTAATGATGCACTAATGTGTTCAGTGCTTTTCTTTCTTCTTTTTTTTTCATTTATGCTGCAATGACAGACATAGATAGACCTTTGGTCATGTACACACTCAGTAATACTGGAGAATTGTTTCTTTTTTTTATTAAATAATTAAAGGACCACTCTAGGCACCCAGACCACTTCAGCTTAATGAAGTGGTCTGGGTGCCAGGTCCAGCTAGGGTTAACCCATTTTTTTATAAACATAGCAGTTTCAGAGAAACTGCTATGTTTATAAATGGGTTAATCCAGCCCTCAAATGCTCTAGTGGCTGCCTCATTGACAGCCGCGAGAGGCGCTTGCGTGATTCTCACTGTGAAAATCACAGTGAGAACACGCAAGCGTCCATAGGAAAGCATTGTAAATGCTTTCCTATGAGACTGGCTGAAAGCGCGCGCAACTCTTGCCGTGCGTGCGCATTCAGCCAAAAGGGAGGAGAGGAGGAGGATCGGAGGAGGAGAGCTCCACGCCCGGCGCTGGAGAAAGGTAAGTTTTAACCCCTTTCCTCTCCCCAGAGCCCAGCAGTAGGGGGACTCTGAGGGTGGGGGCACCCTCAGGGCACTATAGTGCCAGGAAAACGAGTATGTTTTCCTGGCACTATAGTGGTCCTTTAAGCTTAAATACTACAGGACCCTTTTTTTTTTTTTCAAACAACTCACTCTTAAGAATAAATTTGAAATGACTCACAAAATGGCACAGAAAATGCCTTTTGTTGTTACAATTAACAATTTGAAACATTTACTAGTTGTCCATTTATCACAGCTCTCACTCTCCATCCAAAATCATAAAAATGACAAAATACACTCTGCGCTATTGCAGAATGCATTTGAGATTAGGGCTGGATTATTTTAGCAAAGTAAGGGTTTACTAAATCGAAGAGAATTAAGCAGTGAAGCAGCAGTGTCTAAAACAGCTTTATTAAGCTAAAGTTGTTTTGATGCCCATAGTATCCTTTTAAAACGCACTCCAACTGCCCTGCATTTATCCACCCTTTCTCGACCTGTTGTCATGGCTGACGCTGGACGCCCTTGTATGGCGCCTCTGACTCTTAATTTTGGCTCATGTTCTCCTGTGTCATTCAGGACTATACATAGGACACAAGGTCACATATTTAAACTAGAATATAGGAGATTTAGTCTAAGGCAAAGGAAAGGGGATTTACAGTAAGATCAATAAGGATGTGGAATTCTTTGCTGAAGAGGTGGTTTTATCAGAGTCTGTAAAGATGTTTAAAGAGCAACTAGATGAATACTTGCAAAAAACGTAATTTGTCATTTTTAATTTGTGATGTAATATATTTTTTTGATCCAAGGAGAGATCTGACTGCCAAGAAGGATTTTTTTCCTAGTTTGTTGAAAAATTGGAAAGAGCTTCAAACTGTTTTTTTTTTTTTTTACCTTCTTTTAGATTGACAGATTAAAACAGATGTGAGAAAGGCAGACCTTAATAAATACATGTCTCTTTTCTGCCTATGTGACTATGTAATTATATATTCTTGCAATGCCATACTTGCATATTCTGATATTGCAATTATGGTACTGACCTGTAGGGTTTTTCCTATTACTGTCGGGGTTTCCTTCTGGTATTCTTTAGTGTTTCCTGTTTATCCCAGACTTTGGCTTGCTATTTCATCTTTGTGTGTTTCTATAATCCAAAACTTTGTCTAGTTATTCAGTTTACTTTTTAGTTAGCCAATTTAGGCTGTCTATCTTTTTTGTCCCATTGCTAGCCTGACTAATCCCAAGCACTGGAAACACACTCTGACTCTCTTTTCTGCCTTTGTAGGTTTGACCCAAGTTTCATGCAATAGGGTTTAGATCCATCCTCATATTACTCTGCTAAGAGAATCCAGTCCAAAATGTTTAAAGGAACACTATAGTCACCTAAACAACTTTAGCTTAATGAAGCAGTTTTGGTGTGTAGGTCATGCATCTCAGGTTTCACTGCTCAATTCGCTGCCATTTAGGAGTTAAATCACTTTGTTTCTGTTTATAAAGTGCTTGCCATACCTTTCCTGGCTATGACTGACACAGCCTACATGAAAAAAAACTAGTTTCACTTTCAAACAAATGTAATTTACCATAACAATTTTATTTCTTGCACTGTAAATTGAACTTTAATCACATAAATGATGCTCTTGCAGAGCCTAGCAAGCTATTAACATAGCAGGGGATAATAAAATCTAAATTAAACAGAACATGCAATAGAGGAAGGATAAACATTAGATGGTTCTTTACAGGAAGTGTTTATGGAAGTCTGTGCAAGTCACATGCAGGGAGATGTGACAAGGGTTCATTTAACTTCTAAGTGGCAGATAATTGAGCACTGAGACTGCAGGGGCATGATCTATACACCAAAACTGTTTCATTAAGCTAAAGTTGTTTTGGTGACTATAGTGTCCCTTTCACGGATACATAAACATTCAGAGCTTTACTAGAGTAAACTTCAGCTCAAATCATCAGTTTGCAAGTGATTTGTCTATCACATTGCAATGATGAATCATTCAAATAGTTTCCATAAGCCTCAACTTAATATTCACACAGTTATGATTAAAGGTCCAAGGTTATATATTTTCAATTTAAATTCTTTTCTTTGTAGCCTTTATTGTTGTGTTTGTAAATTAACACTTATCGTATACTGCAGAATGATAAACCTCACAAATCATGTTAATTTATCTACACTTTATAGGAAAATGGTTAATATTTATAGGTTCATATCCAAAATTCAATTGATGTCCTCTTCTGATTGAGGAAGGTGTATTGTCTGGTTGCAGCTTAACTATTAGCCAAGTGAGCCTTTTTCCCCTCGAGCTAGACAGATAGACAGACATACAGATATAGATAGATAGATAGACAGACAGACAGATAGATAGATAGATAGATAGATAGATAGATAGATAACCAAGTAATAATTAACTGATGTATTATATATTTTTGTGTTGCAGATCATGGTTTGTTATCCAATTGTTTGTTATCTCATTGTTGCTACTTTACATTTGATGTTTTCTTTGTATTTGAACTTCATGATATATTTTTTTTCAAATGCTGATTTGTTTTTTCCACTAATTGTCATGTTTTTTTCAATTGCTCACCTTGGCCGCTTACAAAGTGAAAAGTAATGTCTTCCAGATAGAAGACACAAATGAGTCTTGCATAGATTGTGTTTAATCAATGCAGTCTTTGTGTTATCTGATTCAGATTGAAGCAGTCAGATGGATTATTTGAGACATAATTGTGTCAAAGAATGGTGCACAAAAAGAGAAATGACTTGGCAGAATTGTTTTTCTATGTCTGTTTGTTTGTGAAGATTTTTACGTCTTTGAAATCAAAAGATACAGCATGCATATTGTAAAAAATAAATTAGAGAAGACATGTGCATTGTAGCTCAATCAAGTTTTATTCAAACACGGGCGGCCTCCTTGTAAACAATATTTTTCAATCCTTTTAATAATAAAAAAAAAAATTGCTGCATTTTTTTTTTAAACTGTATAAATATTTAACTAATAGAAATCACAATACAAAATAAATTTAAAAAAAATACAACAAAGGTTCTAATTGAACTTAAAGTTAAACTGGCCTATATCTGCTTTATCCAGGTGTAAACTGGATTTATGTTCTATACTGTGAACATTTTATAGCAGATATATATAGAGAAAAGGTAATATATTTGGAAATCTAAAAAAAAAAACTCTCAAAAAATTGCCAAGAAGTATTTTAATCAATGAAAATATCCTGAGTAAAATGAAAACTGGTGTTAGTCTACAAATGTAGAGAATGATGGTAATGACCAACTAGTTATAACAAATATATGCACATATATAGTGGTGTCAGAACATAGGAATGTCACTTGCAAGCTTCTTGATTTGTCCTGAATTTGAAGACTACTACAAAATTCTGAAAAAAAAAAAATTGATATTCGGGAATAGTCATTCCATGATTCAGACTCTTTGCCCTTACTTAGTGGCAGTGACCTAATTATTAAGAATAATGCAAGTAATACCACGTCGAAAATGTCATATAATCCTGGAATTGGATATGTTTCTGCAGACTTTACTGTATCGTCTTTGGATACTTTAAAATAACACCTAAGACTATCATAGTGGTTTAATTCATGTGCATATTTTCAGATTCTTTTATTAAGATAAGGACATGTTTCCTATTGTATTATTGCTGAACTATACAAAAATGTATTGCTTTCCTGCATATGTTTTTTTTTTTTTTTTTTTAAAGTTGTAAAAGCTCAGGCTATGTATGTATCTTGAAACTAGATATATAACTAGATATATTTGAAATAATTCAATGAAATTATTTTAGTAATATATATATATATATATATATATATATATAACATGATTAGAATGTAATTGTTATCAATTTCTATGGTACTATATACACATATATATGGTACATGATATATACATACTATATACACATATATATGGTACGTGATATATAAATCAAGTAATCTGTTACACTACTGGACAGGCAAGTTACTACTCATGTTGGTTGAAATTACATTCGCCAATGGCTAGTAGGCAAGTGAACATTTGTGCCACATATGATTTTGTCTCCCACACTCTTTGCCCACCTCCCATGCTTTATGTCCACCTAAAGTCTATCTGTTCATCTACACTTGGCTGTACCACTCGGTTGCTCTATTGTATGAGGCAATTCTAAAACAGGGATAGGGTTACTAAGGGCACCTCTCTTCTGGCTGTCACATATGACAGAATGCCACCCCCATTAGTACACTAGTGTAGTTTGGCTTTTTGAGAGCCTCCAGAGGTTAGTGGGTCACATGTGGCGTGCATGCAACACAATGAACAACTTGGCTCCACTGTGATAATCATTTTTATCCTTGGATAAAGCACTAACAATAATATCTTGAAATACTAGTAAAATCTGCTTCAAAAATCATCATACATTAAAAATAAAACTGAATTTGATAAAATATCCACCCCATTTTTATAATAACTATAATATATTTTTTACACTTATAATGATGGTATACTCTTATGTAGTTGCCTTACTCAACAGGTTTGAACCTTTAAGAATTGGAAATCTATCTTAAGGAACCATTGGTTTAATAACGAATTGCATACACTTAGGTTCAGAGAAATTAAGTTATCTGGAGGTGCTTCTTTTATTTTGTCCACCCCCAAATTTTATTTTGATCAATTTTGGAGTTGCATATATAATCAGTGTGCTAGACAGTAGGCGAAGTTGTAAAATGTCTGCATACTTACTTAGTGCAATACAGTTTACACCTATTCTGTGCATTTGTCTAAAACTAACGGATTGTCTGGTTCTAATTATCTGGCAGGTTGTTGTTTTTTTTGTAGTTTCTTTTTACCCATACAGGTTGATATCATGTATTTTTTTTGAATCCTGATGTGCTTCATTCAAAAAACATAAACCATTGGTTATGGACCCAGCACAAGTTAAAAAATAACGATATCAAGAAACAAAAATTGGAAATGCTTCAGTACAAAGAAAACTCCATTAACTAGCAAAACACATTGCTCACAAAAAGTTGTTTCACTTCTATCATATATGAGAACCATCAAGCAAATTTAAGTGGAATTTAACAAAATACATTGCAACGTATATCACGATGTCCATTATGCATCAAACAAATTGCACATGTACTCCATGTTAAAAAAAAAAGAAAACAAACAAAAAGAAAAAAAACACCTGGAGCCTAATATGTGAAGAATAGAGAGGATCCCTACCTGCAATGATGCCTTCTGCCTTTTTACCTTGTTTGATTAACTTAAATTGTTTGTAGCTTTTGCAAGCAAAAAATTATAATTTAAAATAGTAATGCAATGCATATAAATTGACCAATATATAAGTAATCAATCACAAGCATACTTGAAAGAAGAAGAGATAGAACACCACATAGCTGCACCATATATCTCCGAACAAAATAGAATGACTGAAAGGAGCATTTGTAGCCTAGTGGAGATGAAAAGATATATGCTGTCAGATGTCAACTGATCCAAAAAGCTGTAATGAGGGCTTTGTGTTTGCAAAACAGGCTACTGTCAAAGGCTATCTGTATAGTTCTTTGTCAGTTTAAGAATGGACCAAAGACCAGCAAATGGCACATCAGGGTGTCTGGATGCAAAGCTTGTGCTTATAAGTAAAAAGTAACAAAGTGAAAGTAGGACCAGTAAAACCAGAACCAATTAAATTCCTTTAAAACCCCAAAGAAAATGTGCCTGCTTGCCCAGAAGACCCTACCAAACTGGTATTGAAAAGGAGTCAAGAATTATTAAGAATGTGTTTGTTTTACTGCAGGAGTGCCCAAAAAGTAGATCCCCGGATGTTGTAGAACTACAAATACTGTGATGCTTTGCATGCATTTAAAATGCTTTTAGAATGGCAAAGCATCAATTGAAGCTGTCATTTTTAAACATCTGGGGATCTATCTTTTGTGACACCCCTGTTTTACTGTATAGAAGACAGAGAATTTTTATCTTAAAGGACCACTATAGTGCCAGGAAGACATACTCATTTTCCTGGCACTATAGTGCCCTGAGGGTGCCCCCACCCTCAGGGACACCCTCCCACCCGGCTCTGGGAAGGGGAAAGGGGTTTAAACTTACCTTTTTCCAGCGCTGGGCGGAGAGCTCTCCTCCTTCTCTCCTCCTCCGTTCCGCCCCGTCGGCTGAATGCGCACGCGCGGCAAGAGCTGCGCGCGCATTCAGCCGGTCGCATAGGAAAGCATTCATAATGCTTTCCTATGGATGCTGGCGTGCTCTCACTGTGAAAATCACAGTGAGAAGCACGCAAGCGCCTCTAGTGGCTGTCAATGAGACAGCCACTAGAGGATTAGGGGGAAGGCTTAACCCATTCATAAACATAGCAGTTTCTCTGAAACTGCTATGTTTATTAAAAAAATGGGTTAACCCTAGCTGGACCTGGCACCCAGACCACTTCATTAAGCTGAAGTGGTCTGGGTGCCTAGAGTGGTCCTTTAACTCGGATAGGTCTAATGTCAGGTAGATACATTTAGCTAAATTCTAAATAAGGCGACCAATTCCAAGGTAAACCAATACAATATAATAAAGAAATAACCTCATATATTTGTGTGGGAATAGCATATATATTAACTAAGTAACTATCTGACTGCAAGACGGGCTTAAGTCTAGGATTAAAAACCTACAAAACTATTTTATTCCAGTCTGTACTCTTCAAGAGTTTATTTTAAATGATACAATATAAACTCATATGTTACTATATTTGAGCAAATAATCCCCATAAAAGTATAATAGCAAAATCTAAAGAACATAGAAAGGAGTTGAAATTTGATTTATCCCCAGAAAGTTAAATATATAACATCATAAAAAATTTTTTTATAGCATGCAAAGAAAATGTTTCATTAAATCCATTTTATTTTACAAGGGACCTTTTTATCTAAACCTGCAGGTAAGTGCTTCTAGTCCCTGCTGTTCAAATATAAAAGGCATTGGTTGTTGGACTAAAGGTTATTTCATGGTCTATTGATGTTAAAAAGAATTGTTCTATGTGGATACACACACTGTAGATCATATGACTACTCATGTTTATTTTCTTTTTTTTTATAAAGTATTACAGTAAACAGAATTTTTTTAGACATTAATCTCCCAAAGTCAACTATGTTACTATCACAAGTTATTTTATTAATTTACAAAGAGACCACAATATATATAATTCTATAGATTTTGAAGTTATGCTGTTATTTTGTTAGTGCTTTCTTTTTCTATAATTGCTAAAATAGCAATATTTATTTTCATGTTTTCCTCAAATATCAAATTGTTTTACATTTTTAAATATATAATGAAAAATGATATTGTCTTGTATGACCACCCAAGTAGAATATGTTTATGTCAAGGCCCACTTATTATTTTTACTATAATTATTATTATTATGTTAATGTTTTAGACATTGGTGTCTGTATGCAATTAATTCCCTTTTTATTACTATTTTATAAACAATATTTCATTTCTGGGAGTAGTGTACATTTTTGTATAATTATAAACCTGCATCCCAGTGATCAAACAGGTCCCTGAGAGTTCTTATATTGGTCCATAGGCTAATTTACCAGAAGGTAAGGAAATGCACCATGATTAGTGGTATGAAACAACACTCTACATTACTCTACGTAAATAATTTTCCTTACTAGTCCCGTTCTTTATCTCCATAATACAAAAGAGAAGAATTGTCAAACATTACATAATATTTTTTATTTATTTTTTGCTATTAACAAATATTATATATTTCCCTTGTCTAGAGTACTTAATACTGATTAGCAATAAAAAAATGAATAATTACATGTTTTTGCAGTAAATTATAGACAATTAAGATTACATGATTTCCATTACTATAATATAAGTTACAGTGAATTATAGAACAACTAGGTTGCACAGAGCAGGGTAATAATATAAATGTGCCATCTTCAAAGCTGAGTTACAACTGGAGTAGATATTGATAAGGACGTAGTACACATAGAGAAGCCAGCAAGAGGAATGAATTATAAAGTAATGGGATCCTTGCCTGCTGCATCAAAGAAAAAGGAACTTTTATCAATAATGGTATGTCTACTAATACTTTAGAATGAAAGAATTACTATTTTAACTTCTATTATTATAATTATTATTATTTTTATTATTATTATTATTATATTTCTATAGCGCTAACAAGTTCCCTAATGCTTTACAATGGGTGGACTAACAAACATGTAATTGTAACCAGACAAGTATTATTAGCCACTACTTCTTTTTACTAACATGATTTTGCATGATATTGCTGATTACCTTTGCTCATGTAAAACAATTACGCTAATATAGTGGCAGTCTGAGGTAGGTTTAAGTGACCTCATTCCCCTGTTGATTATGATTAATGCTTATTGCCATCAACTTTTGTTTAATTTAATTGGTATTACCTGTCCTGTACATACATAGATATATTTTTTTACTTCATTTTATTTTATTTATTTTTTTAAGTTTCAAAGTTTATTAGAGAAACATGCCAAGTACAGAATATCGGCCTAATTGACAAAATATGCATACCAAACATGTTATTATACGTAGTCCAAGGGATAGTAGATGAGTACCAGGTTCCATTTCGAGGAACATATCATGGTATATATAGCCAACAGTGCATATTTCGATAATAAAGAAGAAGATGTTCTCTTAGGGACACAATAAATACCTGATAGCCTTGTAAATACATTTCTGCATGTAGTGGTCAAAGAAGAAGTGGTAAAAAGCTTCCGCTAGTGTGATGTACGTTCTTGTAGGAAATTGGTCCATGTTTCCCATGTTTTCCTGTATTGTGAGTATCTGTGTGTTAAGGAGAATCATACTTCCTCCATGATCCTAATAGCCGCAACCTTTTGCGCCCAATCTCTTGCGAAGCGAAGAGGCCATCATTTTTTTTCCAGAATAGAGGAATGAGTTGAGTCGCTGCCATCAGCATGTGTTTTAATAAGGAAGTCTTACATTTACGCAGCATATAGGGGAGTAGAAAGAAAAGCAAGGATTCAGAAGTGATGGGATGAGTAATAGTGTGTGTTAATAAGGCCATTCATTTCCAATACCATTGCATAGTTGGGCAAAGCCACCATATATGTGAGGGTATACCCTCTAGATTGGAGGCATCTCCTTCATTTTTCTGTTGAGATAGGGAAAGAGGTATAAATTTGAGCAGGTGAGCAATGCCAGCTGGATATGCATTTATTAATTTAATTTTCTATTTATATTTGCTCCTAGTTGAAGAACAACTAGACTAGGATGTTTGTAAATTGATTTGCTATCAGAAGCCTGTAATAGTCTGAGAGTGTCAGCTGGCAGGCTTAACCAGTCACTGCAACCCTCTCACAGCTCTGCTAATGCTATCACATTATCCTGTAGCAGAAGAGAAGTGGGAGAGAATGGCGGTTGTGTACACATTTGGGGTCTTAGCCCATAGCTAACAGAAGCTCCTGAACATGATCTTCCGACTCTCTTAACTGCTGATAGCAGTCAAACCATTCTAAAATGATTTAACTACTTACAATGAGGAAAGGTTATCAGGACACTCCGGGCATCATAACATGTACAGCATGCTGTATTGGTGATGGTGTTTGGAGTATTCATTTAAGGGGTAAGCTTTTTAGGGGGACCCAGTGGTGCCTAGTGTATCTTTTAATTACCTGACTGATCTCAGATTATCTGTTTATTGCATTCTAATTCAATATGTAGGCCAACTTGTAAACTGCCAACTAGCCAAGTGGCTTTTTAGTTGACCCAAGAATCTCTTCATTCAAAGCAACTTTTACCAGAAGTTGAAATGAGTGTTGTTAACTTTGGACTCACATATAATTTAATCATTTAAGAATAATTTGCCATTATACCCTGAAAGATTGATCTGGAATATGATTAATACACCTTACACATTAATGCTATGAATGCCATGCTTCTTTGGCATTTAGTGAATTTGAATGATTTACAAAGTAAAAATTTAAAGAAATCAGTAGCTGTTTTTAGGCCATAAAGTAATTCTTACCAGAAATACTAAGGTTTGTGTTTTCAAAACGGCAAAGTCAGTTTAAATAACATGCGATGAATTATGACATAGTTTGTGCAACAACAAAAAAGCCACAGACCTGCGGTATTTATTTTATGTAATGAAAGGCCTCTCAGTTTATTTAGCTCATATTGGATATTTTAACACATTTTCTGTGCCAATTTCAAAAAAGAAAATGACTTCACATATATGGGAGGCGTCAGGAAAACATGTGTTGAATATTATCCAGAGAATTGGCATTTTTACAACCTCAAAGATAGGACAGGAAATAACAATGGATAATTAATGACTAGACTTAGTTATGGAATCAGCATTTTAATTTATTTGACTGTGTCGTTTTATTGGTCAATCCTTAGGAATAGATTAAAACAGGCGTTATAGCAACTAAAGACAGTCATTAGCTTTTGATAATCTTGGGCAAAAAGAAGATTATAATCATTATGATGATTACTTCCCATTATTATTTAGGTGATGGTTAGGAAATAATTTATATTTTCCTGTTCAAAATTCTTAAATACACAAATAGTCAAAACATGTTCATCTTAATTAAGCACTTTAAAAGAGCAAGTAAAATGCAATTTTAACTGTTTATTTAAAATCTTCATAACAGTGGAATTGGGATATTACCCATGCTACTTTGTGGTTAGATAATGTGAAATGAGGTTAGGAATCAGACATGCTGCCATTTCAATGAGCTTAAGGCATGTTGTGTTGGAAACAGTAGTTTTTGTTGTTTGCAAAACATATGTTGTCGCTCAGTAAGTAACTTACACGGAGTTCCATATGACACTAATTAAAAACATTGTCTGTTTGAAACAAAGGATTTAATTTGTTAGACGGCTTCATTATTGTTCACCTCACTCCCTTTAATTCTAAAGGCACAGCTGCCAAGATCTAACCATACCCTGAATTCCCCAACAGTGCCCAGATGGTATCATGCTCACTATAATACTGAATAATAAGTTTAGAAAGTGGGAAAAGAAAAAAAAAAGTCTTTGTCTACGCAAATCTATTCTTTATATTAAAATGTACTATACTTAACTATATTATGATCAACTGTCCCAAAACACTGTGAAATAACTATAAGTGTTCATTTAAAACAGCGCATATATAAACAACAAATGTTTAATGTGATAAAAAATAAAATCACTTTCTTAATGTTTCTAGTCCAATTTCAAGGGCCATCATTGGTAAAAGAAGGAATATTGCCCTCAAAAAGAATAAACATATGTATAACTCCTAAGACTAAGTAGTATTTTCCTATTCTCCAGCAGTATGCCTTGGTTGGTCCCCATCTATCTATATCATGATCTGCCCATTTGACATTTGTCAACTTGTTTTGCTGTCCTTGAACATTTACTCAAAATTATACTGGGCTAAAAATCAGATTCCCAACTGATGATTAGCAACAGGTGTTTGTGGCAAGATAGACTATAGTTTTTTACATGGTATATTAAGAGTGTCCAATTATGTATTTTGGGTGCATTTTTGTTTATTGTTATTCCTGATGTAGCAAACACTGATGCTAAATTGTTCTTGGTGATTCTTTATTCCTCTATGTATTGCATCTAGCTAATACTTGGAAATCCAATTACTGAACACTCAAGCACCACCAACCCTGATATATTCAGGCCAGTCTAATAAATTGCTCATTCCACATTCTCTTGTCACTCAGATTTGCTTGTAATCATACTACCATACCTGCTCAGCCTAGCTATAACCTAGTTGCATCAATAATTAATATAGGCTCACTTTTTTCTTTCTTACCCAATGGCTTAAATTGCAAGACAAAAAGAGTAAAAACCAAAGAAAAAAAGTTACCTGTGCTCTCTCCCAAATCCCAATGTATATTTAAACGAATGGAGGTTATTTAGTTACTCCAGTGACCATTGGAGAGAATGCCCGCCTGCCACGTCAAGGCAAACCTCTTAGGTGGGTCCTACACTAACCTTTCACCTAGCCTCCTTGAGCTTCTGGCAAATATTTCTCCAATGAGACAAAGAGGGGCATTTTTAATACACACCCCTACATACTTATTAACCCTTAATAGGGAACAAACTGGATCGGCGGCAGCATTGTAACATAGCTGTGTGATACAAAACGTGAATGCAAATACAAAAAAAACAAGTCCTGCGCTCAAACTCCCATCACTTCTGGGCGGCATCCCTAAGTATATTTAAACAAATGGAGGTTATTTAGTTACTCCAATGGCCATTGGATGGAATGCCCACCTGCTACGGTGACTCCCTTCTGACTGACATCCCACATCGATTCGGACCAGTATACGATAAAGCTACATGGATTTTCCCACATTCAGACTGACTTCAATGCATCAACCAAAGCTAAGTAAAATGGGTTATTCTTATAGAATTCATCTCTCTGGATTTTAAAGTCACATTCTAATTAGCTAAATTTATGTCTTGGACTTTAAGAAATGACCCTGATAAATGAAAAGTTAATTTAAGTGATTATTTATATTACTTACCTGTGGAATCTATGGATTCATATGTATAAATTTCTATTCTAACAATTTGACATAAACAAAATACCTGACAGCCAATTTCTATTGAAATTTGCACTTTTTGTAAAATGCACATAAAGCACGTCAGCAAGCTTAAGTGCTCTAGGAGTCTGGAGTGACCCTTTTGGTCAGAACTTTAAAAGGACTGCTTTTACATAAATGGATGACAATTCAGTACACATGGCAAGAAATTCAGTATCTTCTCAGATATTTGAACATTTCTATGAGACTTCATTACAAGAAGATTTTCAAAAACCCACTTAATGTATTATAAACAAGATGTGTTCCTGTACACTAGACCTGGCTACATCCCTGATCCTGAGTATGTTCAGTTAATGTGCCTATATACCAGACCATAATTTATCCCTGACACTGTTTTTGCCTTAGAACTGATTTATCATTTGCTAGTCTAATCCTGGCAACTAGTTAGTATTTAGTTGCTGATATTTCCTATTTCTGCCTAAGTGTTAAGCATGGCCCCTCTAAAGTGTGGTAATATTTTCCTATAGAACCTTGACTTTTGGTTGTGTTACTAACATATCTTATTGAGGATCCCTCCTTATCCTGGCAAAAAGGACACTGCAATAACCATAAACACTGCAGCCTAATGCTGTAGTTTTGGTATAAAGAGTCTCTACCTGCAATCTTTCACATATAAACACTGTATTTTATGTTAAAAGACAGTGTTTACATATGTCATCAAGAACACCTCTAGTGGCTTTCACTCAGACAGTTACTAGAGGTGCTTCCTGTTATGGATGTGTCCTCTAGTGTTCTTATTTGGCCTTTCAGGCCTTGTAGGTCATCTCTGAGTGCTGTTACATCTATTAGGATGTACTTTTGAAGTTCCGTCATTAGTGTCTTTAACCCCTTCACGCCGTTACGGCGTTCTATGCCGCCGCGGCTTTAATGGGCTTTAAAGCCGCTGTGGCGGCATAGAACGCCGTAACGGCTTTCAGCCCCAGAGGACTGGCGGTACTTACCTCCGCCGCGATCCTCTTCTGGAGGGCTGCCAGACCGCCCAGACAGCCCTCCTCCGGTGAATGAGGCCCCCGGGGGCCATGTGATCGCTCTCAAAGAGCTATGGATCTGCCAGCAGGGGTACTGTCTGAAATAGCAGACAGTCCCCCTGCTGGTGAGAAATGTAAAAAAAAAAAATTAGACATGTGTAAAAATAAATTAAATACATTTATATATATAATATATGTATATATATTATATATATATAATATATATACATATTATATACATATAACGTCATACGTAATGTATTTTAATATTAATATAAGTATGTATTAATATTAAAATACACTTAGACTGACGTTACATATATATAATATGTATATATATTATATATATAATAGATATATACACATATATTATATATATACGTATAATTACAATAATAAATTAAATAATAAAATAAATAAATAAAATATTGAAACAAAATTTTATATAAATTATATATTCATATGTAATTTCATTCTAACTGTATTTTGTTATTAATATATATATATTGGTAACAAAATACACTTAGAATGACATTCTATATATATCTATCTATATATAAAATACAAATAACCGCAAATAAATATATATAGATAAATACATATAATTACATAAAAGATTACATTAGTATACACGTAGAATTTAAATACCTATAAATGCATATATATTAAAATTCTACGTGTATATTTAAGTAATCTTTTAACATAATTATGTGATTTGATTAATTAAAATTTGATTGACATGCCTGACAACACAGGGAGAAAGTGCAGAGAATTTAATTCGCAAGCACTATATTTGACCCTGTAACTCTCCAAGACTCCATAAAACCTGTACATAGGGGGTACTGTTTTACTCGGGAGACTTCGCTGAACTCAAATATTAGTGTTTAAAACTGGTAAATTGTATTACAACGATGATATTTTAAGTAAAAGTGACATTTTTTGCATTTTTTACAAACGAATGTCATGTTTATGGACTATATTATTGTTGTAATATGTTTTACTAATATTTGTGTTTAGTGAAGTCTCCCGAGAATAACAGTTTTATGGTGTTTTGGAAAGTTAGAGAGTCACATATAAGGCTTGCATTTCATTTTTTTGACATTGAAATTTGCAAGATTGGTTATGTTGCCTTTGAGACCGTATAGTGCCCAGGAATAAGAATTACCCCCATGATGACATACCATTTGCAAAAGTAGACAACCCAAGGTATTGCAAATGGGGTATGTCCAGTCATTTTTAGTAGCCACTTAGTCACAAACACTGGCCAAATATTAGTTTTTTGCTTTTTTTACAAAAAAATAAATATGAACGCTCACTTTGGCCAGTGTTTGTGACTAAGTGGCTACTAAAAAAGACTAAACATACCCCACGTTCAATATCTTGGGTTGTCTTCTTTTTCAAATGGTATGCCATTATGGGGGTAATTCATTCCTGGGCTACCACACCGTCTCAAAGGTAACATTACTAATCTGGCAAATTTAAATGTGAAAATGGAACGTTCTATATTCGACCCAGTAACTTTCGAAAACACCATAAAACCTGGTAATGGGGGGTACTGTTGTACTCGTGAGACATCGCTGATTACAAATATGTGCATTTTATTGCAGTAAAACCTAACAGTATTATGACATTTACAGCTAAAATGTGAGGCGGAACTACAAATCTTTATAAAAATGTAAAATTTCTCACAGTTTTTTTAATTTTATTCATAATAAATTATGTTTCATATATAAATATTTGATATGAAATGAAAGCCCTGTTTCTCCTGAACAAAATGATATATAATAAGTGTGGGTGCATTTACTATGAAAGAGTTGAATTACGGTTGGACAGACATGTAGCGCAAATGGTTTTGGTTTTGTTTACATTTTGTTTTGTTCACAACGTGTACATTTGACTCCGTCGTTAAGGGGTTAAGACCGCGGTGGTCACCAGTGCAGAGTCCGGGCTTGCCTTATTTTGTCGTGTCTGCAGCGCTTGAGTGGGAGTGGGTAAGTATTCTTCCTCTGCATCTCCAGAAAATTAATCGGAGAAGCCGGAGCAGCTGCCATGAGGCGCTGCCATATTGGACCTGCTAGTGCTGCATGCCTGTCTCCACATGTCTTTGATCGTCAGCCCAGGGGTAGACTTCTCCAGGTTTGTTTTCTTAGTTTTGCATCCCATATGGCTTGGGTTGTCTAGGGGGGTTTCCTCTGTTAGTGGGAGGTGCAATAATAGGGAATTTTCCGCTGATTTCTCTGTTTGAAGTTCAGAGCCTCAGGTTCCGCCCGCTTCAGTGGTCAGGCTCCGCCCCTCACAAAGATAATACTTTTGAGGAGAAATCATCATATGTCGTGTCACTATGAAGTGTGCAGGTGATATGTTAATGAGAGGATGTTTCTAATGGGATAAAATTGACTATGCACATATGTATTACAGAATTATTGTTTTTATATAGTTGGAATATAGGCTACTTTCTGAATAATGTTATGTTCAAGTGAAACAATATTGTGTATTTTTCATAGTAATTCTAAAACTCTAATGTGTTCAATTAATACAGGTATGAATTATTTTATGATAACACATAAGGGAATAAAATAGGTAAGCCATATACTATTGCTGCAAAAATGGACATCCAAAAAAAAAAAAAAAAAAAACTGATTTCCCCAATCTAGTAAGAAATAAATATGTACAGGAACCGACATATGAACTTAAACAAATAAAGCAGATTTACAAAAATGTTTCCTTTCATGCTCTGATCCCTGCCTAATTTGTCAGTGACATGCAGTAAAGCATAACCGCGGTGGAACCCATAATGTTATATTTAGAAAAAAAGGTAGAAATATATAGTTTTTTTTTACCATTTTGACTTCAAAGGGTAGTTTTGCGATAAACACTTTATAACTTTTGAGTTTTCCTAAACCACAAAAATTGTTGTTCACTCTTCGATGACATCAAACTTCAATTTAACAGTCACAGTCACAATTGATATTTTTTTTTTTTATCAAGCTCTGGTTTTAATGAATAAAAATAGGTATGCTTAGAGGCTTTCAAAATAGCTTAATCAAAGCCATCTGATTTTTTTTGAATAATATAAAACATCTGACTCCAAAAGTAAACACTTTCTCTCATTTCTGGGTAGTTACAATGATGTGTGTAATATTTCTCGCTACTGGTCTATCTTAAGATCATAATTACTCAAACATATTTAATTAAAATTCTCTCCACGTTGTTAATGCACTATAATTATGATTTTTTGTGTGGCTATGATAACATATTTTTAATAATTCTCTACAGACTATGTGGCTACAATTTTAACATAAAATGAAAGTACATTAGAATTTGTAGCATAATATAATGTCATCAATGAGTATTGAGGAAAATAATGATACACTTATATTGTATAAAATATATATGTGTTGTTTTGCATTAATCAATGTGCTAAAATTACAAATCGAGAATTCTCTAGACTTGGAGATTTGTTTTAGCTGAAATGTAATTTGTCTAAATTCGGGCCAATTGTATGACCAGTCAAACTCCCAAACCCCGAGATGAAATGTACACGAATCATGAACCAAAATAAACATGCAATGGCCAAGCATGTTTGTTTTGATTTGTAATTCTGGATACTGACCATGGTGCCAAAAAAAGATAGGATTGGGTAAAAAAGATGAATGATGGCTAGGGTACAGTCACTAAATGTTGGTTTAATTCACAGATCATGTAAGAAGTGAGCAATGGGGGGGTGGGAGGGGAGAAATAGTAGCAGTAAAAAAATCTCTATATATTATAAATTTTATAAACTTCTGAATATAGATTTTTTTTAACTGCTCCTCCTTTTTTTCTCTCTTTTGATTACTTTTTCTCACTTCATCGGTGAACCTAATGACAGGAACATGTTCCAAACAGTGTACTACAAAATATATACATATTATATAATACATATAATATTATATATTATGGGGTTTTTTTTGTGGTTCACTTATTGACCCATTTTCATTTTTGGTAAGAACATTTTGCCTGGCTAGACTTTCATGTGGCCGAAATTCAGGCATCATTCATTAAAACTGGTGCGGCTGAGCCAAATTTCACCACCGTGCAAATCTGACAATTACTAATCATGTAAGCTTACCAATAAGTGTATAAACATAGAATAAGCTCAGAATTGGATTGTAAAAATATCTCAAAAATGGAACATCCCACAGAAATCCATTTAATTCCATTGTTAACCCCTTCTATGCTGCCCCTATTATAATGGGCTTTAAAGCTGTTGCGGCGGCATAGAACGCCGCAACGGCTTGCTGCCCTGGAACTTCGGGAATACTTACCTTCCCAGCAAGCTGCTTCGGGAGGACTGCCTGACAGCCCAGACAGCCCTTCCCCTGCAATTCAAAGAGTGATCACATGGCCCCCTATAGCTGACTGTGGATCTGCCAGCAGGGAGACGGTCTGGGCTGGCAGACAGTGCCCCTGCTAGTGGGAAGAATAAAAAAAAATGATTAAATATGTAAAAATAAATTAAATGTGTGTGTATATATAGATATATATATATATAAAATGTATATATATTATATTTATATAAAATGTATATATTATATATATATATATATATATATGTATGTATAATTACAATAATAAATAAATAAAATAATAAAATAAATAAATAAAATATTTTTTTAATGTAAATAAATTATATATACATATGTAATTTAATTCTAACTGTATTTTGTTATTAATATATATATATATATATATATCGGTAACAAAATACACTTAGAATTACATTCTATATATATCTATCTATATATAAAATACAAATAACCGCAAATATATATATTTAGATAAATATATATAATTACATAAATGATTACACAAGTATACACGTAGAATTTAAATACATATATATAGTAAACTTCTATGTGTATATTTTATTAATCTTTTAACATAATTATGTGATTTAGTCATTAAAATTTGATTGATATGCCTGACAACCCAGGCAGAAAGTGCATAGAATTTTTTTTCTCAAGCAATATATTTAAGCCTGTAAAACCTGTACATGGGGAGTACTGTTTTATGGGAGACTTCGCTGAACACAAATATTAGTGTTTCAAAATGATAAATTGTATTACAACTATGATATTTTTAGTAAAAGTGAAGTTTTTTGCATTTTTCACACACAAACTGCACTTTTACTGACGATATTATTGTTGTAATATGTTTTACTGTTTTGAAACACTTATGTTTGTGTTCAGTGAAGTCTCCCAAGTATAACAGTACCCCCCATGTAAAGGTTTTATGGTGTTTTGGAAAGTTAGAGAGTCAAATATAAGCCTTGCATTTCATTTTTTTCACATTGAAATTTGCCAGATTGGTAATGTTGCCTTTGAGACTGTATGGTAGCCCAGGAATGAGAATTACCCACATGATGGCATACCATTTGCAAAAGTAGACAACCCAAGGTATTGCAAATGGGGTATATCCAGTCATTATTAGTAGCCACTTAGTTACAAACACTGGCCAAATATTAGTTTTTTGCTTTTTTCACACAAAAACAAATATGAATGCTAACTTTGGCCAGTGTTTGTGACTAACTGGCTACTAAAAAAGACTGGACATTCCCCACCTGCAATACCTTGATTTGTGTACTTTTGCAAATGGTATGCCATCATGGGGGTAATTCTCATTCCTGGGCTACCACACGGTCTCAAAGGTAACATTACTAATCTGGCAAATTTTAATGTGAAAAAAAATAAAAATAGAATGTGCTATTTTTGACCCTGTAACTTTCCAAAACACCTTAAAATCTGTTAATGAGTGGTACTGTTGTACTTGTGAGACTTTGCTGAATACAAATATGTGCATTTTATTGCATCAAAAGCAAACAGTATAATGACATTTACAGCTAAAATGTCAGGCAGAACTACAATTTTTGTTTAAATCTTAATTTCTCACAGCTTTTTTTATTTTATTCATAGTAAGTTATGTTTCATATATGAATAGATCATGCAAAATTAAAGCCCTGTTTCTCCTGAAGAAAATTATGTAAAATAAGTGTGGGTGCACTTAATATGAAAGAGGTGAATTACGGTTGAACAGACATATAGCGCAAATTCCAGTTTTTGTTTACATTTTGTTTTGATCAGAACGTGTACTATTGACTCCGTTCTGAAGGGGTTAAAAATGCCAACAATATGACTAAACCACAACTTAGAGAAGGGCATTCACCAAAACCCACACAAATTATCCATGTAATAAGGACTGAAAAGCATTACTCAAATAAATCAAGCCACAGGCTATAAAATTGCCATTCTATACTGGGCACACAGTTACACATGGTGCAGGATTCCAAGTAATGGAGCCCATGGTTAGTAAAGCATAAACATAGATTAAGTGCCTGGTTTAGAAAGGTTCTCCTCCTCAAATATCGATCAGAATTGCTGCCTTCAATTGAAAATACAAAAAAAGCATCTTATCTGCATATGTTTGCGATCATTTAACCCCGTAAGGACACAGCCAATTATACAAATTGTGATCAAAACAAAATGTAAATAAAACCTGGAATTTGCGCCATATGTGGTTCAATCATATTTCACCTCTTTCATATTAAGTGCACCCACACTTATTAATATAATTTTGTTCAGGAAAAACAGAGCTTTCATTTCATATCAAATATTTCTATATGAAACATAATTTAATATAAATAAAATCTAAAAAAGTATAAGAAATTAAAGGGAAACTCCAGTGCCAGGAAAACAATCCGTTTTCCTGGCACTGCAGGTCCCCTCTCCCTCCCAACCCCCATCCGCGGTTGCTGAAGGGGTAAGTGGTTTCTGCTCGCTGCCGCTTCTCCCAGTCATTACTTCGGCCGGTGGGCGAGACTGATCCTGCCCACCAGCCGGGGAGACCTAATGTGCATGCGTGGCAATGCCGCACATGCGCATTAGAGCTCACCATAGGAAAGCATTGAAAATGCTTTCCTATGGGGAATTGAGCGACGCGGGAGGTCCAGCGACGCTCTAGCACAGGTTTTCTGTGCTATAGAGCAGGAAGTGGCCTCTAGTAGTTGTCTAGTAGACAGTCACTAGAGGTGGAGTTAACCCTGTAGGGTAATTATTGCAGTTTATAAAAAACTGCAATAATTACACTTGCAGGGTTAAGGATAGTGGGAGTTGGCACCCAGACCACTCCAATGGGCAGAAGTGGTCTGGGTGCCTGGAGTGTCCCTTTAAGAAATGTTGTTATTTTTCAAGTTCTGCATGACATTTTAACTGTGAATGTCAATATACTATTGGCTTTTACTGAATTGAAAAACACATATTTGTATTTAGCAATGGCTCATGAGTACAACGGTACCCTCCCCGTGTACTGTTTTTTTGGGCTTTTACAGGGGTCAAATGCTGGGCCTCTTGTTGCCTTTGAGACCATATGGTAGCCCAGGGATGAAAATTGATCCCATCATGGCATACCATTTGTAAAAGTAGAAAACCCCCGGTATTCAAAATAGGGTATCGCAAGTCATTTTTAGTAGCCACTTAGTCACAAACCCTGGCCAAAAGTAGCATTTATATTTGATTTGTTAAATTTTTTACAAATAAACTGTCTATTCCCCAATGGTATTATCAGTAAAATACATTTTATTGCTCTAAAACACTCACATTTGTGTAGAGTAATGTCTCTTGACTACAACAGTACCCCTCAAGTACAGGTTTTATGGTGATTCAGAAAGTTACAGGGTCAAAACA
Organism: Pelobates cultripes; assembly: GCA_933207985.1. Classification (NCBI taxonomy): domain Eukaryota; kingdom Metazoa; phylum Chordata; class Amphibia; order Anura; family Pelobatidae; genus Pelobates; species Pelobates cultripes. The sequence goes on from OW240915.1 coordinate 147,295,608, forward strand.
CAAAATGCTATTTGCCATTGCTATGTTGCCTTTGAGACGGTATGGCATCCTAGAAATGAAAATTAACCCCACCATAACATACCATTTGTAAAAGTAGACAACCCAGGGTATTAAAAATGGAGTATGTCCAGTCTTTTGTAGTAGCCACTTAGTCACAAACGCTTGCCAATTTTTGGGAGGTGAATGTGACAGTGCAAGAAAAAGTGAGTGTGACAGGATTAGGGGGATTCATGTTATAAGGTAAATGCTGCATGATTGGATGGGGTGTGTGTGACTGAATCAGGAGGAGTTAATTTAAGTGTGTGAGGGTGACAGTGTGTGTGGGGGTGGTAGCAGTGTCTGGGGGTGTCAGTTTGTGTTAGGGGTAACAGAGTGTATGGAGGGGCTGCCATAATGTGGAGGGGGTGACAATGTGTATGGAGGGTGGTGCCAGAGTGTAGAGGGGTGACCGTGTGTATGGAAGGGGGTGCCAGAGTGCAGAGGAGAGTGACGGGGTGTATGGAGGGGGGTTCCAGAGTGTATGGAGGGGGGTGGCAGAGTTTATGGAGGGGGGTGGCAGAGTATATGGAGAAGGGTGCCAGAGTGTGACAGGGGTGTAGAAGGGGGTGCCAGAGTGCAGAGAGTGGTGCCCGTGTGTGTGGAGAGTGGTGCCCGTGTGTGCAAAGAATGGTGACAGTGTGTTTGGAGGGAGTGACAGTGTGTATGAAGGGGGTGCCAGTGTGTGCGAAGTGTGGCCACAGTGTGTTTGGAGGGGGTGACAGAGTATGTGACAGAGTGTAAGAGGTGGGGTGACATCAGTGTGAGAGGGTGGGTGACAGTGTGAGAGGGACGGTGACACTGTGAGAGGGTGGGTGACATAGTATGAGAGGGGGTGACATAGTGTGATGGGGGTCAGAGTAAGAGGTTGTGACATTAGTGTAAGGGGAGTGACAGAGTGAGAGGGAAGTGAGAAAGTAAGAGAGGGCTGACAGAGTGAGAGGGGGTGACAGTGTGAGAGGGATGGTGACATGGTGTAGGGAAGGGGACAGAGTGAGAGGGAGGGTGACAGAGTGAGGGGGTGATAAAGTAAGGGGGTGTGACAGAGGGAGGGGGTGACATAGTGTGAGGTTGGGTGACATAGTGTGAGAGGGGGAGACATTGTGTGAGAGGAGGTGACATAGTGTGAGAGGGGTGACAGAGGGGGGTGACATAGTGTGAGAGGGGGGGTGACAGGGTGAGAGTGGGTTGATGGGGGGTGACAGTGTCAGAGGGGGTGACAGGGTGAGAGTGACATAGTGTGAGAGGGGGGGGTGACACATGAGAGGGGGTGTGAGAGGGGATGACAGGGTGAGAGGGGGTGACAGGTTTGACATAGTGTGAGAGGGGGTGACAGGGTGAGAGGGGGTGACATAGTGTGAGAGGGAGTGGCAGGGTGAGAGGGGAGTGACGGGGGTGACATAGTGGGAGAGGGGGTGACAGGGTGAGAGGGGGGTGACATAGATTGAGAGGGAGTGACAGGGGGAGGGTATTGAAATTTACCAGGTGGTCCAGTGGGCTCCCTCTGTCCCTGGTGGTCCAGTGGGTGCCAGTAGCTGCAGACCACATGGCAAATGTCTTGCGATCTTCATTCAGAGCGTTTCCATGGTAACCCGCATCAACACTCTGATTGGCTTGAGATCGCGAGACACTTCAGTCTGCAGCTCACACCCAGCAGAGTTTCAGACTGAAGGCTAGCTCTCTCCCAGGGCAGACCTAGCAGAGGGGCCTCTCACACGGTGGCATAAAGGCAAGCCGTCAGGCCCCCTCCTGTCATAGACCGAGAACCCGACAGTTCAGTCTGCCCTAAGGTAATTTAGGCGGCCGCGAGGCCCCTGACAGCGCGAGGCCTTAGGCGGCTGCATAAATCGCCTAATTTGAGAGCCCCGCCTCTGTCCATAGGTACACAACAATGTAGATCAAAAGTTTAATAACGGTAGAGATCTCTTTAAGATAAATATGTACCTGCATCACTAACATACTCAATTTGAAAATTGAAGGTTGTTGCAATTTTATAACACATTTTTAAAAAAATGCTTGCTTTTACTTTTCTTTATTTTCCAAAGTTATAAATAGTTTTTCTGATGAGAGACACCCCTTTTTTGGATACAAACTAAACAAAGTTAAAAGGATTTAAAATAAAATAATAAAGAATGCAGTATGGAGCAAGTTTTCTTTCAGAGCCGTAGTGAATGTTCTGTATTTTGGTTGGCTTAAGATTTAACACATTTTGTATAGGCATTTTGACTCTTTCTTTGTGCCTTCTGTTTACATTTGCAGACATAAAAAGCTGCCTTTTTATAGCGCACCTTTATAGAAAATCAATAATCTAGTTATTTAACAATTTAGATGTGTTCTAAAAAAAGTTTATGTTCTTTCAAGAGGAAAAATAGAAATGAGAGAAAAGAAAATGAAGTACCGGTAATTATTCTTTGTTCACAAAGGAATGTCACAATTGCGTGACATGTTTCTGACTTTATATGCTGTTTAGATCTGTTCAGGCAAACAATAGATGGATTGTCAAGCCTGTAAGGAATCTATACCTGTTATGTATTGTTTGAACTGTTCACAACTATATTTAAATGTGTGAAACTGATAGATTATTAAAAAAGTAATTATGTCCCTCTTACTGGTGTTTTGGTTATCTGGAGGTTTGGTTCAGAGTACACAGTAGGACATTTCAAAATTGTATTTTTTTTAGATGAATTTGCTTTGTGATATTGATGTCAGGTAACAACCTGGTCACAGGTCAATCAGGTTACAATAACGACACATTCTGATTTTTACATTGACATTATGAGTGTAGAATAATTATTTAGATAGATAGACAGACAGACAGAGACAGAGATAGATAGATAGATAGATAGATAGATAGATAGATAGATAGATAGATAGACAGATTCAAGTGCATAAAGTATCTATATAATAAAAGTCATATGTAAAAGAGACCAAAAATAGCAGCCAAACTAGAATAAAAAGTGATCAAGCACAAGATGCTACAGATGTCGCTACATCGGGGGTTATACAGAAGATGTAACAACGCTATTGTATCTTTTAAAATGAAAAGATGGTTACTTGTTATATAGGCATCATTTAATTAGATAGGATATAATGCATAAGGCGTATGAGCTTCACTCAATTTAAATGGACACAATAGTCATTTGTCACATGTATTGTGACCAGCGTAATAAAATGTCGTCTGCGTCTAGCATCTATTGTATCGGCTCTAATTAAATGAAAGCTATACACACTATATATGCCACAGATGCATAATTTCAGCATGTGTAGTGTAGATGTTGTGTTTAGGTTTCAACCAGTGTCAGTTCTTTAACCCATTGTTTTGCATTATGCTTTACCAATGTTATTTAATGTGCTTACATAAATAATCAAACCATGTGCTGAATAGTGATGCAGGGTGTCTGTAAATACAGCAGTGAGACTTATGGTACTGAGGGTAAAGATAAACTAAGAATTTTGAAGAATGAGCGTAAAGCACATACAGCAATATAACATCAAATTAGCATTTATTTATAAATCTACGACAGATTCAGTACATAGTTCTGAGCTAAAGTTAAGTTAAGTGCATTTTGGGTATATCTCAATAAGAAGACATCAAAAAGACTTTTAGCTTCTACTGTTATTTAATGGCAACTTGTGTAATCATCACCTGGTAGTGGACCTATTAACTTGCACAATCCAGAACTCAATAGTGTGTGCTATGTCTTAAGTGCATGACAGATACAGTAACAATAGATGATTGTGAATTCATCTAGATCAACTTTTAGTAATCAGACTATCTCCATATCTTTAACAAATATTGTAATGTTTAATAAAAAAGTATAATGTTAGAAAGCAAGGTTGTAGAAAACATGTAAGAAAATAACAAAATCAAATATTGAAAGTAAGAAAAATGAAAAGGTAGTTGTGCCTAGCACAATAACCTATAAATACTCTTGTAACAAATAAAGAGGCAGAACAGTCTACAGTCTAAAGTCTAGGACTTGAAGTCTGGATTTCACCTCCATATGGATCATTTCCTGAAGGTGAACTTAAATCAGATTGTGCAGAACAATGGGTGGTGTGATGTTCTTCACAATTCTAACAGTCCTCAAGTTAAAGTAGAGATTAATTTCCCCCAAAAAACAGAGCCACAATCTAATAGTGTAGTATCCCATGACTATATTACTTACATTGTCATATATAGACAATCAATAGTAGCAATATTAATGTTTTAAAAATAAAAAGGAAACACCATGGGGTAAAAGTAAAGACTAATGGAAAGTTAGAGAAAATGTTATAAATAAAATGTAATGTCATTATCTCCATTTTTGCTAAAATAATTATCTACTTAACAGCTTATTTGAAATACATACGGTATGTAGAATGGTTTCAGTTCCAGAGGAACATTTAACATGTTTAATAACCATGCCAAATAACTTGAACCATTTGGAAGAAATTAGTCAATCATCTATGCATGATATTGATGTATAAATTAGTATAATAAAATGGAATAAGTTTGTATAACTGGGCATACTTGTACCTGTACAAATGTCATATAAAGCATGCAGAAAAATAAGATAAACCCATGGAAGCAAAAATTGTATTAATTTAATCTCAAGAAACTCCCATAGCCCCAATGAAGGATTTAATAGTTTAAGCCAATAAAGTTAAGATGTTACAATTTGAGACAGTTTGAAATAGCAGTATCCTTATATATCATGCAAATAAAAATTAAATAATATTGCAACAATATGGTGACAATTCAGTGAGAGAAGACTGCCTTGGTCATTGGTTGCATGTGCTGTCTATACATTTGCTTTGCCATATTTTCTTACCTTGTACTCCTTCCCTCCGACATTAGAATTTTGCACTCTATTTTGTGAGCCCTTTGTACATTGTAGTGTGGATGTATAAGGTATTCTATGTTGCCTCTGCTTATTGGCAAGGAGTTAAATGTAAAAATGAATCTCTCCATCTTTGAAGGTCAAGTGGTATATGAAAGTCTCCAGAAACTATCAAGATGGCATTTTTTTCATCATAATACATGGTTAGTTATTTTTCAATTAGATATTACATTAGACATATTGATTTTAAAATGTTCACTTATGAAGTGAAGCTTCAGAAATACTCATACATTGCAATTTTACAATTCACCTACACAAACTGACTGTCAAGATTTTATGCCAGCCAGGTTCTCATCATTTGGGTTGGCGTGCATTTTATGAATGCACCGCCAATTACACTGAGTGTCAGTCAGTGCTTTTTAATCACATATTTCCTGTTTTACAATGTTTGCAACAATTTTCTTTTTTTTCCCTACCTGGATAAAGGTTACAAATAGACCTCCTTCTTTCTGCCCAATGTCCTTTTTGTGAGTTACCTCTTTGGAAATGCAATATAGAAATTTCTCTTAATTATCCTTGTTACTTGGCTTGATGTCTATGCAGACCTTTAGATAGTTCATACGTTTATTCTGATTTCTATTTTCCTGCCTATGACTAATTCCTGTTAATTCTTAGTGTTTCCTGTTGCCAGATAAACTGATTCTATCCCTTTTAGAGGTGGCTATATGTAGTTAAGCCCAACTGTCTTGTAATGATCATTAATATACCTTTCCTGCCTCTTACCTTATTGTGTCATTTAGGGATAAACTATAGTACTGGTAGATATAGTAATTTATCCTGTGATTGTACATTTTATTTGATTCCTGTAAATAAAACATGTTTAATAGAAAGTGCACCACTCAATATTTAGTATTAGGGAGACAACTTTTATACGAGTGGAACCTGACACATCAGAAGGCATGCACAATGATGCATCAAAGGTCACTTCCACAAAGTGATGCATGATAGGGATGCCAAAGTAATGAGTGCCTGAGCCCCCTTAATAATATATGCTTTTAATATCAGAAGACAAGGCATTTTAATAATATCTAAACACCCAATAGCTGGACTGGGCCAGTCAATTGCATTGCTCTTCTGATTTACAAGGTATCCAAGAGGCGAAAAAAATCTTTATTCTTCCATCCCGCATTTCCTTTAAACTATCTATTTGTAATTGATAGCTATGTGACACTTCTGCAGCCAGTGGACTAATTGGTTTATTATTAATATTGTTTATTTGAAATCTAGATCTGTTTAATTTTAAAATTAATTTCTGATCTTTTTTTTACATTTCTAATATCACTGTCTGTGTAGTAGACTTGTACATTATGGTTTCATCTGAATTTCAATTCGTCTGAATTTAGGCCGATTGTCAGTCCTGATGAATTCTGCAAAGTGCCGACTAGCGATGTACAAGCATGTATGTTTTCTTTGGGATTCAAAGTACTGACTAAAAAAAATAGAGGATTCATGGGAAAAAAAACATAATTGATGCCATTTAATGTGGATCAATAGAGGGGAAAAAGAATTAGCAGTGAAAAAGTATATATTTAGAAACCTTTATATTATATATTATATATTTACTAAAAATATAAATATAATATATAAATATTGATTATTTTTTTTCTACTGTTCCACTTGGTTTTTTCCTCTATAGCTTACTTTTTTCACTTGATCTGTAAACCCAATGGTGGGAAAATGCATCTGCAGTGTACACTGATTAGCCATGTTTGGTCCTTTCTTGTTTCGTTTGAATTGTTGTTGTAATGGACGATGTTCAGGGAGGCCGAACTGTCAAATGAACAAGTGTCAGAGGACCTGAACTAAACCTATCGTGGAGCTCAAATCCATGGAGGCTAATTCTAGGCAATTATGAGGCAGTTTGGTATGTTTGGATTATTTTCAATAGTGAAATGCCTCTGAATTTCTGCAAATTGCCCTCCATAAATGTCTTCAAATTTAGAACTACTTTAATAACTATTTGACTTCTTTGAATACTTACTTTGTTATCTACAGTGTGTTTTATAAGTGAATCTTGAATTCTTTAAATTAAAATATGTCAAAAGAATCAACTGTATCTTCAACAGATCAGACATAAAAGAGATTATAGCAAACACTCTTTCATATAGAAAACGTACATTATTATTAATCATGTTCAAGTCTTCTGTTTAATTGACATCCTATTATTAAATTGCCAATTGTTTTAAACATTCCCACACATTAATGTAAGAAACAAATTAAAAACAAACTCAGACATAAACTAATACACTGTGTTAATTTTTTTACTAATAAAATACTTTTGAACTGAGCCTCCAAATAGCATGTATTATTACTCTAAGGACCGTGAATTGTTTCTTAATAAATAACACAATGCACACTTAAGTCTCTTTTACTATGCCTATAAGATTTAATTTACCGTCTAATATGTCATTGATTAGCTATCACACTCCTGTTCTAATTGGTACCCTCTTTAACCACTGTCTACATTTCTCCATATTTTAGATACTGAGCCAAATACATCTATATCCATTTTCTTAGCCTGGTCTGTTGTGAAGGTCCCTGTCATAAATGTCTATAACATAAATGTAAAATTCCATGGCTGACTTGTAAAGAATGTCATAGCTGTGCTCCTCCTAGTTCTTGTCCGTTATATCCCCTGACACATTTTTACAAGAATGTTGCACTTTATTACTGACATTTGCTGCCTTCCTTGCTGTGCCATACAGTCCTGTAGCTTTCTATATTAAAACATCATCTCAATATTTCTATTTTTAAGAGAAAACCATCATTACCAATATCATGTTCTCAAAGATAGAGCGAACATAAAAATACACAGATGTAGCGGGGACCAATCATATTATCTTTGACTGGTCAGTTCTTCTGCTTACATGTTTTACTTACGGTACCCATTATTTTCAAGAAGGATGCACAACATGTTTTGAATTATTTTGTTGCAATATGTTATAATTATAATTCCACTGTTCATTCCATTATAAAAAAAAATTCATCATATTGTAATGATTCCTCAAAGTAAATCAGTAATTGTTGTCATTCCTTCTTGTTTTCCTGTTTCCCTTCCCTGTATCGTACTCCTTCCCCTTCCCTTCCTTTCTCTTAATGTTTAGCTTTCTCCTTCCTTTCCCTAATCCTGCATTATTGTAGGGAGCATTTAAAGTATTAATCCACTTAAAAACATTGTTTTAAAAACACACTTTTTTGGACAGAGTAACCCTATATTGCCCCTTTTCCAAAAAGAGAAAGAAAATCAATAAAACTAAAATCCAGTTCTGCCTGCAGCCCGATCCTGCTCTGCTCATGCCAATCCTCCACACTTGAGAAGGACAGATGTCAGACTGGGTGGACTGAGGGGAGGAGGACATGTGCGGCACTGAGGGGGTTTGTACTTCCTTTGGCTGTCTGTCTCAAACACTGTGTGTGCTGAAAACAAACATCGAATTTGCATAGATTTTAAATTACTCTTGTTCCGGGCTGGATAATGAAACCCAATGGCTTGACTGGAGGTGGGGTTACAGCTTTGACAGCAGAGGGGTTAATCTCTGTGTCTGGACAGCATATCATGGTGTATCCCTACACAGACTCCAGGCACCCTGGCCACTTTAAATAACTAAAGTGGTCTTGGTGCTCGGAGTAACACTTTAACACTGTGCTCCATGTTCCTGAAGTCAAATTGTCCCTTGTCTCACAACTCAATTTTTGGAATTTAATTGATAGATAAACTCAACCATCAATTCATTTATATAGCAGGAAAAAAAACAATTCACATTCCTATAGTTTTTCCTCCAGAAATCTATAGCTTTTAGTTTGCAACTTGTACATTAGTACAAAATATGAAGGTCTTCCAAAAATAAATCCAAAATAAGGAAACGTTCTCTCAGAAAGCATGTCCACGTGCCAATCAACTAGAAGTACTCAAAATGATCTTCTATCAAAGAAATTACAAAATAAAACCTATTTCTATAAAATAAAAATGAGTAATTATAAGGTAAAAGCACATTTAAATGCATTTGTTTTATATAGCTACCAGTCATGTTTTTGATTTGTTATCACCTGTAATTCTATTTTTTTTTAGCGTGCTTATAAAAATATAAAATACAACTTTTATCAACCTTCTTTAACACAAACGTTACCACACACCATAGTACTAAGTCCGTTTGGTTTTATATTATTCTATAATAAATACCTCTGAGCTGACTGGGAAAGAATGGGGGAGAGATTTAATTAATAGCATAAGCAGCATCCCACATTTTTTCGATTATATGGTTACTTAGGATGAACCCACTGCCTTCTCGTTGATTTCTGGAGGTTTTTTTATTATTATTTTTTTTTCCATTTCTAGCTCTGAGGTTTACTGCATGTTATAAATATGTAATATGAAAACTCTGCTAGCTGTCAGAGAATATTCCACTGTTTTAATGACAGTTCTCAAAATATATGATTTGCAGATCTCTGAAAATGAAGTTGCAGCAACCAATAGAGGATCATCATCACTTTCCTGTATTTTTTTATTAGAATACTTCACTATTTTAGGAAACCTGTATCAATCTTAATCCAACCAGCCTCTGAAATTCTAAAATAAGTCCTGCTTGCTGTTGCCAAGGTTTAGACAGGTAAGATGTTACTGGAATATTTCTAGCAATCTCTAAAGTGTGGTATACTATGAATAAATAATACAAAATAAACCGTGCATATATTTTACATTGGGATTCTTTTTTTCATTAATAGTATGCCTTGTCTTTAGTAGTTGAAGAAATTAGGTTTTACATAGGGTATGACTAAAAATTGACTTCAGATTGCTGCAGTATGATTACATCAGGTGAAGAATACCATTTTTGTCTTTATCACAATAAGAGCTTTACTGATTTATGAGTCCATGCAGACAATTCTGTTAGAAGTTAGGAGAGCTCTTATGTCCTTAAAATATTGAAATTAAATTAAAACGAGTTAGAACTTGGGAGAATGCACTATTGAGTTTACTGTTTAGATTTAATATGACACGTGCTACACGTTCTGAGAAAATGTGCTATTTATACACCTGCCAGTCCAGAAGCAAAACATGTCTTATGTTTGACACACATTGTGGTTGTTTTTTACAGATTGATGTCAGAGCAGGCTCAATATTTTCTCCATTATGAGTTACAATAAAAGTGAAGATTTTACCAATGTATTTGTACTACAGCATTACAGAACAAAGTAGCATTAACATATACACACATAAACACACATATATTTTCTTTTCCTTTCAAATATGCTATAGAATTATTTATATGTTATGAAATGTACTTTTTTAAATTAAAATTAATGTTAGGAAATTGTTTGGGATATTTACAGTTGCTATCAATAATTCAGCTTTTCTTATTATACATTTTTAAAAATCCAGAACATGATGATGGGTGACATTGCCACCATCAAAATTCTTGGTGGCTCCTTACAAGCCTACTGACTGGGCCCCATGGCACATACTTCTAAACACACACAGGCTACCAGACAGAGACACACCAACACCTGCTCCCCGAGAGAGATTCACATTCATAGACACAAGCACATATACACACGGATTCTGTAAATTTTCACTGGATACACCCAGATATACACTCACCATCTAGTTATATCTATATTATCATCTTTTCTACTTGACTATATTCATGATTTTTGTATTTCTCTGACTAAATAGTAAGTACTAGAAGAATTAAGAAAAGCTGTCTGATTAATATAACACCTGTACCTTTGTTGTTTCATTGTTGTAACATTATATTGAACCAGATTTCAAATCCTTGTTGCTACATTTACTGTGAACTAAATTTTAAGAGACTTTTAGCAGTTTGCTTTCTCGATTGGACTTTATTACTCTGCACAATCTTTGATTATAAATATTTATTTATCCTATTTTTTGTGTATATTATATTGGCAAACTTATTTTATTCTACATTTGCTGCTATCTTTCATGGTAATTTATTATGTAAATATTGTCTTATTATTATCTTACTAGTTTTTAGTTGGATTTTACTTTGACACTTCAGTTGCTAAGCTAATTTAACTATATTCCATTAGTGAATAGAATCCCACAGAAGACCACACATTTCAGACATCTTGGACAGAGGAGAACAAAATGGGGAGCCAAGATATTGAGATTCTGTGCAAGCATGAAAAATAATAAATATCATTAAATGTTTACTGTGAGCACCATGACCATATCAGTAGTTCGAAGTGGTCATGGGGCCTGGAGTGTGTATGTGTGGTGTTTTGCTATGAAAACTTAATTCAATCCCTCTGCTGCCAAAGGTGTTACTTCACCTTCAGCCGCTTTCTTGGGGCTCAACAAGAGTTCCTAATTGGCTAATATGAATTCTGTGCAAATTTGGTTTCTGCTGGTGCCAAACAGAAAATGGCTGTGTCTCTACCCCTCCATGTCACCCTTGTTCCCCATCTTAAAAGAACCATCTCTTGACATTACTTCTACTTGTCATACCATCCCATGCAACTACCTCCATTTACTTCCAAGCTTTTTGAGTAGCTTGTGTTTACCTATCTAACTCACTTCCTTAATGCTAACACCATCTTTTATCCTCTTCAATATGGCTTCCACTTCCCTGGTCCTCCTGAAAATGGCGTCACCAAATTGACTAATGATTCATCTCAACTAAAATTAAAGGTCATTAGATTGATACTGTTGACCACTCCCCTCCTCTTCAAAGACTGCACAACCTTGGACATTGTAACACTGTACTTTTTTGGTTTTCACCCTATCCTGAATGCTCATTTAGTGTATCTTTATCTGGTGTCACCTCTCTTTACCACTGCCCATCAATTAGTATTTCCTAAGGCTCTGTCCTTGGTACTCTTGTATTATCCAATTACACTAACAGAGTGTTTTACTAAAGTGAGAATTAAACATTAATTTTAAATTTTAGAGGTCAGAGTAGCCAAACTGAAAGCATAGCTGACTTAGAGAATATTTCTTCTTTGACTTGTATGATCTTAAATTTGAAATTCACTTTGAATTCATCTTGAATTCTCACTTTACTGAATAACATGTTGCTCTTTTGGATTTCAATACCATCTGTTTGCTAATGATACATTCTGTGATTTACCTCTCGTTCCTTGACTTTTCTCTTGCCGTCCTAGGACGTGTCACAAACTGCTTCTCTTCCATCTCTAACTGGATGTCTTACAATTTTCTAAAACTTTCTGTACCTGAACTCCTCATTACCCCCTCAAATACCAACCTCCATCTATCTCCCTGCACGACAATGGGACATTTATTACCCCAACCCTTCAAGCATGCTGCTTTGGAGTTAATTTTGACTCAGGTCTAACTTTGTCTCCCCATATTTAGTCTTTCTCCAAATCCTTAAACTTCCACATAGAAATATTGCTTGCATTTTCATTTTTCGTACTCAAAATACAACTTATACACTTTATGTGAATTTATCATTTCCAACTTGACTATTGCATCTCTTCAATCTGTAATTAATGCTGCTGACAGGCTCATATTCCTAAATGACCTTTACACACCCCACCACTTTGCCAATTCTTCTCCTTTAGAAGCCAATTCAAACTGCTGACACTAACCTACAAAGCTGTTAATAACTTCTCTCCTAGCAATATTTCCTATTTGCCCAACAAATAAATTCATTCCCATTCTCTTCACTTTGTGAGTGACTTTCTCCTGCCATCTGATTGTTACTGCACTAACTTCCATCTGCATTGCTATGGAATTTCATTCCTCATTCCAACAGACTCACCCTTAGCCTCCAGTCCTTGAATTTCAAGTGTTTGAAGCAGTAAAAATGGACAAGAAAATATCTGATTGTTTTTGACATGGGCCAAAAAGTGATGGCTAAACAACTGGGTCAGAGCACCTCCAAATTGGCAAGTCTTGTGGGGTGTTCCCAGGATGTAATGGTTGATATCTATCAAAAGAGGGGCATGGATCATGAGTCTTAGGCACCCATGTCAGGGTCATGGGTGCCTAAGGCTCACTGATGCACGTGAAGGCTAGCCGTCTGGTCCGATCACACAGAAAAGCTACTGTACCCGAAATTGCTGAAACGTTTAAAGATGGTCAAGATAGAAAGGTGCCTGAACACATGGTGCATTGCAGTTTGCTGCATATGGGGCACCATAGACCAGTCAGAGTGCCCATGATGATCCCTGTCCACTGCCGAACGCACTTTCAATAGGGACAAGAGCACCAGAACTGGACCATGGACCAATGAAAGAAGATTGCCAGATTGATGGATCATGTTTTCTTTTAAATCAGGTGGATGGCCAGGTGCATGTGCATCATTTACCTGTGTATGAGTTAGCAGTTAGATGCACTATGGGAAGAAGGCAGGCATTGATGTGGATGCTTCTTTGACCAAAAACAAAGTATATGAGAACTCTGAGAACAGACAAAAGCTTAGAGAAACTCAGTAGCTTGCCCTTCGGTAAATCCCTGTTCAGGTCTCAAAATAGTTTTTGCTCACTTGTGCCAGAGAACATATCTGAAGCACATCAGACTGATCCCACCCATAAGGGCAGTCCAGAACCGGAATTCCAGCAAGTTCATCCTGAACAAGAGATGCAGCCTTCTTTGGTCTACTTTGGGCCTCATCAGTGAGGTGTAGTTGTTACCCCTCTTGGCACAGTGAGCAAAGGGTCCATGTCTGGATTACTCTTTTAACTTGGGGAGAGCAAAGTTAATGTATTGCAACAAAAACTAATGATACAAGAACTCTGAGAATGAACAAAAGCATGTAAAAACTCAGTACCTTGCTCTTTGGTAAATCCCTGCTCAATATACTTTTTGCTCACTTGTGCCATTACAGAGAGAACCTATCTGAAGCATATAGCAGTGGCCACACTGCAGAAATTGTTCTAGAATAGTTTGAGGAAGATGACAAAGTTTTTGCCTTAATCTCCACTTCCCCAGATGTCAAACCAACTGAGTATCTGTGCATTGCACTGGAACAACAAATCTGTTCTATGGAGGCCCCACAACTTTCAGAACATAAAGTATCTGCTGATAATGTATTGGTGTCAGATACAAGAGGACACTTTCAGAGATCGGACACTACATAAAAGTGTAATAACCATGCCCTAACCCTAGCCCTTACTAACCTAATCCAGCCCTAACTTTAGCCCTATATCTAACCCTAAATTGAAGAAAACCTTGTGATGTAAAAGAAACATAACACTAGTGTGTTTTGGGGCAAGTAATTTCATCTCTGTAGTGGACTCAGTGTAACTCAAATGTTCACAGGAACCCTACATGTATTATATCTCTGGATCTGAGCACCAAAGTTGTTCAAATAGTGCTCAGATCCGTTCAGTGGAAGAGAATCGCCATCGGGAGAAAGTTCTGATTGGCAGGCCACGCAGTTGAAGCCCAAAACAGTTCCATAGAAAATGGAACAGCAAACATCCAATGTTTAGGGGGTTCTTGTGTGAATACTAATGAATGCTCCCTCTAGTTGATGGTATCTTTCTCCCAAAGAGTGCTCTCCTAACTTGTCTGGGAGGGGAGCAGGCAAAGTTCTAGTTTCCCCAATGTTCGCAAAGTATTGTATCCGAAAAGTGTCCTAGACACTCGACGAAAATGTCCCACCACCTGCATTCAGGAGACAAAATGTTCACCATTTCTTAGCTCACGTTCGTTGGGTTATGCAAAATGGCAGCCACACAGGGGAAGCACTTAATTAATTAGTTCCTTTGTGGTTAACAAGTCACAGGAGTGGTCAGTGTTCCGTATACATAAAAGGAACGAGGAGTTCACGTTCTGGAACCAAACCAGGTTGATACGGGTAAAATAACTCACAAACGGAGTAAAATTTGTAACCTCCACAATTTCCTTGCTCAGAACACATTAATAAACCTCTTGATCTCCAGTCTCATGGTTTATTATGCTTTCTGACATGCAGCTGCCTGGTGCGAGGAAAGCCAGCAGCAGCTTTTAAAATCGAACAGTAGGATTTAGAACCAGATATACTGTACTCACACACATACATACACTAGCATCACACACAAATACATTTCTGAATTTTCACAAATAGATAACTTTTGAATTGAAACCAAACTGACATTCTCATTCAGGTCTGTCCAACGTAAAATGCCTTACTACAGATGTACATTATAAAAAAAATGATATATAGAGACACAAGACTGAATTCTTCTTTTGTAAATTCCCAGGATAGAACCACACAGCAATGTACTTTTTTTTGTGGAAGAATTTGACTATCAATTTGACTATACTGTTCATTGCAGTAAATCGGAATAAAAGGAGCTCTGTGTTTGAAATGCAACAAACAATTGTAATGCAGTATAGTGATGGCAATGCATGTATCTCTGCCTTTTTGAGTTCAATATTCTTCAAAGATATTGTACTGTGAGGATGTATTTAGTTAATTTATATTTGTTTTATGATGACATTTATACATGTGCCTTTGTATTTTAATGAACTGTTTGTTCACTTCAGCAAGATGTGATCTTGGGCATTACATAACAACAAGAACATGCAAATAATATTTCATTTAACATGTTTTTTTTCTGAAGAACAAGGTTATCAGCTTCTCTACCTCCTTAGTGAGCCTCTTATAGTTTGTGTCTGGTATGAAGGGAGAGGTGGTTAATGCTTTGATTTGGGAAACAATACAATCCTTAAAATTAACCTGTCATCATTTTAAAAATGTTTTGTATAATACATATGTTCTGAAGTATAAGAGCATTCATGACCCCTTTGTGCCAATTACAGTTTTTTATGAAATGGTTGGAGTTATTTACTGAGAGTTCAATGTATATAAAAATGTATTTCAAATTATAGAAAAAACTAAATAGCTGAAAATGAAAAAAAAACTATGTTTCTGATATGTTTGCAACTTGGTTATTTTTGGCAAAAAGTTAGAATGCAAATGGTTCTGATCATTTTGACATTAGTAAATAACATTATATAGAATATATTCCTTTGCTATTATTATATTGATATTATTTGAAATACAAATATAAATTATCATACTCAAGTTATTTCGCTCTGATATTTGTAATTCTTCAACCACTTGCATGTATAGTGGAATAACAAGAGGTTATGAAAGTCAGATCCATTGTGGATGAGTAGAAATCCTGAGTTAATTAATTTACTGGTTCAATCTTTAAATTGATCCAAAACATACAAATAAGTAGGGTGTAAAAAGAAATACAGTAGCTCCCAAAAATGGGAGATAACACCACCTCAAATAAATACTAGGTAGATGGGCCCAGCAATCTGAGAAAGAGAATAAAATGGACATAAAGTAGTAACTTAAAAAATCAGGGTCCACCGCAATATATAAATTGCACTCACAAGAATCTGGATAATTGCAAGCCCATCATTTGTCTGTCAGCATGCGTGATACATCTGCGCCCAGTCAAAGATGATTCTTTAGAGCTTGTAATAAAGCAGAAAGGGAAAATAGTGCAGATGGTAAATCAAAACACAATATTTTATTTAGATTGCACTTAAAAGATTGTAGTAAAAACAGGCATGTCTCCGAAATTATTGGATCTTAATGATGTAGATGAAACTGGTAGCCAGCCGTGTATGTCAAATAAAAAGTCCAAAATAGAACAAAGGTGGAAAACCAGAGTCCCTTGACTGTACCCAACGTGTTTCGTCATGTCCGACTTCTTCAGGGATATGTATCTCCTCATCTGATCTGCTCCGCTTAAATTGTACTTTTGATCATTCAATCCGTACTAGCTGTACTCCAGAAAATCGGCTTGCATTCCACCGTGCAACGCTCTTGTCCGTCAGGTCTTTGATTGCATCATTTCCTTTTCCTGGACGTCCTTACGTGATACGTAATGTGTTCCAGAATGTAACGCATAATTCACTATTTTATCTTCTATGTGGTCAGAATGAATGGAGAAAAAAAGGAGGGGGGGCATATACATATAACAGAAAGAAGGAATCTCCATATTGGCCCAGATAAATAAAGGAGTTTGAGAATGTTCCAGATAATATTTAAGAGGGCTTAACCTCTAAAAAATATAAAATAAATAAAAATGTAAATATATGAGATATATATATATATATAAGAATATATACATATATAAAAAGGAAAATATCTATAAAAAACTGTGTATCCATATAAAAATACACACATATGTGTGTCTCCGACAAGAATCATACATACGTATGGATATCTATCCGGCCATGATAGAGGTCCTTGTACAAAGGTATTATATTCAAGACATATAACCCAGTATGTGTTTGTATGTATGTATGTATTTAAATTGATACTGCATCCCTACTAACAGCTAATAATTTCATTCTCAGTTGTTCAGGTCTTTTGAAAGATCCAGTTGAATTTATGAAAGTTTGTTTCTTAACTTGGCATGGGAAACATACTCTGCTATTACTCAGTAGCAGCTCGGGGATTAGTTAATACCTCAGTAATGAATTATATTGCAACACTGCCTAATTTTATCCTCAGTGAATCATTCTGCTGCAATTGATGGTTTTCCAACCTCTAAGTATTTAGTGAAGACACATTGAGAATGCTATCTCTACATTTTTCACGTTTTGCCCAATTATGTAATTCGACACAGTTTGTACATCAATTATAGCCTAGAAATAGCAAAATAAAGAAATAGAATGCTTAAGAATAGAAGCTGTATATTAAAGTATTAACTAGTAGAAGGACATAATAATGAGAGTCAAGCTAGAAAAAGAAGAATCACATCAAGTTTCAAATATTGAAACAACAAACTAAATGGGCTGAAAAAATGTGAATTCAATACATTCAGTAGGTTTATGTATTTCATCTGCTCCCTCTATCTATTTTAGGTCTAAGTAGATCTGCAGCTGCATTATAAAAGTGAAATGCAAGTGAATTGTTTTATTTCCTTATACTGTTTTGCTGTTTTATCTCAGTGAGATCTAATTTATATTTATGCATTGCAAAAAGAGTGATATGAATCTTACAGAAAGTGGGAAAAAATGAAAAAAAAAAAAAACTATTCAAATTATGGCCTGTGTTTATGAAGCAGTAAGAAGATCACAGTGGTTCTCCTTTATTTTTATTTCGAGTGATTGCAATAATCCAAAAAAAAAAAAAAGAGAGAAATGTATTTTTCTCTCAAAGGAAATGTTTTGCTGCTTGATAAATCTGTGATAAGTGTCAGAAATTAATATGGTACTGCCAATGGAACGATTGTTTTATTTATTTTATTTTTGCTTTTTACTCCATGAGCTGCAAATGCTTTGTTATTTCATAGCAAGGTTGGATTGTTCTGTGCTCATATCACATAATCCATGTGTTTCTGTAATGTGAGGTATAAGATTCTTTGCTAAGCATCTTCTACTGCTAATTATAGTATTTGTTTTGCAGCTATATTACAATCAGTACATGACTGTCTCATTCAGTTTAAGTGCATAGATATGGTTTTCTTCAGATTATTTTCAGCATTGTATAATTGCCTATAAACTGTTGGAAATTACTTTGGGTCTTTACATTTGCAAAATATATAGAAGTATTTGTTGAAATTATGATTAAATAGATTGCATGACTTGAGGCAAATAAGTATTTGTAATTAAGTAAGAAATATTCCTGAACCCATTAAAATGCACATGCCTCTGCTTTAGTGCTAATCTATTTTTATTGTCTATGAATAAGGGCTGTTGCAGTTGTATGCAGAATTAAGAAGCAAGGACCAATACTACTGACACATTACTCTGACAACTGTACTTGTCAGGAATATTCATAATTAGGTGTTTATTCAAATGTAGAGAAGGGGATCTTTATAGAGGAATGCAGAGGTTTAACACATTCAAGAAGCAGACCCCACAATGCAGATATGCACAGTAGGGTTATTAGACAAACAAGAAAGAGGTATTACGCAAAATCAAATAGAACTGACTGTAAGGCCGAGGCAAGTAAGTGACAAACACCTAAATGACAGGCAAGTATTTAGCATTCCAGTATGTAACCCCAAACTAAGATTTCAATGCATTATTACAAGCAGATTCAGTAACCACCGCTACCAAACATCTCTCACAATGGAAACGTTATCATTTCCATTTTTCGTGTTTCCCAAATATATGTAGCAAAAATATTCTAAAATGTTTAAGAACTATTTTTTGAAAACATATATATTTCTACAGCAACTAGGTGAATTTCTATCTTGTTCTTCAAGGCAAGGCTTATAATAATAATGTTGTATTGTGGTGGAATCTCGGTAAAAATAAATTTAGTAGGCCGAGATTACCACGTGGCATGTGTACGTGCATATGCTGACGTATCGATCAGTTGGTTGCACGAGGCAAGATACGATCAGTAGTGTACGGAGCATGTGCAAGAATACAGGATGTAGTATTCCCCTCCTCCATTGTGCTGGACAAGCCATGCGGTCAAGCAGGAAGTTAATTCTTATTTGTAATGATTGGTCAAGAGAATGTGCGGGTGGAGCTTAATATGGGAGGAGTTATGTGCCTATATAGGGAGCCTGCACTATTGTTCAGGGCTCAGAACTTGCTGTATTTTTGGTGACATTAGTCCCTCTGAGTCCCGATCGGTGATCCAATAAAGAATCTCTTCCTTCCTGAAGAAACCTGTGTCCATCCCTCTGTGCTTTGCTTCCGTCAGTTTCTCCGGTATCATTTGGTGCATTGGCCGGGAAGCTCATCGTTCAACGGTAGCTGAGAGGCAGAGGCGTGAGACGGTCTATCTTTGCCCACGTTCTCTACGGCTGCACCCCTGAACTTCTGCGTGGACCTCCCTTCGTCTCGGCGCCACTGGTCTGTTGTCCAGGAGATCATCGGCCTCTACGTAAGAAGTGCTGGGGTGTCCCCGTCGATGAGTGTGAACTCAGGTTCAGGAACGAGGAGGTAAGACAACTGCTGTTTTAGACGGCAGACCCACTAGGGGTATACCGATTGTGCGGTAGGCCCAAAAGGGGTTTAAATCTGTGTATGGAATCTGCCCCCTCTGTCGGAGGGAAGGAGCGAAGGCGCACCGCTCGATCGAACGCTCTTTAGTAAGACCGTTTGATCTGGTTAGTCAGGCGGGGTCCTGTGTAAATAGCCCTAGCCGGACACCGGTGTCTTGTCTAGACTAGCGTTCTAGGGTGTATATTACGTTCGCTAGGTCGGAGGGACCGGGAGACTAAGCGGCGCCTGTGTAAATTCGGTTCGCTAGCTCTCAACCTATCTTGGCTAAGTGGGAAGGCGTGTAAATTTGGAACCCACTAGACTTTTGATAGAGTAAATAGACTAGAAGGGCAATTTTGTAAATTTCGCCCTCTAGTTCGCTATATGTGGTGTTTGGGCAGTGTGGCTAACCAAAAACGGGTGTATATAGTTTTAGGTAGTCCATTCAAGGTACTGGCCAATAGTTTAGTTGGGATTGTAAATGTGTTAAAGATTGTTAGTAAAGTGTATATCTTGTTAGATAGCGCGAGCTCAGCCGTCTAGCGAGAGTGTTAATAGTGTGTTGCTGTATCATAGTGCACGGTACCATAACCCTGTATATTTACTGACACTGTATATAAGTACTAATCATTGTCGTCTATTGCATGTTTAACACCGTAACCACTAATAATTGTATTGTGACCTTAAATTGTGCTTTGACCTATGCTAACCGTACTGTAACCGATACTAGTAAAAGACGATGTTACTGGGGTGTGTTATAGACGGGTAATTCATATATAGAGAATTATAGCGTGGGTGACTGTATAGTTTCGCCAAAGGGCATAATATTGATTATTTAGTGACTGGTGTAACAGCTGTGTGTGTACGGGAATTCCCTGAGTGATTATTGTGTTATTGTGTACGTTTCACTCGGTAACTGTACCACGTGGTGCTGTTGCCAGAGGAAACGGGTGTGACTGTTGAATAAGAACGCGTGCATAGTATTCGTTGTCAACGACGTTCCATTGATAAGTATGGGCGCGTCAGAGTCAACGATTTCGGATCCCTTAGGTTGTATGGTAAAGAATTTTAAAAAGGGATTCAAAACATGTGATTTTGGGGTTAAAATGTCTCCTGTACGTTTGGTCACTTTGTGCACTAGGGAGTGGCCTACTTTGGTTGCGGCATGGCCGCCGCGTGGCAGTTTGGATCCAACCCTGGTACAGCGTGTACACGTGGCTGTATCAGGTAGGCCTGAACTTTACGGACAGTTTCCATACATTGATTGTTGGGGCAGGCCGTAAACGACTCGCCAAAATGGATCCGGATATGCCACGAGGAGCAATGTCGCCTCATGGTGGCCAGGACTTGTTTGTCCACTAGGACTGGTGTTAGGCCCATTTTGGACACGCCCCCTGAGTCCGAGATCCCTTTGCCGCCTCCTTACTTTCCTTTAAGAGGAAGTGACGCGAATGCAGGAAGCTCTGCACCCCTTCCCCTATTGCCCCCATCCACTTCCGCTTCCTCCTCCAGTACAGAATCCACCCCCCCTCGTATTAAAACTCCCCTTCCGGAACCAGGACCAACCCCCATTAGATCTGAATATCCTGATTTGGCGCCACTTCAAACTTCCGGTCAAGCTTCTTCTAGCTCGGCTCGGAGTATACTATTCACTAACTTTTCCCAAAATCAAGTTCCCACATCCTCATGCCCTATTACCTCTCGACCGGAACCTTTAACTGACGCCCCTCCACGTAGCCCCATACTAACCCGACAACTGACCGGTACCCAACAATTAAAACATTATCAGATGCCTCTTCGTCTGAATCCTGGGTCAGCCTATATCGATGCCGCAGGTCAAATGGCACATGCTGACCCAGTCTTCGTATATGTCCCGTTCACGACTACCGATCTCTTGAATTGGAAGACCCACAATTCCTCGTACACTGAGAAACCACAAGCTATGACCGATCTGTTCACCTCGATAGTTCAGACACATAACCCGACATGGGCTGATTGCCAGCAGTTATTAATGACATTGTTCAATAATGAGGAAAGGACAAGGATTAACCAAGCGGCCATTAAGGCGCTAGAGGAGAGAGCCCGTGCTTTAAATCAAGCCAATCCGGCAGCATGGGCCGCAACACATTACCCTAACACCGATCCTGACTGGAATGTAAATGGCGCAGATATGGCTCAACTTAAAGCCTATAGAGATGCTATAATTGCTGGCATGAAAGCCGGAGGGAAGAAAGCTATTAACATGTCGAAGACAGTTGAGGTGATTCAGAAAAGTGATGAAGCGCCCAGTGTCTTTTATGACCGATTATTGGAGGCATACCGCTTGTATACCCCCTTTAATCCGGAAGACGCTGATAATTCCCGAATGGTAAACTCCGCCTTTGTCAGCCAAGCTTACGGAGATATTAAGCGCAAGCTACAGAAATTAGAAGGGTTTGCAGGTATGTCTATCACTCAACTAATGGAGGTAGCGAACAAAGTATATATGAATAGGGAAACAGAAAGTAAGAAAGAGGAAGAGCGCAAGATGCGTAGAAAGGCAGATATGCTAGCGGTAGCGATCGCAGGCGTAGATAGACGGGGCCCAGATAGAGGCGATGGTAGATGGAATAGGGAGCCTTTGAGTAGGAATCAGTGCGCGTACTGTAAGGAAGAAGGGCATTGGAGGAACGAGTGTCCGCAAAGAGAGCAGTATGAGAGAGACTTACCCAGGGCAGGTTACGGAAACTTTAGAGGCAGAGCGAGAGGTAGAGGAGGCCCCGGAGGGAGTAATGGTAATAGAGGGAGTAATGGGAACAGAGGAAGTGTAAGGGAAGATAGGTACTATCCAGCAGCGCAAAGGTCCCGCGATAGAGAAGGTAGGGACTTTGTGGGATTGGCTGACACGGTCATGGAGGACTATTGATACCGACCGGGCTCCATCCCCCTTGGTCGAGCGGAGCCTATGGTCGATGTATCAATAGGGGGAAAAAGGAGTGCGTTTATGATCGACACTGGTGCTGAACATTCGGTGGTGACTAATCAAGTTGCTCCTCCATCTGGAAGAACTATTACTGTAATAGGAGCAACTGGAAGAAGTGCTGAAAAACCGGTTCTTAAAAGTCGACTCTGTACATTGGGAGGCCACGTAGTAAAACATCAATTCCTTTATATGCCTGAGTGTCCAGTCCAATTGCTGGGGCGTGATATGCTATCCAAATTACAAGCGCAGATTACGTTCCTACCAAATGGAACAACATCCTTAAAGTTTAATGGACCCTCAGGTATTATGACATTGTCCGTACCAAAGGAAGAAGAGTGGCGACTTTATACAGTGTTGACTAGCCAAAACCCGAGGAGTGATGAATCCTTATTTAACATACCAGGAGTTTGGGCAGAGAACAACCCACCAGGACTGGCCCGCAATATTCCACCTATTAAAATCGAACTAAAACTTGGGGTTTATCCAGTAAGCCTGAGACAATATCATATTCCGCAGAAGGCTAAGAAGAACATCCAATCTTATCTGGATAAGTTCATACGGTATGGTATCCTAAAATTCTGTACTTCCCCTGGAACACCCCATTGCTGCCTGTTCAAAAGCCCGGTACAGATGAGTATCGACCTGTGCAGGACTTGAGAGCAGTCAATGATGCGGTTGTTAGTATACATCCAGTCGTGCCCAATCCATATAACCTGCTTGCTTTAATTCCGGGCGGGGCTACTTACTTTACAGTCTTAGATCTCAAAGATGCCTTCTTTTGCCTCCGAATTGCCGCAGAAAGCCAATGTATCTTCGCTTTCCAATGGGAAAATGCTGTAACGGGCTCGAAACGCCAAATGACCTGGACAAGATTGCCCCAGGGGTTTAAAAATTCACCTACCCTATTTGGTTCAGCTCTAAGTCAAGATCTACTAGATTTCGAGTCTATCCCAGGAGAGTGTGTATTATTACAATATGTAGATGACTTGTTGATAGCAGCAGTTACAAAGGAAGTATGTCAGCAAGCAACGCACGATCTACTACACATTCTCTGGAAGGCAGGATACAAGGTGTCAAGAAGGAAGGCTCAGTTGTGTTTGCCAACTGTCAAATATCTGGGATTCCATATCTCTGAAGGTCAAAGAATTATGGGGCCAGAGAGAAAAGAAGCTGTGTGCCAAATACCGATACCCAGGAATAGAAGACAAGTGCGAGAATTCTTGGGGGCAGCAGGCTTCTGTAGGATATGGATTCCCAGCTACGCGATACTGGCAAAACCTCTGTATGCAGCTATCAAAGGTACAGAGCACGACCCCTTCTTATGGACTCAAGAACAGCAAACGGCATTCGAAGATGTGAAGAGGGCTTTGATGAGTGCCCCAGCATTAGGTCTACCTGACCACACACGGCCATTCTACCTGTATGTACATGAGCAAAGAAGAATGGCTGTGGGAGTATTGACACAGTACTTGGGATCATGGCAAAGACCTGTTGCCTACATGTCTAAGCAACTGGATGCAGTGGCCAGCGGACTTCCACCTTGTCTAAGAGCTGTAGCTGCAGCCGCCCTGCTAGTAGCTGAAGCCGATAAACTCACTCTGGGTCAAGAACTTTATGTACGAGTTCCACATGCAGTACAGACGTTGTTGGATTACAAAGGAAATCATTGGTTTAGTAACAGCCGTATGACCAAGTATCAAGCAATGTTGTGTGAAAACCCAAGAGTGCATTTAGAGACTGTAAATACCTTAAATCCAGCTACCCTTTTGCCACAACCTACTGAAAGTCAACATGATTGTTTGGAAGTAATGGATGAAGTATTTTCAAGTAGACCAGATCTTCGTGATTTTCCCATCCAGAACCCTGATGTTCAATATTACACCGACGGCAGTAGTTATGTAAAAGAAGGGATCCGCTATGCAGGATATGCAGTAACAACGATAGACAAGGTGATAGAAGCTCGGCCACTGGCAAAAGGAACATCAGCACAAAAGGCAGAATTGATAGCACTGACACGAGCGTTACAATTGGCTGAAGGTTTAAGAGTGAACATCTACACGGACTCCAAGTATGCGTTTTTAACCACTCATGCCCACGGAGCTTTGTATAAAGAAAGAGGACTATTGAATTCAGAAGGCAAAGAAATCAAATACGCAGCTGAGATCCTACAACTATTGGAAGCAGTGTGGGAGCCGAAAGAAGTCGGTATTATACATTGTCGGGCGCATCTGAGAGGAGATGGTGATGTAACCAAAGGGAATCGGATGGCAGATAGTGCAGCTAAGCGTGCTGCTGAATCAGGAAGACAGGAATATGTGGGGCATATAGCTGCTCTTATACCAACTCCACTGTCTCAATGGACTCCAATTTATACAGCTCAAGAAGAGGAGTGGTTAAGGACTGAACCTGGAAAGTATTTGGAGAACAAATGGTATCAGTTAGAAGATGGAAGAATAGTTATTCCAGCATCACTAGCGGTAGAAATTGTCCAAAACTATCATAACGGGACACATTCTGGGAGAGACAGTACAGAAGAATCTCTCAGAAAACATTTCTACATACCAAGATTGTCCAACTTGACTCAGGCCATTGTACGTAGATGTGTAACGTGTGCTAAAAATAATGCAAGACAAGGACCAGTAAAGCCACCAGGAGTCCAGTTTATGGGGGGACTTCCCATGTCCGATTTACAAATTGACTATACAGTGATGCCTAAATCGGGTGGACATCGCTACCTGCTGGTAGTGGTGTGCACCTATTCAGGCTGGGTAGAAGCATGTCCTACTCGTACAGAGAAAGCAGGAGAAGTCGTGAGATTCCTGCTACGAGAAATAATACCCCGATATGGACTACCCTGCTCTATAGGATCGGACAATGGTCCAGCTTTTGTTCATCAGTGCCTACAACAATTGACTCATATGCTTGGTATAAAGTGGAGGCTTCATACGGCATATAGACCCCAGAGTTCTGGTAAGGTAGAGAGAATGAATAGAACTATTAAGAATCAGTTGGCTAAAATGTGTCAGGAAACCCAACTTAAGTGGAACGTTCTCTTGCCCATAGCTCTATTGCGAATCCGTAGTACACCTACCAGAAGGATGGGCCTCTCTCCTTTTGAAATCATGTACGGGCGACCACCTCCCGTGCTTGGTAACTTAAGGGGGATTTGAGTCAGTTGGGAGAAGGAATTACCCGGCAGCAGGTTGTAGAGTTGGGTAAGACTATGGAGGAGGTACAGAAATGGGTACAAGATAGATTACCTGTGAATATTTATCCCCCAATTCATAGTTACCACCCAGGCGACCAAGTGTGGATTAAAGAGTGGAATAATGTGCCGTTAGGGCCCAAGTGGAGAGGTCCTTATGTTGTTCTTCTGTCTACCCCTACAGCGATAAAAGTAGCCGAAGTGGCTCCGTGGATACATCACTCCAGGGTTAAACCAGCAGCAGCCGATTCCTGGCAAGTTACAGCAAATCCAGAGAATCCCTGCAAGATCCGGTTAAAACGCACGACTCAGTCGGAGTGACGAGGAACCTTGTAGATTACAAATTTTATTGTTTCAGAGACTTGGTAAGTGAGTGAGAAGGCCATAATAAAGCCTGTCCACTCACCAACGAGTGTATAAGTCAGGGAAAGTCTTGAGGGGACCCCTGTGAAGACGAGCAGAACTCCATTCCCTGCAGTCCTTACATCCTGGAAGCTGAGGTGCCTTCACACGGACGAAGACTGAGGATGACGACGAAAGATGTATTTTTAATAATGTTTATTTATGTGTATTTTTATATTCAGGAAGGTAGAGGTACCAACACTCCTAGCTGTGAGGTATGCATTAAGACTACAAGAACAGGTAACCATATATCCCAGACCCTAATTTGGCATTCGCAATATGAGTGTAAAGGAGATGTATCAAGATGTAGATACTTAAATATAGAATATAGTGTGTGTCATTTAGGAGTAGGAGAACCTAAGTGCTTCAGTCCTGAGTATCAACCCCGTACAATTTGGTTGACTCTCAGAAATGGAGATTCTCAGGGGACCCTAATTAATAAGACGGTATTAAAATCCGTATATTCTTCAGGTGCTCTGCTATTTGATGCGTGTAAAGCAATATCAAGTGGTAGAAAGCCGTGGAATGTATGTGGGGATCTTAGATGGGAGAGGACGTATGGGTCTAACGATAAATATATTTGTCCCAGTAGTAAAAATAAATATGTAAGTCCAAGATGCCCAAATAGAGATTATAACTTCTGCCCATATTGGTCTTGTGTGGGGTGGGCGACTTGGGGACAGACAGCAGACAAGGACATGATTGTGACTAAGTTGCCTACTGATCCATATTGTAAGTCTATGGAATGCAATCCAATCCATATACTTAGAAATAACCCTGACAAGTTCTTAGATAAATATGGTAATTTATTTGGGTTTCAAATATATGGGACGGGTTTAGACCCTGGGACAATATTGTTTATAGGGATAGAGACTGATACGGTAACCTCCCAAACTCTTCAAGTATACTATTCCTTTTATGAAGAGATGAGCATAGATAATAAGATCCCCCATAATGCTAAAAACTTGTTCATTGATTTAGCCGAGAGTATTGCCGGTAGTCTTAATGTTACCAACTGCTATGTGTGTGGAGGTACTAACATGGGAGACCAATGGCCTTGGGAAGCAAAGGAGGTAATGTCCGGTTCTGAGGCAGTTGACCAATTAATATCTACACAAGCCGACTATCATATGAGTGTTAGAGGTAAATCTGAGTGGAGATTGAAGACCTCCATCATAGGTTATGTTTGCATAGCGAGGAAAGGAATGATGTATAATACTTCTGTAGGAGAATTAACTTGTCTAGGGCAAAAAGCTTATGATGATGATACAAAGAATACAACTTGGTGGTCGGCTTCAAATGTCTCAGAACCATCTAACCCGTTTGCAAGATATGCCAATTTAAAGGACGTATGGTTTGATCTATCCATCACATCTAACTGGAGAGCCCCAGCGAATTTGTACTGGATCTGTGGTAAGAAGGCCTATTCGGAGTTACCACAGGACTGGGAAGGGGCATGTGTGTTGGGTATGTTAAAACCATCCTTCTTCTTGTTGCCTATTGAAACAGGTGAGACTTTAGGTGTTAAAGTGTATGATGTGAATCATAGGAAGAAAAAGGGACCCATAGAGATAGGTGCCTGGGAAGATAATGAATGGCCTCCCCAGCGTATTATAGATTATTATGGGCCAGCCACGTGGGCAGAGGATGGTACCTTTGGTTATAGAACCCCTATTTATATGCTCAACGGCATTATAAGGTTACAGGCGGTGGTTGAGATCATTACTAACGAGACATCACAAGCGCTCAATCTTCTAGCGAAGCATAATACCAGGATGAGGACAGCAGTTTACCAAAATAGATTAGCCTTGGATTATCTTTTGGCAGTAGAGGGAGGTGTATGTAGGAAGTTTAACCTGAGCAATTGCTGTCTTCAAATAGATGACGAAGGGCAAGCAATAGCTGAGCTTACTAGCCATATGGTTAAACTAGCGCATGTGCCTACTCAGGTATGGAAAGGGTACAATCCAAGTAGTTGGTTTGGTAGCTGGTATGAGTGGTTTGGAGGGCTTAAGGCGGTGGTAGGTGGAGTCCTACTGATTTTAATGTTGTGTCTACTCCTGCCGTGTCTTATACCCTTAGTAGTTAGGTCTGTGCAAAGCCTGATAGAAAATATAGCAGAGAGGAAGGCTGCTGCACAGATAATGGCAATTTATAAATATAAGGCTCTAGATCAGGGAGAACCAATGCAGGAAGACGAGTGTTGAAGATTCACATCATAGGATAAGTCTGGTCTGGTTCAAAGGTAACTTGTGGTGTATGCAAACCAAGGTTAAGTGATGCCTCAAGTAATTGTAAAATATCAAGAGGCATCAAAGGGGGGAATGTGGTGGAATCTCGGTAAAAATAAATTTAGTAGGCCGAGATTACCACGTGGCATGTGTACGTGCATATGCTGACGTATCGATCAGTTGGTTGCACGAGGCAAGATACGATCAGTAGTGTACGGAGCATGTGCAAGAATACAGGATGTAGTATTCCCCTCCTCCATTGTGCTGGACAAGCCATGCGGTCAAGCAGGAAGTTAATTCTTATTTGTAATGATTGGTCAAGAGAATGTGCGGGTGGAGCTTAATATGGGAGGAGTTATGTGCCTATATAGGGAGCCTGCACTATTGTTCAGGGCTCAGAACTTGCTGTATTTTTGGTGACATTAGTCCCTCTGAGTCCCGATCGGTGATCCAATAAAGAATCTCTTCCTTCCTGAAGAAACCTGTGTCCATCTCTCTGTGCTTTGCTTCCGTCAGTTTCTCCGGTATCAGTATCATTCCTGCAAAGTAGTTATTACATAACCTAACAAATAAACCTTTTCACTTTGATGCTGCATTTTCACTACAGACATAATATTTGATAGGCGTGTGACATGGCAACATTATTGTGTCATCTGTTACATTCCAATTTCCATAATGGTCTTTGTGTTTCAGTCTTCCAATATTCTGTCACAGATTAACAAAATTTTTGTAAGCAATGTGTGTGACCTTTTTGGTTTGCACTTTGTCTATGGTAAGGTTTTACAAGTTCTTCCCTAAAGTTTCTATTGATAGTGTATCCTCTTTGTTCTTAAATGTGTCTTCTTAATTGTGACAAAAGCTCTCTTTTTTTAGGTTTTGTACATACAGAAACATATTTTCACAGGAATTTAGTGTCTGTGTTGTGGTGGCATGAAGCAGTCCAAAAAGGCATTCTAAGTTTTGTCTTCTAGGAAACGCTTCCTATCAGAAGACTAGCTCTTTCATATTGAAGTTATTGAAAAAAAACCCTGATTACTTGACTTGTTTTCCATAACTCTATGCACTAGCCATGTGAAGCACTAGCTATGTGAAGCACTCTTCCCAGTACCTGTAACACATCTATTCCTAAATGAGTGCTTGAGGTCTTTATTCTGAAAACCCAGGAAATGTATTTTGTTATTCAGTTTTCCAAATTAAATAATCCCATAGCTGTCTCTATGAAACTCTCATTACCTATGATAGCTGCCTCTCTTAGTCCTTACAGGACACATATTTTCTTTCTTTGCTGCTGTATCCAGCAGTTAAGTTGACTTTGTCATATTTTAATTACATTTCTGAATCAAGTCTAAAGCATTTACGAAGCCACTATAAGACTATGGAAGGCTGCACTACAATAATACGACAAAGTCACAGTCCTTCATACTTCCCTCAACAGTGTTTAGCATTTCCACTGTTCTAACATAGGCCTTGATTTAATATAATTGGATAAGCTTTCCAAGCTATTTCATTTATTTGGATAATGTGGGGATATTTATGGGATGATAATATTAAGCAGTCGAGAATTGCCCACTATTTCAATTCTCTTAGATCTTAGAGATCGTTATCAAATAAGTGAAAAGTATTCCATACAATTAATGATCACAATGTGTTATAAAAATAGATTTATTTATTATGACCTATAATTAACAATAATATTAGGCAGCATGCATGATAATAATCAGTGAATATTTAGTACAACATAAATATGCAATACAATGGAATAGCTATACATGTTCCAAAGGCTAACAGGATCAGCTGTCACTTATCCTTACAGACAAAAAGTGAAGCTTTTCACAGAAAAGAGCCATAAAACCTTGGCTAACAGTTAAGTCAACTGAATAACCCTTTCAATGCTGGCTAGATCCTCCTAGGCATATAGTATCATATTCTCCTGTGATTTTCAATTAAAATAACATTTAAACCATCTCATTAATCATTTCCTGGAACCATCCAATAAGAATAATCTACCAGATTTTTACAAAAACAAAACTGAATTTTAATTTGGTTAAAAAGATATCTTATCTTATTTTAGAGCAAATCATAACACCTGGATAAAAACAGCGGTATGCTAACACGTGATACTATCACATTAATATATAATTATTCTTAATTCCACCTGCAGAATGGAATGTTTATAACTATATATTCTTTAGTTAACTAAGATTTCTAAATATTGAAATCTGACCGTGATTTATCCAGTCATATATCATGCTATTAGTAAATTTAAATTAATTTAAATTAATTAAATAAAACCAGCATAATTACCAGTTATGTAGATATTCTCATCAGATGAGTAGGTAGTCCCAGAAACTTGATTGGTTGTATGGAAGTGCGTGAGTGATAGAGAAAATTATAATTCTAAGTGTTAAGAGTTTTAAGAGTAGAGTGTTAGTCTCATAGATTGTTTCTGAGTCTCTCTCTCTGCATGTCCGAGTTGGAGTCCCCCAAACTTCCACTCCCTCTCTCTCTGAATATCCAACTTTTCCCTTTGTTCTTACTTTTAAAGGGCCAGACTCTTTGTACGTCATTAGTTGATAAACCAATGGGAAGCCGTAGGTGTTTCCAATCTATGGATCGCAATTTAGGTATTTGATCCATAGAGGGCAGTCTCATCTAACAAAACCTTCCTATCCAGGAAAGAGTTAACTTTTCCTGATGACGATTTTTACGTCATTTGGCTTATCTAAAATGACTACCATAACTTAGATTTGCTGTCAGTTCAAAGCGTTTGTCCCAGTCTTTGTGGCAACTACTTTGATCGTAACTTGTAAAATTGACAGTTCTAAACTCAATTTCACCCCTTACTACAATGGAACCTTGTAAAATTTAGAAAGTAAAATTAATTACTTAGTCTTCTCTGTCACTAGTGTCTGTGTTTAGATAATGCATTCCTCAGCTCAAACAAGTGGCTAGTTACAGAAAGTAAGGAGAAATCAAGGAAATTATGTGTTTTTGTTATCCTGAAGATAGCAAAATGGAGTCTGCTCTGTTCTGAGTGACTTTGGCGATATACACTTTTAATTTCTTTTAAGCACAAAATGTCTGTTGATATAAATATTCTGACAATAAATTCAACATATTAAAATATCTAATATATATCATATAAAAATATATCAGTATATCAAGAAATATCAATATATTGCAATATTAAAATATTTTTCACAATATTAAATCAAGTTTATCTAAAATATGAAATAATTTGGAAAGCAAATCACAGCCATAGTGTTCACATATTTTCTTTAATTTTACACCCTTATCTTGTTTTTTTTTGTTTATAATTTATTGCGTCTTCATTTTACAATATTCGGACATTACAATACAACACAATTACCAAATAGACATTAATATCACTGTTATAATCTTGTTACCCAATTCACTTATTGGATTTAAATACTTTAAATTAATGACACCAACAAACATAAACAAGCAAAGCAGACAAGGACCATTGGTCAGTTGAGGAAGCTGTTCATAAATAAGAGAGATATAATAATTAGGATTTAATAAATGAGACTAATTCCTTCATTGTTGTTACCTCTTATCTTGGAACTAAACTATATAGCTTCAGTTTGTGTATCAGACAGACAAACCAGAGCTAAGTATAGCAGAATTCAAATTGTAATTAGGGTGCCCAACCAAGGTTGCCATCTTTTTTATACCATTCAAGCCAGAGGTGTAACTGGAAACCACGGGGCCCCAGTGCAAACATTTCCCTGGGCCCCCCCCATACATCCTCGGCCCCCATACATCTACCCCCAGGAAATCCATTACCAATCGGGGGGCCCCAAGAGCATGGGCCACCCATGGGCTCCTTCAATGCGGCCCTACGGTTTTTCCATGCGGTTGGTGCAGCACTTAAATGCTGGTGCCCATTCCCAGGGGTCGACAAGGCGGCCGGGCACCCTGAAATGATGGGCCCATCGTAGCTGCGATCTCTGTGACCACTGTAGTTCCGCCAGTGATTCAAGCTTCTCGTAATACATTCCCTTCTCCATTATATATTGATATTTAAGTTGATTAAAAATATAAGACCAGGACGGAGTTTCTTCTTTAAGCCAAAATCTAGTAATTTATAGACATTATTTGAGATTTTGCCATATTGACTTTATAACTGGAAACTTCACTGTACCTCTCGACTTCTGAAACCAGAACAGCCAAAGAAGCTACTGTCGGTCAGGGTAAGAATGATATCGTCTACATATAGGCACAACTTATGGTCAGTGTTGTCCAATACATCACCCTTAATTTGAAAGTTAGCTCTTATATTAGCTGCCAATGGCTCCAGGATCAAGATGTACAGCAAAGGGGCAGCCTTGTCTGGTGCCATTTTGAATTCTGAACCAATCGGCAGAAATACCTGAATCCACCGTTTTAGCCATCGGCTCAAGATATAGGGCCATTATTGCTGATCTTATCGGACTGTTAAATCCAAATTTCTCAAAGGTCTTATCCATAAATCCATCAAGAGACAGGGCCAGCAGGGCCAAACCGGTCCTACACCCTAATCTTGTACAATATTCTCAGGTGATATATTTTGCTGATGCCATTTCTGTAATTACAGCTGCATAACTTTTTCTATGTGTTCATTTCTACATGAATTTGTGTATCATCTCCTACTAGCATGCTTATAATTAATATTTTGTTTCTCTGCTTTTTCTGTCCAATTCTATATGTTACCATGAGGTTCACCAAGGCACAACCTACAAGTCATCTTTGGAAAAGCAGTATTTGCAAATGAAAGATTTCACAGTTAGAATTATTTCTACCTCATCTGCCATTTTATTCAATTTACTTCTATCAGTTTAGAGAATTGGGATTGGTCATCCTCTTGTCCATTTATAGTGGGTTTGGAAACCTTTGTTTCCCTTCTTATGTCATTACCCTCCATTGATGAAGAGGTGGATGAAGTGGCAGGGGTCATTTGCCAGGATTCACTCAGTTATTGTATAATCCTTCAACCTAGTACATGTGGGATAAAAGAAGGATGACTTTACAAAGCACTAATGATTCACCAATGGAAGCGATGGCAGGTTTAAAAAATTTTTTTTATATAGTTTTGGGGTATAAACTAAATCTAGATACATTGTTGGCATCAGCAAGTAATATTGTATGAAGAGCTATTGTATGAGATTTGACTTTGATTGGGCCACTCAATCTATCAATTATTTAGGAATTAAAATTATTGCAAACATCGCTAACATGATAGAACTAAAAATGTTGCCGCTGTTAACAGACAGTTCAGAGATTGGAAGGGTATGGAGCTGCCCTGGTGGGGTATAGAGAAGTCATACATTCTCCCACGATGGACTTACCTTTTTAGAATGTTACCCCTGAGCATCCCTAGTAGTTGGCTATCTCTGGTACAGACAGGGTTTTGGAATTTTGTCTGGCTGGGTAAACCACCCGGAGTGAACCTTAAAACCCTTACATTGAAGACATCACAGGGTGGTTTGGGCATGCCCAATATTAAGGAATATTACAGGGCAAGTATGGAGCCTCAAGCAATCATTACACAGCTAGATATGGCTTTAAATTAAAACTGATAAAACACTGAACAAAATGTATCTGACTATAATAATTCTATATTTTGGAATATAAGATCAGTACGGTATAGACATGAAAATAAAAAAACAAGTAATGTGTAGAGTTGTATAGGATCTCAGAGAAAATTAGAAATTGTTATGGAGGATTATGGATTTAACTAATGTGGTTACCATCAATAATTCAGCAGACATCCTTAGATTCAATATATAAGATATTGATATGGAGATCTGGAATAAAGTGAGTATATTAAAACTGGAACAGCTCACCTCCCATAGAAAAATTAAAATGTTTGTTCAGCTACAGCAGGACTTTTATCTTCCCAATAAGAAAATATTAAAATATATTAGAATAAAAAGATATATGATGAAGTTTCGAAAGTTTGGAAAAATTTAGTAAATTAGAAACTCTTCTAGATAAAAAAAAGACCATAAATAATGGTGCCTTTCTGTATATGTATATATATATATATATATATATATGTATGTATATATATATATATATATATGTATATATATATATATATATATATTATTATTATTATTATCTCTGAATCAGGTTTTTCTATGGATCCTTCAAAACTGAAAGCTATTCAAACATGGCCCCTTTCTCTTACTGTATTTGCAAATTACTACAGAAAATGTATAAATAATGTTGTCAATTCTCTAACTTCGAATCTATAATATATATAAAATGACGCTAACCAATTAATGTTAGGCATGGGCTATTTATTTACTGTTTTTTCTAGTCCTTATTGCCCTGTTGTGATTCTTATTAAGCCCAATAGTGCATATCTATTTTAAGAGGTATCTTGTTACTGACCTTGGCTTGTTATTCTACTCTCTATGTTCCTAAAGTTTAGCTTGTCTACCGTTTACCTAAATTCATCTTCCCTTGATCATGGCTTTCTATTTGACTATTCTACATGTTAAGTCCAGCCACTGTAAGGCCCAGTAATACGTATTTTATACCTTTGTTGTATTTTAGGTTCTGTGTGTAGGTTCCCTTACTCATATTTGGAAAGGTTACCACCATTCCCTGCCAGACAGTCAGCAGCTCTATGTAGTGGCAAGTTGATGTATTTTTATCTCCAGTGATCACATTTAGTAATATTAATGGAATATTTTTTTTGTTCTATATTTGTTTTTGTTTCTGTATATGTATTTTCTTACTTCCGGGTTTCGGCAGTCATGTGGCGCGGCAGGGCCAATAGCGTACCCGCGTCTAAAAACGTGCCCGCGAAGGGGGAGATGGGAGTTGTAGTGAGACGAGCATTAGCTATTGGCCCTGCCGCGTCACGTGACCGCCGAAACCCGGAAGTAAGATATCCTACATTTCCCATCTCCCTCTTCTGCTCCATTACGTTTTTAGCATTGTATTATTGGCTGCCTTGCGGTCACATGACCGCAAGCATCACAATAACCCTCCGGTTTATTAATATATTTTAAACTAATCTGTGTATTTTATATTGATTATTTCACATGTTTCACATGCTTTTTAGCCCATTATTATACTTATG
The DNA here is from genome assembly GCA_933207985.1 of Pelobates cultripes. Lineage (NCBI taxonomy): Eukaryota > Metazoa > Chordata > Amphibia > Anura > Pelobatidae > Pelobates > Pelobates cultripes. Next base: position 147,331,307 of record OW240915.1, read on the forward strand.
TAGTTCTATTTATATTAGAATAACCATTTTATTACATATGTGCCATATTATAATTTAATGCATAAATTATTACGTCATTTTGGCGCCAAATTTGAAATTGTCAATGAACTGAAAGGTTATTTAAACTATTGTGAACCAGGTCTCTGTTTCTTAATGCCAGTTGAAAAAGCCCTGTGTGGCAAAACGCGTTTTGGCTGTCTTATATTTTTTATATTATCTTATATTTTATTAATAAAGGATTACTGGCGTATATTTCACCTTTTATCCTTGACAATATATTTTTTATTTATTTTATTTTTATTCATTATCTTTTGGACCTGGTTACTATTATTCTATATTATTACCTTACGTTCAAGAATCCTAGGTGGGGATGATACCACCTATGCCATAAAAGTGAGCAGTATCTCCTGCTCACCCAAATGTGAGTATTCTATATATATTTTACTCTTATATAACTACCACATCTATACAGTGAGCACTATCCTGTGTTATCCTCTTCTTTCCTGAGGATCTCTGCTACGTATATGTATCTACATCCCACCAGTGGGGGACCAGTACCACTGAATGCGAAGTACTCCCGAGCTAGTTTTAGCTCTAATATAGGTGAGTGCGATACCTTTTCACTTTGAATTTCCATAAAAAATCGGAAGATGCATTCTACACTATTTGATTTGTTTTTTCTCCTGTTCTCTTTTGCATATTGGCACCTGGAACAAGACGCTTCACTCATTTCTCCAATTCCATTAGGACTGTTTCCTTCCCTCAAGCGGATGTGACTATTCCCTGCTTATTTTTAGGACTGTTTATCTATTTCTCTTTGTATGCACTGCTATTTGTAAGTACTTATTACATTATTTATTTGTGTTTTATTTGTTTTATATGTAGAGATTTTAGTTTTTATTTATTGTTATATTACTTTTATATCCTGCTTTATTTATCTTTTGGCGCGACCTAACATCTTTTTCAGATTTTCCATTTCTTCGACGTACTGTGAAGGAACGTCTTTATTTTAGGTTGCTGCATGTATTCATATTCCACACTATTCCGTTGAGACACTAAGTGCTGAATCCACTACCATTTTCACATTCTTAACTTTTATTTATGTTTGGTTGTTATAAAGAGTTACCATTTTATCTGTTTGTAAACCAAATACAATAAAACATAAGGAAAAAGGAAAAAAATAAATAAAAATAAAAATAAGGGCCTTTCACCAGGACCTAATCTGTACAGTTGCTCCCTCCCCGCCGCCCAAACCACCACAACAACTACTTAAATGTGAAGGAAGAAGGGAGGTCAAAAGGAAGTCCACACCATTTTTTTTTTAAATTAGGAGTCATTCAGCTAACTCTCAGGGTGAGAGAGATGATCCGCTCATGTTATATGTTGGAATCTTACAGACCCCAGCATGTTTTTTACATTTAAATATTGGGTAGCATGAGCACCCCTATTAATAAAAAATGTTCATATTAAACACAACAATTAAACTGTTATATATTTTTATGTTTAACATGACCTACTCTATTTTAGATGTTTTTTTACATTGCTGCAAACAGAATATATTCTTGACTCTTTGCAGCTTTAAAATGAATACTTACACCATGTTTTTCTTTTTGGCATTGTCCAAACTGTGTCCTTACCCTGGGAAAACGTGTGTTGTTAGTACTGATTCATGCTAGTAAGTCAACCCACAAGACCCCTAACACAGCTCAAAGTCTGGGCCCCCATGTGCCCGCCTTCAAGCCCGGCCTCCAAATCCTGCCCACAGGAATACACACAGACACAAAAGGACACAGACACACACACAGAAAGATACACACATACTAACAGACACAAATACGCAAACAGACATACACACATATAGACACATACACAGATACACACACTGACATACAGACACACACGCTGTTGTACATACATACTCACATACTGACACACACACATACATACAGACAGACAGACATACTGACAAACAGACATACATACAAACTGACATACAGACATACATACACATAAATACATACTGACATACATACATAATGGCATACATACACATACATACTGATATACATATATACAGACATACACACACACACACAGATAGATATATACATACACACATACACACAGACATACTGTCATAAACACACACAGACATACATGCATACTGACATACATACTGATACATATATACATACATACACACATATATACTGACATACACACACACAGACATACAGACATACACACACACATACAGATAGACACATACACACATACATACATACTGACATACACACACAGACATACATGGATACTGACATACATACACACATACATACAGACAGACAGACATACAGACAGACAGACACACACAGAGAAATACACACACAGACATACACACACACAGACATACACACACACAGACATACACACACACAGACATACACACAGACATACATACTGACATACACACAGACATACATACTCACATACACACACATACATACTGACACACACACACATACATCCTGACATACACACACACACACAGACATACTGACATACACACAGACATACATACTGACATACACACACACACTGACACACACACAGACATACTGACATGCACACAGACATACATACTGACATACACACATACTTGCAGACACACACCTAATTTATCAGCCACCCTCCTCTTACCTTTAAGTTGCAGGAGGGTGGGTGGGTATGATGGGAGTGGATGCCTCTGGTGTCCTCTTCTCTCCCTCTCCTCCGCTCTCCCTCTCTCCCCGCACGGAGTAAGCTGGGAGGAAGTAACTGGCCATCACTTCCTACCCAGACCATGACATTCCTACCACCATGCTTGACTGTAGGCGAGAAACACTTTTCTTTGTACTCCTCACCTGGTTGCCGCCACACACGCTTGACAACATCTGAACCTAGGCCATCTTTATGTAGAGCAACAATTCTTTTTTTCAGATCCTCAGAGAGTTCTTTGCCATGAGGTGCCATGTTGAACTTCCAGTGACCAGTACGAGAGAGTGTGAGAGCGATAACACCAAATTTAACACACCTGCTCCCCATTCACACCTGAGACCTTGTAACACTAACGAGTCAAATGACATCGGGAGAGAAAAAGACTAATTGGCAACTTTTATTGCCAACAGTTTAGACATTAATGACTGTGTTACTTTGAGGGGACAGCAACTTTACACTGTTATCCAGGCTGTAGACTTACTACTAGTGATGTCCGGAACTGTTCGCCGAACGGTTCGCGAACGGTTCACCATGAACGGTTCGCGAACGGTTCACCATGAACGGTTCACGAATGGTTCACCACGAACGGTTCGCCACGGACTCATCATTGAGTCTTTGACCCTGTACCTCACAGTCAGCAGACACATTCCAGCCAATCAGCAGCAGACCCTCCCTCACAAACCCTCCCACCTCCTGGACAGCATCCATTGTGAAGCTGCATTCTTAGTGAGTTGTCCAGGAGGTGGGAGGGTCTGAGAGAGAGGGTCTGCTGCTGATTGGCTGGAATGTGTCTGCTGACTGTGAGGTACAGGGTCAAAGTTTACTCAATGATGAGTCCATGGCGAACCGTTCGCGGCGAACCGTTGGCGAACCGTTGGCGAACCGTTCTTCGGGACATCACTACTTACTACTTTACATTGCAGCAAAGTGCCATTTCTTCAGTGTTGTCACATGAAAATATAATAATATATTTACCAAAAATGGGAAGGGTGTACTCACTTTTGTGAGATATTGTGAGATATTTTAAATCCTATTTTTTGACAATTACATTTTAATGCCTATTAGCAAACCATTGGGTTAGTGTGAAGTTTATCTCTCCTTGCTGGTCATAGAATTTATTTATAAAATGTAAACATTTGGATAAGTGTATCTTTTTGCTTTCATTTAAGCCTATTTTTTTCAATGTAGACAAAAACCTGTTATCATAATTAATTGCACCTGCTAAAAAGAAGAACACTGCAAAACTAAATTAAATATCTGTGTGAGCTAGAATTACACATGATCATCACATTCTTTTATATAACCACCAACAGTTATTTGGCAAATGCTTTAGAAGGACCTACTGTATCTTGATTTGATAATCTCAATTGAAACCATTAGTTCTTGGCTTTTCACAAACGTTGTAGCTAACATTGTTGGCAGTATGAATAACAGCAAGAGAAACAGCCTCCAAATAATTAAAATGATACAAGACAGAATTCCTTTATTAAAGAGAGAAATAGTTCTTTGCTACTAAGGTCCATATTTCAAAGACTTTTTATTGCAAAATCCATACAAAAATACAGAAAATGCCTTTCCGTTCATAAATCATTTATTGTGTATTGTTAGACATCTATCCACATTTGGCAACACAGATATTCTTATAACTACTACAGTTTAATACAATTTATTACAAAATGTTTTTAGTATGTAAACTAAAATGATTTTTTTTAGCTGTTTTATAGAGGGGTGGTGGTAAATATACCTGTCTTTCATTTAAAGTGTCCTTGACATGCAAATTATGACATGACGTTCTAATCATATAGTGTTTTCATATATGCACGTCATATATAACCAAATCCCACATGCTGTTGCATAGTATGTGGATAGCACAGCAATGCAGTAGGAACAATGTATATTCTGCTAGAGGGAAATCCCAAAGTAACTGCCCTGATTAGTTAATGATTTCGGCATGTGACTGCTCAGGCCTTAACCTACACTGGGGCTAGTGGGGTGGGGTCCTTGTGTCACTTAGTTCTGGAACCTCATGGCAAGTGATATATCACTTTATAAAGGCATATCTATAGTACTGAAATTACTAAGACAAATATGCAAATTCTATGGTTTCTCCTGTGTTGCCCTGAGTGTGTCCAAATGATAGAGAGCACAGAATTGTTATATAATTTCATAACCCTGCCAAGTTGCATGTTTTAATATTCAGTCTCACTTTGGACAAGACCAGAGTGGTGAGTGAGAGTAATGTATGTGCATTGAAGAAATGGCTGACAGACCATCAGTACACAAGATCCTACTACAAGAGCAAATATTACCCTGTGTTAGGGTGGCGGGCACTGTGATATTGGGACAGATCCTTTTTAGTGTGCACAGAGTCCCACAAATCCCCCAACAGCACATAGAAGTGCCCATGGTCCCCCAAATCTCCCAACAACATATTGAAGTATCCAGGGTCTCACAAGACCCCAACAGCATATAGAAGTTTACATGGTCCCTCAAATCTCCCAACAACATATAGAAATGTCCAGGGTCCCACAAATCCCCAACAGCATATAGAAGTGTCCAGCATCCTACAAATCCCAGAGCAGCATATTGAAGTGTCCCACAAATCTCCCAATGGCATATAGAAGTGTCCAGGGTCCCCCAACGGCCCTAAAAGCATATAGAAGTATCCAGGATCCCACAAACCCCACCACAACATATAGAAGTGTCCATAAAAACATGGTGACAATCTCTTATCAGCATGCTTTATAATCTATCTCTGGGTCCTTAAAAGATATTGCTAACATGAAAACTTGTGAGTGGAAGACTAAAACATAAACTGTAAACCTGTTAACATGAAGAACAATAGTGTGAGTTCTGGTAACTAGAAGCATGAATACAATATATTTAAATAAAAATTATATTGAACATGTTTTGTCCCAGGGAGTCTACATTGATAGATACATGCTGGCAAAACAGTTGTCTCTTGAGAAATAACAGACTTCTTCACAAGAAAGCTTAATGTGACAGTGATTAACCTATTCTTGGTACAGTGTGGCTTTTTTGTGAACATTGCTCAATATATCTTGCCATATTTGATTATCTAATTCTCTTTATACATCTTTTTCTTATTTCAGTATTTGTATTAATTTTCCATGAGAGAGAGAATAAAGATTTTTTTTTAATATGATTTTTAGTTGTCATGGTTTAAAACGTTGCTAAACATTGAATAACGAAAGAATGAAAACAGATTTCAAGAAATGTACTTTTTGGCATTCAAATTGTTAAACAGGGGTCTCATTTTTGTAAATTAGCATTGGAAATATTTACACAGGGTTACTCATTAAACTAGAACACCAATTTTAGACTCAAATAGTCAATCTAGAAAAATAACAGATTTTCCCAATTAGGCTATTTTAGTCTAATATTTTAAATTCCAGGTCCATTTCCAAACAATGCCTAGTTTGAACAGAGAGAATAAAATGTTTAATTGTCCTAAATGCATCATCTTAGAAATCCAAAAGTATACACGTTGTATATTCATATATATTGGGCTTCTGGCAAATCTCCTCATGATTATCAGTTCCTTGTGGTTAGAGCAAGGCTCCAGTATGGGAGGGTGATCCTTCGAGGCCGTAGAATGCTCTTAATTGTGAAGAAAAACTATTTTGTACAAACAACTGCTTCATAGTAAAATGGAATTAGAACAGTAAAGTGGATTTTGGATTACCAACAGTACACTAAACAGCACACTATTATCAACCATCAACTAAGTAGTTTAAGAGAATGCCACTTCTAAATTGGGGGAAGGAGGTAGAGTTCTACAAGTGAGCAACTCTACGTTTACTTCCTACATAAATGTGAAAAATTTTCTTTCTGACAATTAACCCAAAATAAACACATTTTTGCTTCTTTTGTTTGAAGGAGTGATAGGGACTTGTAGGTCTGGTACCCAAACATGAGAAGGAGCCAGTTGGTAATTGGATAGAGCCGTGTGTATTTCACCAAAGGTATATATGAATTATAATTAAAGAGGCACTAGATCAAAGTTGAAAACATTGTGTTTTGCAGAGTGCTAAATACCTACCTTAGTAGCAGTCTTGAATTAACAAGGAATGACAGCTGCGTTATTTTGCACTGATCTTCATGTGTTGGAAGCAGAGACAGAAAAGTTTAATAGTTTGGATCTAGCAGTGCTATGTCAAGCCAAGGTGAGGTTTCTTCTGCTGTCTAGGTGAACAAAAATCATACATACACCCTTCCATTATCTGTTTTTGCTGCAGTCAGCTAATATGGCATGCTATCATAACAGACAGAATGCAGAAATAATAAAATGACAATATGTTAGAACTGTCTGTAATCAGCACCAGCTGTGGAGGCACATGTCTGCATTAACGTGACTGGAACATTGGGCCCACACACATATTTGGACATGAGCAAGCAAGCACTAAGATGATATGCATGTTGCAGTCCCACTGAGTACATCCAATTTAACTATGAATATTTACCTAACATATAACCATTTAGGTGGAGGCACACATATTAAACCTAGAATAGTCAGCCAAATGTACAGGTAGAGCTATTACAACTTGTGGAGCTCATTAGATATATGACTGTGCCTTCATGCCTTTGCTTATCAGACTGCAAGTCCATATGGTGTGAGAAAATTGAATCCTGAATACAGAGATGCAGACAAAAGTGTAGTTGTATCACTCCCATGACATGCAATGCCCACTGCAGTTTTGAGATATTTGTTTATGCAAATAAAGATATGTAATTGTTATTATTTTGCTCTGGTCTACTATTAACCCCTTCTCGGCCAGTGACGGTTCAGGACCGTCATCGGAAAAATCCGCTTGAGGACTGGTGATGGTCCTGAACCAACGGTATTATGTACTTACCCGATCGCTGTCGTTCCACCGGTGGCGATCGGCGTTGCTCCCGGTGTGTGGGGAGACTGCTTGACAGCCCAGGCCATCTCCCTGTGGCAGATTAGGACCCCGCGGCCACCTGATAGATCAACAGAGCGGTCACATGGCCACAATAGCTGTCCATGTATCTGTCTGCAGGGGGACTGCCTGTGCTGACAGGCAGTCTCCCTGCATGTGTAAAATAAAAAATAAATAAAAAGTTAATCAATAAAAATATAATTATATATGTATGTGTATATATACGGACAGAAGATAGACGTAAGTCTTCAGCAGATCGTAAGGGCCTAGACGGGACATACTTGTGTATAAGGGAGGATAGATAGGTGGGAGCAGCATTATGTAGCGATTTGAAAGCAAGAACCAGAATTTTAAATTGAGCTCTATATTTTATAGGAAGCCAATGTAGGGACTGACAGAAGGGTGAGGCATGGTAGGTGAGAGCGGACAGGAAGATGAGCCTCGCTGCCGCATTCATTATGGACTGTAACGGCGCAAGTTGGGAGCACGTAAGACCACTGAGAAGCGGATTACAGTAGTCAAGGCGAGAAAGGACAGTGGAATGGACCAGCACCTTAGTTGCATCTGGCGTTAAGTAGGGGCCGATGCGCGCAATGTTTTTGAGATGGAAATGACAGGATTTGGCGATAGATTGAACATGAGGCTTGAAGGAGAGGTCAGAGTCAAAGAGAACACCTAGGCAGCGAGCCTGCATGGTGGAGCTGTTGGTAGCACCGTAGACTTGGAGGGAGACAGACACAGGAGTAACAACACTTGAGGGAGGAAAGACAAGAATTTCAGTTTTGGTCAAGTTTAGTTTAAGGAAGTGGGCAGCCATCCAGTTAGAAATAGCAGAGAGGCAGTCAGAGACACTAGTCAAGAGGGACGAGGAGAGATCAGGAGAGGACAGGTAGATTTGCTTGTCATCCGCATAGAAATGATATTGGAAGCCGAAGGAGCTAATGAGTTTACCAAGGGAGGCAGCATAGATGGAGAACAATAGGGAACCAAGGAGTGAACCTTGGGAGACACCAACAGAGAGGAGTTGGGGAGAAGAAGGAGAGCCAGAGAAAGAAACACTGAAAGAGCGCTGGGAGAGGTACAATATATAATTTGTATTGGAACAGTAAATGAGAGAGAGGAAAATTACAGCTAAACACAAACACCACAAAAAATGTTAAAACAGCTCTGGTCCTTAACGTACAACGTGGCCAAAACAGTCCGGTCCTGAAGGGGTTAATAGGTCTATCATTTCAGTTGATGAATACAAAACTAATGAGGATTTTTTACATTGTCTTTCTTTTAACCTGCATAAGGTAACTTTACGTGTAAGCAAGTTGCATATATCGTATGTACTAGACTGTAAAGGACATATAATATCACTAAGCAACACTGACAACATAAAGAGGAGCTTCTGCTGAGGAGGTAATATTTGGGATTAGTGTAATTTTAAATTGTGTGTTAAGTAAGTGAGATATGTTGACTATAGGAATAACGTAGAAACCCTATTAGTTGGAAACCAAAATTAAGTTGAGGCAATGCCTAAATTAATGGCATACAATCCAAACACCATAATATTAGTATTGACTGTGAGGATGAACTGTGTCAAGTTAAAAAACAAAAACAAAAAAACTAATCCTGTTCATGTGAGGTAAATTCTTTACTTTTTTAAATGATAGACTTCTCTCCTATGATTTACTATTACTTTTTTTTAAATCTGGTAATAACTAATAAAGAAGAGATGTTAACAGTGATTCAAATGAGGGAAGACATGGAGATAATAAACTGTCATTTTAAAGTGGCTCTGTCATCTTCAGTGGCCTTTGCATATTTTGCAAAGCATGCAATGCGGTGGCCTTGGTTTGGTTTGGTTTGGTTTGGTTTGAGCTATATTTACATAATGCTGTCACCCAAGTGCGCTGACATCTTCGATCTTCACCTCATCAATGTTGTTCTCTTGCAAATGCACAAAAGTGCAACATCTCTGGCTATAGAGGATCCATGTCAACCAAAAAATAAATCTAGTCCAAATATACACGGAAGAAAAGGAAATTAGGGGCACACCCAGAACATGAATTTCACAACCGTGGTGCTGCTGTAAAGATCAAAACATATTCAAAATAAAGACTGAGGAATAATACACACAAAAAAATACAGATATAATTTTTCCAAGGGTACTTAAAATCACCTATCTTAGCAAAAAAAATATGGGGATTTAATTACACCATCTGGCCATTTCATGTCTTGTTCAAGTGCAATAGCACAAAACACATAGACTGTAGCCTTGTGAGATAATCTATATTTTGTATGATGTTTGCTGTCTGTTGCGGATTCCATTTTTAAACCCACAAGTGGAGAATAAAGGAAAATAAGGATTTTTATTTTAATTGAACCTCTTCATATTGTGTTAAGCCCACCACTACGTCACAGTACCAAAATATAGGAAACTCTCCTCAAATGTATTCTTTCCTGTGGTCACTTCCAAAGGGGCACATAGAGTGGAGGGGTGGGCTACTCAGCACAAAAGTAATCTTGTCTAGATTGCAAATATACACAGAAAAAAGGGAATTGGGATGACACTTGAAACATGTATTTCTCAGCTGTGGTGCTCTACAAATTGGACAACAATTGCAAGTATATAACCAAACATTATGTTATGGTTCCTGTTTGAATTAGTGACCACTGCATTACAAATTTAAATTGTATTGGTCCATTATCATAGAAAACACAAAAGTAAGTAAAGCAATAGAATTTTTTTTTTTAAAGTAAATGCAGTGGAAAAACTGGTAGACTGGGCAAGAAGTTGGAATAATTTTTATTTTTCTAAAATATACAATTGTTTATATAAAACATTGATTTTCATTTACCTAACATTTTATTTCTGTATTTTAGGGAAAACTATGGATGTTTCCAATTTTTTACATGAAGAGCTCTGGATTCAGTTTATGGAGTGGGTTGAGTGTCACATATGCAGATATTTTAGCTAAGTCTACATCTGCTATTATGATAATATGAATGTTAAATTATTTTAAAAATGTTGCCAGATTCGTTCTTAGATCCTATCAAGTTCATATGTTGTTTAATAAAATCTGCATAAAAGAGTTTAGCTGTGTTTTGTTAACTTCTTTATCTTTTGCCAGCTCTTTGATTTAGATTTTTTTTCTTATATGGCAATAGTTTTTGAAATTATTTACATTATTGTTAGGTAAATGGCATTGATGAAGAATCCCAAAACTGTGTTGCACCATGCTAAACGCCCCTATATGGTAATGGCATCTGCTGAGATGGAAATACAGAACGCAATACTGCCACCAAAAAGTAGTCCATGTTGCTAAAAAGCAAGCAGAAAGAGCATAGAGATGCTAAACTTTAGAAGAAGGAACTAAACTAAAAGATCATGAAGAAAAAAAAAGTTTTGTTTTCATGCTCTCCATCTCCTTTTCATATTCTACTATTTGCTACTATAACAATGATCCAGAGGTTTAGAGAAACCAGCAGAAGAAAGAGGTCCATAGAGAGATGGATGGATAGCCTATTGTGACTTGGCCTAAGTAAAACAAGAATTCTGATGCTGCTGGGATGACTTCCTTTACTGTGAGGGGAAAAAAACAGTTAAGCAAAAAGCTCAAATTCCTGTAGTTTGTGAGCATAGAAAAGACAGGAAGGGGTTAGTCTGACTTTATTGGAATCATCTAACACAGTATGTCAATACAAGAGAAGCCAGAGGAAATGAAGCAAGGGAGACCAGAGGACTTGCAACAGGTACAGAAATAAGGAAAGGACTAGGGAGAAAAATAAAGGGTTCTGCAAAATGTGCTTAAGGTGCAGTCCAAAACTTCAAACCTGCATGCTTTATGACTAATATAATATTCTAATATTTTTGGTTTACAAAAAAGGTAAGATTCTATTGCTGCCTTAAAAGGACACCCAAAGCATGGCTATTAATACAGCCTAAAGTTGTGGTTATGCTTAAGGGAGTTTTGGGGTTAAGCCATTTAGGTTGATTAAACTGATTTTTAAAATAAGCTATTCTTAATAGAAATCAGAGTCTATCACAAGTAGTATGTTCAAACATTTATATTCATACAGAGTGAGAGTCCTAATTTTAACTTTTTATTATTTGAAGGAACACTTTCAATTAAGTGTTTATAGTGCCTGGAGTTTCCTGAAACTGTCTTACCTCTTAGGGTTAAAGCACTGGGCACCCATTGCAGGTAGAGTTTAGAAAATGTGTTAAATATACTAAAAGGTTACTCTCAATGAGTGACAGCCTGAGAGGATCAGCTGATGCGCTAAGCCTATCACTTCTCCCCTTTTGCTGCTCGAGATAATGCTTACACATCACCCATCACCAAGTAGCACCTACGGGTACTTCTGCATAAAACCATTTAAAACAGTTTAAGACTAGCAGATAAGATAGTGCCAGGCACCATGACCACTGCATTACAAACTAATTAAGGTCTAGCGCTATTTTCTGGAAAGTTTTTTTTTTTTTACAATGAATGCTGGTTTAATCTTGAAGGACTGATCCATTGGGACAGGACTGTGATTTGTCACATTGCAAGATGCTTCTGTTGCAATTTCGTTTAATGATTTTAAGCATTTGTTATGAATATAACCATTGATGTTTCGTAATATCTTACTAGAGCAGGCTTTTAGAATTTGTGTTAAACAGAATATAGTGTAGCATATAGTACTGTGCAGGGATATGTATATTAAAAAACACACATTAAGACGAGCCTCTCAAAGCTCAGTATAGAACACATTTACAGGGTTATTCACTAAAGTGCAAATTCAAAGTGAATTCCAAATTTAACACCAAAATAGCTGAAATGAAAGCATAGCTGATGTTGATCATTTTTTCAGACTATTTTGACCTTAAACAATAATAATAATAATAATAAACCCCAGAATACAACTTCCTTTCTGTAGTATATTTTGCAAGCTTGAGGTGACATTAAATAAGGAAAATAGAAATACCCAACAGCACAGGCATTGATATAATACAAAAAATCTAATAAAATGGCATTACATATATATATATATATATATATATATCAACTTAACAATTTTATAAGTCAAACTGCTTTTTAATGTCCATGTAAAAAAAGAGCAGATAATGAAAAGCATAATTTTGTATATTGCGCTTTAATTTCATAAATTACTATATTGTATCTTCTAAATCTTCAATATTGAGGTATAGGTAGCTCTGCATATTGTGAGTATATTCTATGTATTTTTATTACATTGCAGAATATTATCAGTATTATGCTATGGTTGATGTGGAATCAATCAATCAATTGTTTATCTTGCGTATCTCCACCCGGCCAAATTTAAAAAGATGCGTGCACGCTCCTGAAGTAATTCACACCAGACACAGGTTTCGGGTTAATGAAAAACTTGAGGAATCTTTATTCTGGGGGGACGGCATGCCCCTTATAAAGCAAAATTACATCATTTGCATTGTCAGAGATAACATGAAATAATACATCAATAATTGGTTAAGTGTTAAGTGGTTCATTTAGTGCCCTTCCTACCAGGTGTGATGTCACTGGTATCCCCCAGATTCCAGCGCCATATTGTTAATGAGGGTGTTAGTCGATGTCAAAGGGAAACTCCCTAGCGGCCATTTTAGGTAAATCACGTATAAGGTTGTATAATGCTGATTGTGATTATGCTGAGTAAATAGGCATTTTATTAATATGACTTAGGTTAATATTTTTGTCCACAACAATGGTTTTATCTTTTTTTTACATGCATATTGAATTTGTGGTTAGACTTTGAAGGTATGTATTGCTCTATGTCTATATCATTTCCCTGTTCATGTTTACACGCACATAAATAATAACAGAAGCAGTGCTATATTCCCCTTAAAGATCCACATACATATGATGAGCCAAGAAGTAGCCTTGTTAAGGGGAAATCCTGTGGGGGGGCTACAAAAATGAGCAATCCACAAATAATGGTTTATTATAGCAACCAACTTTTCTACCCTTACCTTTTGTGTCACTATACCCCACTCCCTCTAGCATGTAAGCTCATTGAGCAGGGCCCTCAATCTCTCTGTTCCTGTGCGTCCAACTTGTCTGGTTACAAATACATGTCGGTTAGTCCACCCACTGTAAAGCGCTGCGGAACTTGTTGGCGCTTTCTAAATACTGATAATAATAGTAATATTATGATGTCTCCTTTATAAAATGTGATTATTTACTTGAATTGACAAAATAACTTGTGTAGTCCATGCATTGTGTCTCTATAAATATAGTACAGAAATACTTTGAGAGGAATGAAAAATCATTTTTTCCCCCTATATCCATATGGCAGTTGATGTGTTTCTAACTTGGAGACCTAACACCGATTGCTGCTAATATTTTGTGAAGAGAAACACACAATGTGTTTTGAACCAAATATAATTAGGTTTCAAAACAGTTCTGCACCTCCAGTGACAATGATTTGAATTCTAACTTTTTTTTGGCTAGATTTGTAAAATGAAATTGATATTGGCAGGTCAGTATAAGACACAAGAAAGTCAAGCATACCTTTAATCCCATTCTGATTGGCAGCCTCTATCTCTCTAAATAATTTAACAAAAGGCGTTAAGTTCTGACAGAATATGATGGAGAAATACAGAAGAAGTCTTCAAACAAGTGCTATAGAATACAAAAGATAAAAAGTGAGATGTGTGTTTAGTCTCATCTCTTTACTCCTGAACAGTGTTTCTTTGAGATTTTATTCAGTTTATTTCTGTCTGACATACAGAATTTGGATTTGTTTCCCTCTGGAAGGTTACAATTACACACATGCTGCTATAAGCTTTCGAAAACGAAAGTTACAAATGTTGTCAGAATTTAGTAGACACTCATTTCTATTTTCTATATTTGTGGATTAAAGAATAAACGTGATATCCTTGATTACATTTGTGGAATGATTGCAAACTATTATAGGTGAATGTCAACAAGTATTTGATCAATCTGATAGAAATAACACTCTAACACAGTAATATATGTTGAATAAAACATTATGTTCACATTCCTGTGTTTTTGCTGTTGATCCAAAAGAATATGAGACGCCAATTTGAAGCTAAATTCAGTGGTGCTGCTAAAACAAAAAAAAAATATTCTTCTAGATTCCAAAGTGGCAACTAGTTAATGTAAGGCATATTTACAATGATAGCATTAACATGGTTTGTTTTTACAATATCTACTGAATATGATAAAACAACCTCTACATGCAGATAATTCTACATCTTGGTTGTCTTTACTACAGGGAGCTCTTCCTTTGCTATACATTTCTCCATGTCTCATTAGATGCCTTCTTGTCTTTTAAACAGTCATTTTAATACAAGAGACTGTTTAAGGACATGAGTTTCGTGGCACATGCATAACTGTAGATTCAAAGAGCAATTTCACTAGATAATTAAAATGGGAAAATGATCCGATCTCACAGTATAGAAGATGAGGACAGACCTAGTAAAAGCAATAGAGAATATGAGGAATAATGTGACCCGAGCTAAGTTTGCTATCAGCTGTCACACCACCATATATGTATGTTAGGCATCTTGTCCAAGAAGTGTCACTCCTCTAGGAACATAAGGAGCATTACACAGGAATAGGCTGCAGAATGCAAAGACCCCTTGCTGATTTATGTTTTGTGGTTATCTATATAAATATGTTGAGTCCGGTATAACACCCATGTATATTATATATAGATATGCAAGGTGTGGGTGTTATCAGTCTTTAATGCATAGACTAACTGTAAAGAACGAAAGAGCGAAATAAAGAAAGAAAGAAAAAAAGACAGAAAGAAAGAAAAAAATGTACTTTGTATACACCAGCTATAAAAAAACAACAAACCATAAAGAAAAAAAACATGAGTTGTTAAAAATAGCCCCAGACATTGGGTTGAAAATTGTGGTGCACAATTTCATGTATATACCTTTTTGGTTTTTTTAAATAATTCTGTTAATTAATATTTATAATTTCCGTCACACTATTGTTGGTATTTCTATTTTTTCGTTCAAAGGTACTTAAATTCTTCCTACAATTGAAGTTTGAATATATAAATAGATATTTGAAGGTACACTGTTATCTGCACTTATCCTAGTTCTATATAAGTGCCCCACTGTAATTTGGTCTTTGTCTATTTTGGGATGTGTATAGGAAGATAACACATCACAGTGTGGTAGCAGCTGAATACTATAAATATCCTTTTCATGAGTTATATTCTTATATTTGTAATATAGCGCTAGTACATGTTAAACATTGTATTTTGAAACATATACTGTATGTTACTGGGTTTAATAATATAAAAAATCTTTTTCAAACGTGATCTCAAAAAACTGAGAACTTGAGTAAAATGTAGCATCTGGTTAGGTAGCGATGGTAATAAGCATTGATTTTTTATTGTTCATATCTATCTAGTTTAACAATACAATACGTACAAATAACCAAGAGCTTTATCCACAGGGGATTATAAAATTAGAACAAATGGTCTATTGGTTGTAGTTTCCCTTTGTCTAAACTAGCAAGGAAAATTAATTTCTGGTCCATTCAATGATGAAAAATTAATGTGTCAGAAAATGAAGACTTTATAGTCTCACTAATAGTCTGATTCAATAAATGTTTCATATTTCCTTACAAACAATAGCAAATTTGGTTCACCCTTATAAATAATTTGTTCGATGTTACTGAGTTAAAATCTAAAACATATTAGTGACCTTAATAAAGAAAAAATATTTTACTTCTGCACTTAAGTGATGAGTTCCTGAATAGTTATCTGCCTCACAAATATCAAAAGGTGCACAACTGGATGTCATGATGAAAATTGGTCTTTGCTTGCCCTACCTGATATCCTAAAAAGTCTGGATTATGTTTTGGATGTCTTCACATTTTTCGCCAATGAGTAGCCTTGTAGGAAGAGCTTACACCATAAAAAGGTCAGCACATAATCCAATTTGCATATTACAGAGTGTTTCCAGATTTCTACAGCTTAGTGATAGGTCAAGTTCCTAGAAAATGCAAGCTTGTCTCAATACATTCCAATATTCTGCTTTAGAGTTTACTGCTATTTATTAATATAGCCCTTTTTGATAGAATGCCAAATGCTAGAGAACCAGATGATAAAATGTCCAAAGAGTAGAATAAAGGCTTTCAGAGTAAGTGACAAATGAGAACCAGGAATGGAGCCTCTTAAATGCGAAAATTTGGAGAAGCAAAGTATTTTCCTTGTTTACAGCATTAGGGATGATCTGATTTATGGTCTGTCCAATGAAGGCCTCTCCGACTCCTACGATGTGCCACATATTTGGTTATGTCAACCCTTTGCCATAAGTATTTAGTAAAAATACAGTTACAAGCAGATAGATAGTCAAGTATTTATTGTTTTAAATCAGTCACAATAAGAATATTCAAGGATATAATCTTTCAATGTAGGGTAAAAACTGCTTGATCCAAGGATAAATCTGACTGCTATTTTGGGGTCAGGAAGGATTTTTTTTCCTAGCTTGTTGTAAAATTGTGCTTCAAACTGGGTGTTTTGCCTTCTTTTGGATCAACAGCAAAAAGCAAATGTGAGGAAGGCTGAACTTGATGGACGCAAGTCTCTTTTCAGCTTTGTAACAATGTAACTATGTAACATTGTACAACGTACACTCTGGTACAGCTAACTGTTAAAAAAGCTCTAGATGTAAACCTAAGCAGTAAAATATAATAACTGTAACTATGCAAAGTGTGGCGAGATACTTTTAATTTGCCTTGCAGATATGCTAATTCAAACAGTTCTTTGGTTATTTTTAATATCCCAAGTACTTGTTAAAATTCATTTTGACAACAAACCAAAAACATATGAGCTACACTCGTCACTTTAAGAAATTGCTTTTCTTTAGCTGTTCTGATCATGAAAACTGGATAGTCACATGCCGAAGTGAAATTATTTGTAGTGATATTCCAAACTGTCTGACAATAATTACAACATCTGGTAAACTGTGGGGGTTCACTTTTCTTTCCATCTGTTTTGAAATTTGTAGCCATTTAGATTCACAGCCCTGCTAAGAGCTTCCTTTGCTGTACTCTGATTTACATTACATCCCAGCACAAGAACTAATGGAAACAAGTCCATATACAATGCATCAATGCAAACACTATATATATATATATTTATATATAAATATAAAATACTTGAAATGTATTTTATTGCACATTTGCTTAGAGTAAAAGATATATAGTAAGGTATGTAGATGAATGGGAAACAAAGTCTTTATTAAATAAGCATGCAGACATTAAGTCAGATATACGAGTTATTCCATGAAAACTGTTCATCAGCTTAAAAATTCTGTTCCATAGAGTAACATAAATATTTTCAATACAAATTTCTAATTTTCTATGCTTATTAAATCTGTGTCAATGTTTAAATATATTATTTTTATGTCAAATACTGTACTGGTATACCTTTAAGATAACCCTTGCCCTAATCTTGAATAATGGAAATAACATTTGGCTATGTCTTACAGCACAGGGAATCAAAGGGGATCTTTGAAAACTTTTCAGAATCATCTATGAGATTAAAACATATACATTCTTCTATTATTCCTCTTAGCACTAATGGCGGCAGAACTAGGAAATTGTCAATTTAAGTCTGGTAGCAGTGTAACCTGACTTTGGAAGGCAAGCTTTGATACAAACGTTCTGTCAAAATATTTTACAAAAAAAAAAACTAGAGTAGTATAGCCATTTACTTTACAATCAACAACACTGCATCATCTTCAGACAATATAATCACTGGCATCATGTCATGTCATAAGGAAGCTATCTTGTCCTCCATGGGCCACACGGATAAGACCCTTTCATAGTAACTAACAATGTGATTGACTGTACTTAGAATTTATAGATCGGACAGCACTGACTGAACTCAAATGTCCCAGTGAGACTGTCCACTGACGGCAATGGGGGCACTCGTCACAGGTTTAATACTCCACTGAATTCAGGTATATTCTGACCTGTCCTAGACCATAGCCAACTTTGGCTGAGGGTTTTGTATCTGCTCACTGACTTCACGCCACTGGCAATAAATAGCACCAGATATCAACCTCAATAGTTGCAAAACATGGCAGTTTCATCACATGGAAAGCCGTAACATTTTTATTTATAAGGGATTCTGTGTTTATTGTATTAGTTAGGGATTTTCACAGGCTTGTAAAGATCAGATTATTGTGGGCCATGGGTTATTGTTTTAGGCTAGCCCTAAAAAAATTGGAAAATATGTTTATTATTTGCCTTTTATTCCATATTAACACACATGGTGTGATGGAAGCCTCTGTGTCCCTGGCTCATGGAGGTGCTTGGATGCCATCCTCCAGCCATCAAACTTTAGTCCCGGTCCCAAGAGCACCTAAAAGAATAAAAAATGAGCTATTGTCAATGGGAGGAGGGGGTATTGGAGCCTTGAGTGCTTGTACTATCCCCCAGTTGCAGTTGGAGATCACCTGAAACCATTCTGCACACTGCATGCCTTATCAGGAGATATCTTGAATCACAATCGAACTGTTCACTGGATCATACCTGCTCCGTGATCTGTTGATCTGTCTTTGATCAAGTGTCACTTGGTTCCCCTCAACCTCTATTTGTAGAAGATGTCGGGGAGGTGATGATGCATCTAGGGATACCCAGGACTTGCGCTCCTCTCCCCAGAGCTCCAGGAACCCCTTTTGGGAGACCAACCAGCAGCATGCATGGAACTTACCACCGGATTAAAGAATAGGTTGCCACTTCAACATGTTGCCACTTAGTTACGGTATCTCAGATCAAGTTGCTATTTGGACCGTGCTACTACTACAGTGAATTTTCCCTGAGTCACTAAGGACTAAAAGAAAGTTGGATTTGTTGGAGAATAATGAATTTAAGCTAGGTAGACTCAAGCATAACTCAAAGTCTATGGACCCAAGTTCTGTGGCTAAATGTTAAAAACTGCACTCTCATTTATAAAGAAGGTCTTGAAACCATGCGAGTTCTCATCACTGTAAGGTTAGTTTCTAGTTGCTGTAAGTAAATTTGGATTGAATCCTTAAATGTGAAAATGTGAACCATAAAACATTAATGATATGACATTTGATTAGAATATATAGGAATCCATATTTTCATTTCGCTATGCGGTATTAGATTTTCAATCACCTTTTTCACTCTGCATAGCTTAGTTATGTATCTGGTACTAGATTTTTATTAATATTCTGTAGGATAAATGTTACATACAATAATTTTGACATTTTCTCAGTTGGTAAATGCACATGCAGGTTACAGATAATTATTTAGAATGCCCTGATTTACATGGATTATCACCTTAGCTTTGATAGAGGAAATTTCTGAGTCCTAAACAGGTTTTAAATAATACGTTTCAAATACAGTCTGATTTATTTCAACATATTGAAAGATCTCTACATGAATTCACTATAGAAGATAAGGTAAATATAAATGTTGAAATATAAATTATGGAGAGTAAAAATGCTATTAAGTAATCAACTGATGATGCTGTCAAAGATATACTTTTATTACAAAAAAAAAAAAAATATGAGCTTGCTAAAAATGATAATGTGTTACAAATACAGTTGATTGAAATGTGATATAAAATAGTGTGTAGTTTACAGATTAACCCAGTGTTTCATTACACATCAGAAAATGGGATCATACATTTAAAAGAATTAGCTCACGCATACTATGAAGAGGATGGCTTGAATCAACGAATTAGCTTTTTATTCATTTTTGGTTATCAACTTTTTATTTATTTATGATACCACGGTAAAGTGGATAGGGGGGTTGGTATCTCTGTGTCTGATGTATGAAAAGCATATCTATAAGGCACCTATCTATTAAGATATAATTTCTGCTTAAAATCTCCATTAATTTGTATTAACCTATTTTTCTAGACAGTCTGTTCGGGTAGCTCATGAAAACCCCAAATCTACAATCTCAGTAAATTAGAATATTACATGCAATCAATAAAACAATGACTGTACATAGAACAATATCGGACCTCTGAAAAGTATAAGCATGTATATGGACTCACTACTTGGTTTGGGCCCCTTTTGCAGCAATTACTGCCTCAATGCGGCGTGCCATGGAAGTTATCAGCCTGTGGCACTGCTGAGGTGTTATGGTAGACCAGAATGCTTCAATAGCGGCCTTCAGCTCTTCTGCATTGTTCGGTCTTATGTCTCTCATCTTTCTCTTGGCAATGCCCCATAGATGGGGTTCTGGTCAGGCGAGTTTGCTGGCCAATCAAGCACAGTAATCCCACGGTCATTGAACCAGGCTTTGGTGCTTTTGGCAGTGTGGCCAGGTGCCAAGTCCTGCTGGAAAGTGAAGTCAGCATCCCCATAAAGCTCATCTGCGGAAGGAAGCATGAAGTGCTCCAAAATCTCCTGGTAGACGTCTGCGTTGACCCTGGACTTAATGAAGCACAGTGGACCAACACCAGCAGATGACATGGCTCCCCAAATCAACACAGACTGTTGAAACTTCACACTTCAAGCATCTTGCAGTGTGTGCCTCTCCATTCTTCCTCCAGACTCTGGGTCCTTGGTTTCCAAATGAGATGCAAAATTTGCTCTCATCAGAAAAGAAAACTTTGGACCACTGAGCAACAGACCAGGTCTGTTTTTCTTTAGCCCAGGCAAGACGCTTCTGATGTTGTTTGTTGTTCAGGAGCGGCTTGACAAGAGGAATACGACATCTGAAGCCCGTGTCCAGGATCCATCTGTGTGTGGTGGCTCTTGATGCACTGACTCCAGCCTCAGTCCATTCCTTTTGAAAGTCCCCAACTTTCACTTTTGAATGGCCTTTTCCTGACAATCCTCTCCAGGCTGCGGTCATCCCTGCTGCTTGTGCACCTTTTTCTTCCACACTTTTCCCTTCCACATAACTTTCTATTAATGTGCTTTGATACAGCACTTTGGGAACATCCAACTTCACAATTACCTTTTGAGGCTTTCCCTCCTTATGGAGGGTGTCAATGATGGTTTTCTGCACAACTGTCATGTCAGCCGTCTTCCCCATGATTGTGATTCATACTGAACCAGACTGAGAGACCATTTAAAGGCTCAGAAACCCTTTGCAGGTGTTATGGCTTACTTAGCTGATTAGAGTGGGACATTCTGAGCCTAGAATATTGCACCTTTTCACAATATTCTAATTTACTGAGATTGTGGATTTGGGGTTTTCATGAGCTGTAAGCCCTAATCATCGCACTTGTGACAAATTACGGATTGAACTATCTTGCTTTGCATGTAATGCATCTATCTCATATATTAGTTTCCCCTTTTACGTTGCATTACTGAAATAAATTAACTTTTGCACGATATTCAAATTATTTGAGTATCACCTGTATATATATATATATACCCAAGGTATTGCAAATGGGGTATGTCCAGTCTTTTTTAGTAACCACTTGGTCACAAACACTGGCCAAAATTAGCGTTCAATTTAGTTTTTTTACTTTTTTCACACACAAACAAATATGAATGCTTACTTTGGCCAGTGTTTTCGACTAAGTGGCTACTAAAAAAGACTGGACATACCCCATATTGAATACCCTGGGTTGTCTACTTTAAAAAAAATATGTACATGTGGGGTGTTATTCAGAGATTTATGACAGATAATAGTGTTACAATGTCACTATTGATAAATTTTAAAAATGTATGTTTTGAAACCGCAATATCCTACTTGTACCTATAGCCCTATAACATGCAAAAAAAAGCAAAAAAGCACGTAAACACTAGGTATTTTTAAACTCAGGACAAAATTTTGAATCTATTTAGCAGTTTTTTTCATTCGCTTTTGTAGATGAGTAAAAGATTTTTCAAGTAAAAGTCAAAAAACATGTATTTTTTTCAATTTTTCATCATATTTTTTTATTTTTTTTAAATTAAAATACATGAGATTATATAAATAATGGTATGTAAAGAAAGCCCCTTTTGTCCTGAAAAAAACAATATATAATTTGTATGGGAACAGTAAATGAGAAAGCGGAAAATTACAGCCAAACACAAACACCACAAAAGTGTAAAAATACGCCTGGTCGCAAATGTACAACATCGCAAAAAAGGTCCAGTCCTTAAGGGGTTAAAAATATTTATTTATTGAAGTTATTCCAGCCCTCATTCGAAGCTTTCTTTAGGATCAACAACATAGCAAGAGGTAAAAAAACAAACTTATATAGCCCATACAATAAAGATAATTGACTCACCACCGGTGGATCGTGTTACCCCTTCGGCGTTCCTCTGGTCGATGTGCGCATGTGTGAGCGTGCCTCACCTAGAAGTTGCGTGGCGGCACTCAGTATGTTGCCATTGTCACCTACAGCATGGACCATGAAAACTAAGATAAACAATGTGATGTGAACACCGTGAAAAAGATTGATCGGTTTCACCCACAAGCTAATGTATCCGATCAATATTAGGAAATAGAGCAATCAAAGTCAAATATGACCATATATGTAAAGTACAGTATACTATTAAATATGAAGCAATGTAATTGCTGGAAATCAAGTGCCAAAGTATATATAGACAGTGATAACAAATAGAAGAGTGATAATAATGTGCTGTTATAAAGTGAAACACATGCTTAAAAAGGGACTGTGTGAATATATATATATATCTCAAGGAGAAATCCAGGATGCACTCGAAACATCGATTATTTTTTTCTGTATGTAACCTCACTTCAATAAATCACATCGTACCAATTGAAAGACCTGTGAGTGCATGCATCCTGGATTTCTCCTTGATATAAATAGGATGCATATGGATTTGCACCCAGGCATATCTGCATATAATTTCGGTAAGGAGAGTGCCAACCTATCATCCTATTCTGGATCTGCCCCTGTGATGTTTTATGTACAATTTTCTTGTATTTCTATATTTAGCTAGCTTTAATTGTCTTGGGATTTTAATACTAGCCCATGTATTCTATATGTAGATATTTCAACTATACTAGCACTGTACCATTTTAATGTACAGTTAGCATTCTTAAGCACTTTATATGAATCCATGTACTTTTATATATATATATATATATATAAGTGCATGGATTCATATAAAGTGCTTAACCCCTTAAGGACCAAACTTCTGGAATAAAAGGGAATCATGACATGTCACACATGTCATGTGTCCTTAAGGGACACATTAAAAATGGTACAGTGCTAATATAGTTGAAATATATACATATAGAATACATGGGCTAGTATTAAAATCCCAAGACAATTAAAGCTAGCTAAATATAGAAATACAAGAAAATTGTACATAAAACATCACAGGGGCGGATCCAGAACCAAATCTCGGGAGGGGCACTGTAGTGGGCTAGAGCGGGGTGAAAAGTGCTGCAGCGGAGGAATAGGGGACTCTTGTTTAGGGGATAGGAGGCTGTAAACATATGCGGCCAAACACAGTGATATGGAAACACGATAACACACTGACACGTACACAAACATATACAAACATACCTTCAGACACATACACTGGCACACCCATAGATATAAACCTATACCTACACAGGTACATACACAGATACACACACACATACCTACACACACTGGCACACACACAGATACACACACCTACACATAGATACACATATACACACACTGGCACACAAACACACACACATACCTGCACATAAACACACTGGCACATAGATACACACATACCTACACATGCACACTGTGCACACACACACACACACACACACACATCCCTACATATACAAAAACTGACACACATACCTTCACATATACACACAGATACAAGGTAATAGAATATACAGGCAAAACTCCAAGTACTGAAGGTGTATTTATTGGAGGGTAGAACACTTTAAAAGTGCAAACCCCATAAGGCCCTTGGGGGGCCTTAATCATGTTTAAGTCCATCTATGGCTGAAAAGTTGCACCTTTGCGCTCTTATGGGGTGTTCTACTCTCCAATAAATACACCTTGCCTGGAGTGTTGTCTGTGTATTCTATTACCTTGTATTGTTGGACAGATTAGCAGTGTCTGTCTAATGCAGAACACATCTGAGGCTGTGGGCCGGAGTGAAAGGCGGGACCCGAGTGCAGTGGACTACGTTGTCTGTGGTATACACATATACACACACATACATACTAACAGATACACTCTGACACTCACAGATGCACACACTGACACTCACAGATACCTACACATACACACAGATACACACTGACACTCACAGATAACTACACATACACACAGATACACAGTGACACTCACAGATGCACACTGACACTCACAGATACACACAGATGCACACTAACACTCACAGATGCACACTGACACTCATAGATACACACTGACATTCACAGATACACACATACCTAAACATACACACTGGCACACACACAAATTGTAGCTTCCATAATGTTATGCACCCCCTTGCTTCAATACCTTTGGTTGCAGGGAGGTGACTTTCTGGGGCTGGCTGATCCTGATGGGAGTGTGAAGCTGCAGATCTCTCTCTCCTCCCTCCTCCTCCTCTCTCAGCTGCCTGCATCCTGTGTCTTCTCTCTTAGCTGCCTGCATCCTGTGTCTTCTCAGCCCACGCGGTCTGTAAACTGGTAGGAAGTAACAGTCACTTACTCCCAGCACTCCTTGCAACTTTAAAGGGGCCCGGTCTGCCAAAGGGCTGCAGCACCCGACCTGGCCCCTAATGAGGTAGCTCAACTGATGGCAGATGCACTATTTTCTCAGGGGGTGGGGACAATTGCCTCGTTGCCCCGGATCCGCCACTAAAACATCATGCGCACATTGACCAGAGGGACACCGAAGGGGTAACACGATCCACCAGTGGTGAGTCAATTATCTCTAATGTATGGGCTGTATAAGTTTGTTTTTTACCTGTTTACTATGTTGTTGATCCTGAGGAAAGCCCCGAACGAGGGCTGAAGCGTCAATTTTTTTTAATGGAATAACGGCAATAAAGAAATATTTTTAAACCTCATCTAAGACCGTGAGTGCAAATATATAGTTAAATATATATATATAACTTTTAAACAAAATTATTGGGAAAACCCCCTTAAGGATTTAAGGATGGCAGGCTTGCTATGGCTTCCTGAAAAAGGTGAGCTTAAATGCCGCTCTATACTTACCTACCTCCTCGATCCCGATCAGTGGAAATGCCTGTGATGTCAGCAAATACGGCCCTTCTGATCACATGGCCGGATCCACTGTCCAGGGCACTTCTGCAGTTTGACTGCCTTGAATATGAAAATTCTGCAACGAATATGGGCTGGATCTACCATCAAGTCCAGATGGTAGAAGACCCAAAGGGTAATTGAGAATGACAGGGCTAAGATTCTGTGGGACTTTCAGATTCAGACTAACAATCAAGTAGTGGCCAACCAACCTGACATTGTGGTGGAAGACAAGAAAGAGAAGGCTGCAGTGGTGAATGTGGCAATACCCAGTGATTATAACATCAGAAAGAAGGAACATGAGAAGGTGGACAAATACCAAGGAATGAAAGAGGAGCTAGAAAGCATATGGAAAGTAAAGGCAGTAGTCAGAGGCATAACTAAAAACCATGGGGCCCCAGTGCAAACATTTCCCTGGCCTCCCCCAACCCCCCGACCCTCTATGTGTCTCATTTTCTCTCCCCAGCCCCCCAAGTGTCCTATTTCCTCCCATCCAGCCCTACATGTGTCTCAATCCCCCATGTGTCTCATTCACCCCATCCCCTCCATGTCTCCCCCCACCTCTGCAGCCCCTCCATGTGTCTCTCCCCCTTTTTGCCCATCTCTCTCTTCCCCTCCCCTGCACCCCCTCCATGTGTCTCTCTTCCTCTCCCCTGCAGCCCCTCCATGTGTCTCCCCTCCTCCCCTGCAACCCCTCCATGTATCTCCTCTTTCCCCTGTAGCCTCTCCTTGTTTCTCCCACTCTTCACTTTTCCCCTCCTGTAACCCCTCCATGGGTCTACCCCCTTTCCGTGCAAACCCTCCATATGCCGCTACCCTCCCTGCCGCCCCTTCATGTGTCTCTCTGCCCCTCCCCTGCAGGCCACTCCATGTAGCCCCTCCATGTGCCCCCCCCTCCATATGTCTTCCCTATTCTCTCCTGTAGCCCCTCCATGTGTCTTCCCCCCTCCGTGCCTGTTTGTCATGGTACCCGTCTGACAGGAAGTGGTCTCTCAGTGAGCACTTCCTTTCAGACCGCTTGGCAGGAGGGGAGCAGCACAACACATTGCTACCCTTCTGCCTGTCAGCCTGTGATCGCGGACCACAGGCCCCAGTGCACTGCTGCAACCCTTGTGACCGTGGTAGTTACGCCACTGGCAGTAGTAATCCCAGTTGTGATAGGAGCACACCGGACTGTAACTCCCAAGAACCTAAATTCAAGAACCATTACACAAACAAATGTAACCATCCAAATTATTTTATTAGAATATGTTTCATGTATTATATTAGAGCAATAAGACATTTTAGTCCACCACCAGGTTGGTAGTACATATTAACAATTTAATACATAACTTAAATGCAGAAATAGAAAATCAGGATAATAACATTACAATATTTCTCATGTATTAAATAGTATTTCTTTAATAGGAAACATGGTGAATGAGTAGGTTTACCTGGTGTGGATAAATTGCATCTGTGTATGCAACTTCACATTCTATCACCTTTCAAAAAAGCAGAATGGTGCCAAGATTGTCAAAGAGATAAACTCTAGTAACCCAACTCACATGTGAGTAAAACAAGAAAGGGTAACCAAAGGATGATGTTTAACAAAAACAAATTATGTTCCTGGAAAAACTATTCAAATTATATAGGAAATGAGAGAGGCCACTTTATGGGTATTTTACAAAAAAACTATTTCATATGCATTTGTAAATATATAAAGCATTTATAAATATATAATTAATATAGCAGAAGCTAATATTTACGCCTATTATTATTATCAGAATTATTAAATTTATTATTTTCTTAATGCATTTAAAGGACCACTATAGTGCCAGGAAAACAAACTTGTTTTCCTGGCACTATGTAGTCCTTAGGTCCCCTCTCCCCCCCGCGCCATGGCCCCCTCCCGCTGGGCTGAAGGGGTTAAATCCCCTTCAGCCACTTACCTTTCTCCAGCGCCAGGCTCCCTCAGCGCTGGGGAACTCTCCTCCTCCTCCGTCAACAAGAGCCGCGCGCATTTAAACCGCCCATAGGAAAGCTTTATTCAATGCTTTCCTATGGACATCAGCGTCTTCTCACTGTGATTTTCACTGTGAGAATCGCGGAAGCAGCCTCTAGTGGCTGTCAGTGAGACAGCCACTAGAGGCTGGATTAACCCTCAATGAAACATAGCAGTTTATCTGAAACTGCTATGTTTTCAGCTGCAGGGTTAAAACTAGAGGGACCTGGCGCCCAAACCACTTAATTGAGCTGAAGTGGTCTGGGTGCCTATAGTGGTCCTTTAATCTCTTTAAAATAAGTAGTCAGTTTATTAACATTTAAATGCAGATTTCTAGTCTACTGCACTTACTTTTGCTATATATTGTTGTGACGGACCCTCCATCAATCGATGCTCCTAGTGCTTACCAATGACCATCAGCACCACACCAGACACCATAAGCACTGCAAACTCCACGAACCGCCACAGCTTGGTTGGGGTCTCGCCGTCCTCTACCCACCCTGGACCTACGACAAGGCTCAAGGTTCCAGGGGGTGAACCTCTCCTCCAAGAGAGAGTAGCAGGAACAAGCTCTTAAAAGAGCTTAGTGATTATAGCCCAGGGGAGTATACAGAGTATAGCAATCCCCCAGTGTAGATGCCCCCTTTTCCCCCACACATGAGACAAGGCTCTATGTTCAGGGTAAAACAGGAACTCAGCAGATCTGAGGGTTTATTGTCTTTTATACAGTTTTCCCCACAAGGTTACCACCCAGGTGAACATTGTGGAGCACAGGACACAAAGTCACAAAAGCCAATCAAAACAGAGTCTTATTTGCAGACACCCCCCTACAGTGTACATAATCCCTCCCCTCTGCCTGTGATACAATTAACAAAGACAATGGGCTAACTCAATTAACTCTAAACAGAAAAAAACATTTTTACAAACCCCCAAAAGTACCCCAAAATACAACATATTACAGTCACATCCCCTGATAGCCTCAATCTGGCTGAACAACATATCCAAAAATCACCCAGATCGGTTCAGGAATTTCCTGGAAGTCTTATTTTTGCCCCACCGTGCACATGGTTCCATGCCCAAAACAGTTCCATACACTCGATGACAAAACACTGCTGGACAATTTAAGATGGCCCAATATGCACAAATAGTGTTTTTAAAAGGCAGTACACCACAGGGGCCATAGTCACAGGGCAAGAGGCTGGCAAGCAGGCATCTCCAAAACCCAGTGGCGAGATTACTTTTGCCACAATTGTTGCATATAATATCATCTGTCTCTCTGGAAAAGTGGGAAAGAGTTCCAGTTTTATACAATGAACTAAAACAGCATATAGCAAATTGGTGATCCCTTCATAAATTCATATATCATACACAATATTTCAGGTAGGCAATTAACCAATCAAGAGGAAGAGACTTTGAATAAGGGACTCTCCTTTATCCCTACCCCAAATGTAGAATGGCATGAATACGATGTGAGTTTGTATAAATTTTTCCTTCAATTTTCCCTCCAAATGAGATTACGTGCATTTTTCTCTACAGATTTACATAATCCTGGTATAGCAGCTGACCCAGGGAATAGGAGCAATCAATTAACCCAGACAGTCCATCAAGAGGTAGAGAACATAGAAGTTATGTTGTCCCATGCTTCTCAGATTGATCCGCATGTGGTCCTTCCTCTTGATACAGGTTTGAAACCTTTACCCCCCAGAATGTTAATGCAGCCATACATATATTCACAAATTTAGTGAAAAAAGATGTCTATAAATTAAGAAAGAAACATCAACAGACATACAGAAACAAAAGAAAAATAGATAGGTCTACCATTAACAATCTGAAGAGAGATACATCCATTATAATTAAACCAGCGGATAAGGGGGGTGCGTTAGTTATCATGGACCGCACCTATTACATTAAAGAAATTGAAACACAGTTAAGGGATGACACAAACTATGTCTCAGTAGGCCTACCCAATAGCCAGAGCAGGATTAACCGTAAAGTGACCTTATGCAGCTGCCTAGGGCTCAAATGTTAGACAGAGGCCTCAGAATCATAAAGTTGCTAGGCCTCTGTCACCTGTCACGTCAATCACTAGGACCACTTCCTAGCTGGAACAGGGGACAAACCGCAGCACTTCTTTCCCTCAGTCGCCGTAGCTTGACTGGGGCCCTAGATCCGCCACCTCCTTCCTGGATCCAAACGGAAAATTAGCTCTGACACCTTCAGGCACTGGACAGCACTCAGTCCTGGGAACTCTGGAACTGAATAGGGAATTAGCTCTAGTCCTTACAAGGACTTTCCCCATTGAATCTCCTGCAAGCTGGAACTGCAGACACAGGAACAAATCTTCTTTCCCTCCAATAACTGGACAGCACACAGTTTTGGAGTTTAAGCAGGAATCTCAAGTTTAATGGAACACACTGGTCTTTTATACAATTTTCCAGGCCAGAGGAACACCCCCTGGACCTGATGGGGCACAGGAACACAAAGGACATAAACCAGTCAGAACAAACATACAGTCTGTGACACACCCATGTACAGCACACAATCCCTCCCCTCTGCTTAGGAGATAACTGAGTAAAGTCCTGTAAGTAACTTAATTATCTCCAGGCAGAAAAAACACATTTTCACAAAGTTCAGAAAGTACCCCAAAATCCAACATATTCCCATAAAACTTACATCCCCTGATAGCCCCGATCTGGGTGAACCAAAAATCACCCAGATCGGTTCAGGGGTTCAGGAATTTCCTGGAAGTCATAGTTTTGACCGACCGCAAGCATGGCCCCATGCCCAAAACAGTTCCAGGGAAATCAGTGCTAACAGTTGGTCAAGTTTGGTAGCCTTTTACAGGTTTCCCTGCAGGGCCCATAGTGTGTGGGCAGGAGGCTGGCAAGCAGACTCCTCCAGGAGCTTGTGGCAAACTCACTTGAAAAGGGGAGTTTTTCACAGCCTCATTTACAATCCCTATTAAGAGTGAATGGGATGGGAAAAACTGGTAACCTACTTAGAACCTTCTTTGTTTGCCTGTAACTGTTTAAACTAACTTGCTTTATTATCCTCTACCACTTTTCCTGACATGTATGTATCTTACTGTTATCTTTTGATCCTTTTTTTTCTCTGATGTACTTTCTAGCCTGTAATTTATTAGCCCCTACTTGTACCCAAATAATTCCATCATATCCATTCGCTCCCGTCATCACTGTACGTGATACAAATAAACATCTTTTAATATTCCCTGATAATTGTCATTTTGTGATAACTGTCTCATTCAAAAGCTTTAGCTTTAGATGAGACAGTTGACATACTCTGCATGCTGAAAAGCATATAAATGTTTTTTTTCATACTTACCTCCTTCTTCTTTTTTTAAAATTTCCATGCCCATTCCAGAAGGGTGGCACTGAACTAACCAATCAGTTTCCTATCCCCAAGAATGCTAGAAAAGTGCATTAGACATGCCTGACAGATTTACTCATGTGCATTTGGAAGATCTTTCCACCCATAACATCTGACATGGAG
This sequence comes from Pelobates cultripes, assembly GCA_933207985.1. NCBI lineage: Eukaryota > Metazoa > Chordata > Amphibia > Anura > Pelobatidae > Pelobates > Pelobates cultripes. The sequence goes on from OW240915.1 coordinate 147,362,641, forward strand.
AGAAGAGAGGGAGTCTGATCAGTATTACAGGGTTGCAAAGGAGTAAAGAAGGGGATAGGGCTGATGAAAAAAGTGTCCAACAATTTAATCTGACAAAGTTTATTGTATGTTTTTAACCATTTATAAACATACTATACTTTATTTTGGTTTGTATATTTGTTTAAAAGTGTAGGATGGTTTAAAAAAATAATTGATACATGTCCATTTAATTGTCCTTATGAAAATTGAGGTATGCCAATAAGTAACACGTGGATCATAGTAATTACTGTTTTTTGTTTTTTTAATATTTCGTTTTTTATTATTTGGTTCGTCACCAACTTTACACAGTGTTTCACAACAAAGTTTGCAACCATAAAACAATAGAAACATAATGACATTGATACAACACAGTCATATTCCACAAGGAGGACAACATTATAACCATTTCAAGGCATGCAGGTCTCATTCACATTTGTGATGGGGAATATTATATCGTCAGAGGTACGGCATTTACATCCAGGCCTTCCTCTAGTCGAAGGTATAGTTATGACAGGTCTAGCGGAATTGGTTGCCGTGGGTGACTGAGTTGGGAAAGAAGGAGGGTAGTAACCTGGTAAAAGCAAGGGTGGGGGGGAGGGGTGAGGAGGTCCAGATGCCGCTTCACCAGATTGGGTTGGTGTTGGCCTGCTCAGGCTCATTTCTTCTGTTATGTTTAAGTAATTATTGCTTTTAAATAATAGCGGTTTCCGGAGCGGGCTTGCAAGCCAAGCTGAGTGGTTGCACCTCTCCAGAACTCCAGGCATACAATTGAGCAAAACCACAGACCCCTAGCCCACTGAACAGCTCATCGCAGCATCCTGTAAGACGAGCAATCAGCAGATGCCCTTTGTGTTCAGGCAGACAGGCAGAAAAGCTTGTCACAGAACCCTGGCCTACACCAGCCTCAGCCCCACAGACGCACAATTGCTACACGCGTTCTGGCCGCCTGAGATCCTGGCACAATTCCAGCCCTTCAAGCACAACTGGGAGAGGCAGGGCCCTCTTTAATATTGATGGGACCCTGTGCAAAGCATTTGCTTGGGCCCCCTGGGCCCTGTACACCCTCCCCAGGTGTGCAATCACGTTATCACCCTTAACGCAGTGGCAACCTAAAGTAGAGAGGTGCAAGAATATATTTTTGGGCCTCCCTATTGCAAGGATGTTTAAAAGGTAGATCCCTACCTGTCGTGCAACTCCAGCAATGCCTTGACAGCTGGTGCTCCACCATTTACACATGTTTGCAGGTTTGTATTTAGCACTAAGCAGTTTTTGTGTGTTTCAATGTAAACAGGTTTTTGTATGGAATATGTTTGTATGTGGTGTTGGCATTTGAATATAAGCATGTATTTGTATGTAGTGCTGAAGCTTGAATGCAGGGGTGTATTTGTGTGTAGTGTTAGCGTGTGAATGTTGAGATGTATGCACATATACACACACAAACACACATAGGTATACACACACTGAAACACATGCAGACACACAGATATACACACACCCTGACACACAAATACACAACCTGACACACATTCAGATACACAGAGACACATACTAATAACATACAGATACACATAGTGACAACATACAGATACACCAAAACACACAAAGACAACATACAGATACACACTGACAAACAACAGACACACCAATACAGATCCTGAAATACACAAAGATACAAACACTGACAAACTTGTAGATACACAAATACACACACAGACTTCATACAGACACACACAGACACATATATACACACTGACACACACACAGATACACAGACACATAGAGACAGACAAACTGACACACAAACATACACTGATAGACATACTTACACAGACACATAAACTGACAGACATACTGACACATAGACAGACAGACCTTCCGTTGATGGACGCTTCCTAGCCTGCGCCGAGGACCACAAGCACCACACCAGCCACCACAGACTCCACAACCGCCATAGCTTAACTGGAGTCTCGACCGTCTTCTGTCCACCCTGGATCAGCTTCTGTCCTCCAGAGCCGTGTGGGGAAGACCTCTCCTCCAGGAGGGCATATCAGGAACAAGCTCTTAAAAGAACTAAGTGATTAAAGCTCAGGGGAGTATGCAGAGCATAGCAATCCCCAGTGTGAGTATAGCTGTCCCCTCCAATCACGAGACAAGACTACATGTTGAGGGTCAAGAAGAACTGTCTTCAATGAGCATTTATTCCTGCTTTTATGCAGGATTTTACAGGTTCGACACCACCCACTGGAGCTTGTGGGGCACTGACAATACAGTTACAGCAACCAATCATACACAAGATGACAATAGAGCACACCCAGCAGTTACAGTGAATTCCTCCCCTCTGCTTAGGAGATAATTGCGTTAATTAACTATCTACTCAATTATCTCCAAGCTGAAAAGTTACACTTTTTATATATTTTTATAACTTTGAGTTTACATGCGATATCAATAAAACTTATATTTTTATAACCAGCATAATTGGGGGGACAAACATATCCAAAATTCACTTGAATCGGTTAAGTGGTTCAGGAAATAGGTGGAAGTCATATTTTGACCAAGGAGTGACAAAACAGCCAGTTCCAACTGGTTTGGCAGTGTCCCTGGGACAATGCCCTGCTGGAGAACAATGGGACAGAGGGAGGGGAAGAGGCACACCTTCCCATGGATTCAAAGGGCAGAAAAAGTGTCCCAAAAGATTCAATATGTCCATACACTGTTTTTAAAGGGCCATACACCCCAGGGCCATTGTCATGTGGCAGGAGGCTGTCAGTCAGTCCTCTTCAATGCCCAGTGGCAAATGGCAGTTTGTCACATATCTCCCCTTTAGGGGGAAGACTAACCAGGCACCTGAACTTCTGTCAGTCAGTGCCTAAGTTAGTAGATCCACCCACCCACAATAAGCAAGTGCCAGAGTAGCCCACCCACAATAAAGAGGTTACAAGAGCAGCCCACCCACAACAAACAGTTACTGCACCTGGGTATCCCTCTGGGGTGATGGGGCAACACGCTGTAGGGACTTGGGGGGGCAGAGGCCAGCTGCGCTCTGCCCCGATGCCAGCGCTTCTGCTGGGGTAGCTTGGTGGGGACTTGGCTGGGGAGGAGAGACGTCACTTACCCCCTCCTCCTGGTACTCCAACGATGGTAGCTGGGGATCTGGACAGGCTGTCCAGCATCCCTGTGAGTCAGGCACAGAGACCACGGTCCCATCTGCGCCGTCTGGGAGATTGATGTCTCCCTTTGATAGGATAAGCTGCTGCTAGGGAGAAAGGGGGCTGGCCTCCTCTCCCTGAAGAACACACTGCTGCTGGAGAGAGAGACCGTTTGTCTCCTCTCCCTGGAACTCACCCTGCCACTGGGGAGTGAGACCGGCTGTCTCCATTCCCTGTAGGGAACACTGCCGCTGGGGAGAAAGGCAGGCTGCCTCCTCTCCCTGCAGGACACACTGCTGCTGGGGAGAGAGACCGGTTGTCTCCTCTCCCTGGTACTCACTCTGCTGCTGGGGAGTGAGGCCGGTTACCTCCACTCCCTGTAGGGAACACTGCCGCTGGGTAGAGAAGCCGGCTGCCTCCTCTCCCTGCAGAACACACCGCTACTGGGGAGAGAGACCCTCCTCTCACTGGGACTCACCCTGCCGCTGGCGAGCAAGGCCGATTACCTCCACTCCCGGTAGGGAACACTGCTGCTGGGGAGAGAGACCGGCAAAACAGCCAGTTCCAACTGGTTTGGCAGTGTCTCTGGGACAACGCCCTGCTGGAGAACAATGGGACAGGGGGAGGGGAAGAGACACACCTTCCAATGGATTCAAAGGGCAGATAAAGTGTCCCAAAAGATTCAATATGTCCATACACTGTTTTTAAAGGGCCATACACCCCAGGGCCATAGTCATGTGGCAGGAGGCTGGCAATCAGTCCTCTCCAATGCTCAGTGGCAAATGGCAGTTTGTCACAACAGATATATACCAAGAGACACACAGACATACAGACACACTGACAGACATGCAGACATATTTACCAACACACATACACCGACATAATGACACAAAGAGCCATACTGATAGATACATACATACACATACTGACATACATATGGACACACACAGACACATACACTAACAGACATGCTGACACACACATATATACTTGCAGACATATTGACGCACATTCACAGACACACACACAGGCATACTGACACGCTGAAACGCTGACAGACCTATTGACACACACATATACTAAGACATACAGACATACATTCTGACACACTGACAGACATATTGACAAACACATACATTCACAAGTATACTGACACACTGACAGACATATTGACACACACATATACACTTGAAGAAGCCTTTTGTGGCGAAACCCGTTGTGTTTTAATCTAAATAAAAGTATTTTTTCTGACTATTTTATACTTTCATATTTATCCTTATTTTTTACCTGGCATATCCTAAATATCTGAAGCTTTTATATCATCCAAAGAATCCATGGTGGGGATCGTACCACCCAAGCGCTTTACACAAAGCAGTTTGTCTGCTCTGTAAATTGTAAGTACATCTCTTATTTTATCCAGCACTTTTTTTCATATAGAGAGCACTATGGGCCTTCTCCTGTGTTTTTATTTCATATAACCTGCACTGAAAATCTCGTGAGAGGAATATCCTACATGTGGGGAGTTTAAATACCACCGTATGCTGTTTTACTCGAGCTGGTTATAGCTCCCACAAATGTGAGTTGGCATTTTTTAATCTCAGTGTTGTCTGTAGCCATACTCCTTTACATTACTGCACCATTGGTCCCCTCTGTATGTTTTTTTTTCTCTTTCATATATGCTGATGAGAACTTGACCCAAGACGTCCTGAGAATTTAAGAAGAATATACCTGTGAATTAGAGACTTTAATTTGCCTGTTTCCCTGGTATTTTTTTTTTTTTCCTATTATCCATTTTATTTATTTACTTTGTTCTTGGCGCACCCTGTAATTGTTGTTTCCTGTTTTTCCAGTCCTTTGAAGAGTTTTGAGGGTTACCCTTCCTTTCAGGTGTGCAGCCTCCCCCTCCCCGTTGTGATCAGTTTGGATAGCACTGTTCCATTCCTCTTATTTTTTTCTTGATTATTAACATGCATTCACAAGTATACTGACACACTGACAGACATATTGACACACACATATACTAAGTGTCACAATTCTGGAACCTAACACGCTAACAGGTCATAGAGAGGAAGGGTGCTATACCGGTCCTTAGAGTGGCCGGGCTAAGCACACTAAGAATGGTCAGGAGACAAACCAAGTAAAGGGAGCCAGAAAACAGGAGAACGAGAAACAAGCCAAGGTCAAAGGAGTGGAGAAGACAGGAAAATCGGAATAACGAGCCAAATAATCGGTAACCAGAGAGCAACACAAGCAAACTGCACTACAGGTATCACAAGACCACAACAGGGCACTGAGAGTAAGGAAAGGTAAGTATAAATACCCTTAGTTTAATTCTGATTGGATAACTTCCAATCAGAATTAACAATCACACGTGGGAGATACCTACGTCTCCCACTGTGATTGTGGTACTGTTGCTTTAACGCCGGGTCACTCACGTGATCCCGGCGTTTGCATAAATTAGCGACCTCCCAGCGTGCAGCGTTATACATGCTGCCACTAGGAGGCGTGGAGGACGCGAGCGGCAGAGAGGTGATGCCGCTCGCCGACAGGTAGGAGGAGGGGAAACCGCGGGCCCCTGACACTAAGACATACAGACAAACATTCACAGGCATACTGACACATACACACACTGCCAGACATACTGACACACACTGACAGGCATACTTACACACACTGACAGACATACTGACACACACTGACAGACATACTGACGCACACTGACAGGCATACTGACACACACACTGACAGACCTACTGACACATACACTGACAGGCATACTGACACACACACTGACAGACATACTGATACATACACTGACATACTGAGACATTTACAGATACACACACACATTTTAAACTTACCGCCTTATTGCATGTAAGCTGTGTATCCTGACCCTCTTGTCAATTGCTATCGGGACAAGACAAGATGTATGTAATAATAATAGTGGTTTTAGTTAGTTACTTCATTTTGTATTTACACCTTCATTTCACACTGGCATGGCAATCCCATTCACCAACCTTTCTTTATGCTTGACAATTCTAATGTTCAATCTAACTCAAATAAGAACAGGGTCAACCAGGGGCATGCTATAAACATCAGGCTTGACCTAGAACATTATGGTGAAAGAAAAGCAGATCTGGTTTGTACCTCCAAAGATGTTAAAATATACATGACAGACATATATGCATTTATGGATGCAGTTGAGTCATTTTACTTGAAGTCAAACATATTTATTAATAAACTTTACTCAAGCGTTTTCAATTTCAAATAGTTCTTCAGCATGAATTCAGAAGCATTTATGCAGCTTTTTCCAGAAAAACAAACTGTGCACAAGTGGTTCAAATCATATATGAATAAATGGGAATAGCTACAAAATGATTCCCATGGAAACATTTTGTTATATTTAGGATTTCAACCCACATTTAAAGGGACACTTCAGATCTAAAGCACTTTAGCTTGCTGACGTTCCTTCACACTGATCAGCCACAACATTAAAACCACTTTTAGGTGACCTTAGTAACATTGATTACATTGTTACCATGGCACCTGTCAAGGGGTGGGATATATTAGGCAGCAAGCAGTCAGTTCTTGAATATCATGGGCAAGCAAAAAGATCTAAGTGCCTTTGAAAAGGGACAAATAGTGATTGTTAGACGATTGGGTCCGAGCATCTCCACAACGGAAAGTCTTGCTGATGTAACTGGTATGCAGTGGTTAGTACCTACCAAAAGTGGTACAAGGAAGGATTGGGCCATCAGGGTCATCGGCACCCAAGGCTCATTGATGAAGATGGGGAGCAAAGGCCAGTCCATGTAGTTCGATCACACACAAGAGTTACTGTAGCTCAAATTGCTGAAAAACTTAATGAGGACCATGATAGAAAGGTGTCAGACCACATAGCGCATTGAAGGTTAATGCGTGTGTAATTGCACAGCTGCAGACCAGTCAGAGTGCATATGATGACCCCTGTCCACCATCGAAAGCAACGTCAATGGGGACATGAACATCACAGATTTAGATTAGGTGGATGGCCGGGTGTGTGTTCATTGTTTACCTGTGTAAGAGATAGCAGCAGTATGCGCTATGGGAAGGAGGCAGGCTATCGGAGGCTCTGGGCAACGTTCTGCTGGGAAACTTTGGGTTTCCCCTGGCATTCATGTGGATGTTACTTTGTCTCACCTTCCTAGAGATGATTGTAGACCACATACATCCCTTCATGGCAGTGGTGTATCCTGATGGTAATGGCTTTAAGCAGGATAATGCACCATGCCAAACTGTTATATAATAAATAAATATTATTTAAGAATGGTTTGAAGAAGATGACAAAGAGCTCCATATTTGTTTTGACCTCCATATTCCCCAGATTTCAATCTAATGGAACATCTGAGGGATGTGCTGGAATAACAATGATCCATGGAGGCCCCACCTTGCAACTTGCAGAATCTGCGGCTTGGTGCCACAGAAAACATTCCAAGGCAGGTGGTTTAAATGTTTTGGCTGATAAGTGTGAATGGTGTGTCCTCTGTTTTCCATTTTACAAAAAGTGTAGATTTCAAAGAAATTTACACTTTTATAAATTATAAATTAACCTGGTTACACCCCCTGGTTTTCAAGCAAACAACTGTTCCTGTTACTTCCTGGTTTGTTTAGTTCAGTTGAGCTAAAATCAAGAGGCAGCAATTTCTCAGAGCACCTGCTGTGCAAAGGCTTATTGAGCTGCATTAGGAAGTCTGTGATTGGGCAGCCACAGGAAGTCTGGGCGGAGTTAAAATGGGAGGGTTTGCAAGTGCAGCAGACAAGAGAATCGCAGATTTTTCAATAGGTTTTAGGTATACCCCAATGAAAAATGCATAATTAAATGCAGGCATGTTTTCATTTGGGCTATATCTACAAAACAGTTCATTTTATTTATTTATTTGTTTTTTGTTTGTTTCTTTATTCATTTATTTTTTTTAATTTTATTTTGTGTTTGGGCAGTGGCATGTTCCTTTAATTATATGTTTAGCATAATGTTTTATCCTACTGTACAAATAGTAAAAGGAGCTATAAAGAGCAATTATTGCCCCAACCCTCACATTTTAACCTATTCTAAAAGAATGGCAGTTTTTTCTTTGCAGATTTAACTTGTCTTTTGTGGCTGTATGCAGTGGTGTATCCTGGTTTTGTGCTGCCCTAGGCATGACCAAACTCAGATAAGTCACGAGCTAGGTGTGGCGAAGGAGGCAGGCTTATGGTGGTAAATTCTGCAGAACAATAGTTTTTTCTGTGCAAAACATTAAAGTTGGAGCTTGCAAAAATACAGCATATTAATGAGGTCAACATCTATTAAATGAGTTAAAGTAGTATAGATGTACAGAGTTTCCCTTTAATCCTTTTCATTGCTTTTTTCAGATTTTATAATAAAAATACGTTTGAGATAAACATTAGATAGCATTATCTACAGAATTCATTTATTTATTTGATATAATAGCATATGCATATTATATGGCAACCCCATACAGAATACATTACATTTTAGTAGGGACATAGTAATAACCAAATTAATTATTGTAATATGAAGACTTAAATAGTAAAAGAATTCAAACTGTCAACTGTGAGCTAATTAAAAGGTGGGAGACTATTGTGCATGTGTGACAGAACGCCGCGCTGCGCCAGACAGCAACTACTCCCTTATAGAGATGCATTGTATTTAACTATTTAATGCGTAGTAGAAATCTTGAGCCCTATATATAAAATATATATTATATAGCTCAGTGATGGCGAACCTTTTTGAGCCCGAGTGCCCAAACCGCAATACATGCCAACATTTTTCTCCTTAAAGTGCCAACACGGCAATTAAACCCAAATACTGAGGTTTAAGTTTAGAAAAAAACAACTCGTACTGTTGTCCGAACTAATAACTTTTGTTTTAAAAGAACACAGAGAGTTCAATGATACAAATTTTAAATAATGATATAAATAGATAAAATTAAGCTTATATTTATTAGTATCTCCAACAAATGCAATACATACACACAGACGACTGCTGAATACAGAGACTGATGAATACACACATGAATACACATACAGACAGACTGCTGAGTACACACACACACACACACACTGCTGAGTACACACACACACACACACAGACTGCTGAGTACACACACACAGAGACTGCTGAGTACACACACAGAGACTGCTGAGTACACACACACAGACTGCTGAGTACACACACACACAGACTGCTGAGTACACACACACAGACTTCTGAGTACACACACACAGACTGCTGAGTACACACACACAGACTACTGAGTACACACACAGACTGCTGAATACACACACACACACTGCTGAATACACACACACAGACTGCTGAGTACACACACACAGACTGCTGAGTACACACAGTCCGCTGAATACACGCAAACACACACAGACTGCTGAATACACGCACACACACACACTGCTGAATACACACATACTGCATTGAGGTGGGGGATGCGTGTGTGTGTGAGTGTTGTATGTGAGGGGTGCTGTGTGTGTGTGTGGGGGTGCTGTGTGTGTGCTATATGT